>CM068382.1:39502027-40102027 GCA_034770075.1 Aralia elata
TTAAAAGGATAAGATAGCATCAAAGATTTGAAAGCGGCTTAAGAGGCCCTCTCAATGACCCCCAGCATAAAGTCGCCAGCTGTCGACTGCCGGTTTTTTTCGTCTTTAATCTTTTCCAATTTTAGCATTTTGATTGAATGATTTTTTCCGTGTTTCGAGTTCCGTGTTTTCAAAACGCGCACTATTTGGCCGCAGATCCCCCCCCCCCAATCCGCGGCTGAGGACGGTTTTGACTTTCTCGTTTTTCGTGCCACGCCTCGATTATCGTGCCGTAAACGTCCGGTTTTCCGCTGACAGGCTCGTATTTCTGAGGTCCTTCGAATTTCCGGAAGACGTGCCACTCTGTTCCATCATATCTATGAATGCCGTTGGTGCAATTTGTTAGGCCAAATGATATTACCAGAAAACTCGAAATGTCCATAACGAGGTTCTGAATGCCGTCTTTGGGATAATCCTCCTATCTCACCCTTAGCAGAAGGTAAGCCTGTCCTTCATTAATTCAAATCAATCTTTGAAAAGTATTTTGCTCCCTTCAATTATTAATCAAACAAATCATCAATTATGGGTAGCGGATACTTTGTTCTTATCTGCGTAAACGTTAAACCTTGTTCAATTTCCCTGTAGATCGATACTGAGCCTTAACGATCAATCCTTCCTTCTTTACGAATAGAACTGGGGCTCCCCTACGGAGATACACTCGGAACAATATAACTCTTTTTAAACCTCATCCTTCAGACTTGTTGCCTCTGGCAAGATTGGCTATCGATCCCTTTCCTTTTATTCGGGTAACTTCCTCCCCACAACTACCTTCCTTGTGACCATCCATGGCTTATTCTGATCTTGGTTGTGCTTTGTCAACGCTTCATTTCCTCCTCTGTCACTATTGCTTCCTTAAGTAACGTAGGAAAAGTGTTGATCTGCAAAATCCCCACCATAACCTTACTATAGGCCCAGGGCTTCAACCCTTGTTCAAATCTCTTCGCTCACCCCTAGCTTCGGTGTCCACTTGGTGTGGAGCAAACTTAGCTAAGTTCGTTAAACTTTGTTGTAGTACTCTGCTATTGACATATCATCTTGCTTCAGTTTCCAAGAACTTTATATCCATACTTGCCTGCTAGTGCTTTTCAAGAAAGTAATTTTTCGAAAAACCAGCTCCTTAAAACGAAGTCCACGCAGTTGTGCCTTCCCCAGCTCGGCTTCTACATATTCGCCTTCCACCAGTAATTTAAACTTACCCTTCCTCATGAAAGTGGCAAACAAAGTCTTTTGTTCCTCGGTCACATCTCCTTGCGACCTTGAAAAACTTTCTCCATTTCTTCTACCAATGTCCTGGGCTTCACTCGGATCACTATTCCAATGAAACTCCGATGGTCCTACTAATTATGAAAACCGTAAAGTTCGTCATGTGACTTCATGGCCGAAACAAACCGTAATGGCTGGTCCTTGCCCCTTGCATCGTTTCCTCTAACAAGTTCGCAAAGGTCCTCTTGGGGTCCGTCCGACCCTCCTCGTTACTCACTTGACTCTTCCACCCTCGTGTATCGGGGTTGTCTCCTTGACGCTATTGTTTGTTTCTAAAACAAAACCTTACATAAATCCTTCTTGTTTTACACATCATGCAAAATTCTACTGATGTTATCATTTAAAGAGTCAAAGCACAAATAGATCACAATCAATCATGTAATAATAATACCCAACATTTATATACATACACCGCCATAGTGGGGGGTTGTTCCCACCCCCAAAACACTTATAATTTATGGTATATTCCTATAAAAATGTAAACTATCCCACTTTAAGACACAAAAGATGGGAATAATAAGAACCTAAATAGCATTCCCCTAGATCTGAAAAGTGGGGATGTATCAATCATCATATCAACTCAAGGCACCTTTAGTAAATACTAATAAGCTCAACTTAGTACCTCGTACTACTTACATCATATAGCATTCAGATATCCACTTATCCCATACTGTTACTAACATCAAGATGGGATATCCACATAACGAACTCCATCAACTTACACAAAGTTGTAGACTTACAACAGATATACTGCTAGCTGTACAAAAACTGAGATTAACATTTCCGTACATGCATAGATATACTAGTACATATACATTGACCACTATTTTTCATTCATTACGACTCACAAAGGTTTTTTCCTTATAACTCTCAGACTTTACCTTTCTTTCTTTACATTTCCTCTATCTATTCCTTATATCGGGCTCCAATTGATCCACTCCTTAGAGGATTTTCCATTATCTTATCATTCAGTATCCGTCCTCTAGATACTTACTCCATATCAGACAACTAAATCTACCCTTGGTTAATTTCTTATATTATCTCTGGTGTCTCTCCTTTCTAATCATCAAAAACAATCTAAATTCCGTCAGTCATCTCTTAATTTTTTTTTTTTTGCAGATAACATCATTCATCTCAATACTTTCCAAGCTTTGCTTTAACAACGCTGTATGAGTTCATATACCTTTGTCTCAACCTAGCATGCCACCATAAAGCTTAATAACTTAAACTAACTCTCCAATATATCGATATATTCAATTATTTATCGTATTCAATCATTTCCTTCTTTGCAAACCTTAACCCAACAGATTCTAAGGTATCCCTCTTTTCAATCATAAGGAAACTCCATACCATATTACTCCAATATCTAAACTAATGAATAGCCACAAAAATTAATCAATAGCCACAGAATTGATCAATAGCATCATATCATAATTCGTACTGTACCGGCCGAATATCTATACCGCCAGTTTACAATGGATCGTCCATTCGTAATGGTCTTGTCAACTTTACCACATAATTATCTCATCAATACACTGTACTCAAATTATCCACAAGCGTAATAACACCAATGTATGATCCAAATCCGCAATGTTAAGATCATAAGAAATTTCTAAGCCCAAAATTACCGCTATATGAGTTCTATCCCCCTCTATTCCTCTACATTCTCGTCAGGTTGTAGCCTAAGGACTCTTTCGCCTAAGGTTTATAACCTATAGCTCTGATACCAACCTGTGACTCCCCCAAATCCGGTTTTCCTAACCTCGAATTCGGTGTCAACGATTCTCAACAATAAACATACTTTCTAACAAAATGAGGAATGATAAGCATACAATGTTTATCGAAATAGTAATAAAGTCTTACAATTACGGTCCCCCCGAGGTTCTTTTAACCTTAACTTAAAAACATACCCTTAATACAATAAGACGTTCACATATCCAAATAACATTTAAGATAAACTTGTACATAAGCCATAGTCAGGCAACTACTCTTGCACCTTCCCTTGTCACTTGGGTCCCCTTTAGACGTTTCTGCCTTAGCTGAAAAAAAGATCATGATATAGCAAGGGTAAACAACTAATTTGCTTAGCAAGTTTATACACAAGGGAGATATATCATGAATAGAAGGAAAGTTTCGCTTTCAATGTTCAATCAGGCATAATAAAGTTGTGACAAGAAACATGAATTAATAGTCAACAATTGAATATACGAATAATGAAATGACAATTACTGAGTGGTTGGAAATAACCATAGACATTTGCCATGGTTCTTCGCCATTTAAAAATGACCGCTTAAAAAAGTTTTGGTAATCAAGGGGATCAAGCCTTTCATACCCCGTGATTTATGCTGAAACACTTAATAAACCAGCATTGAAATCAAATGCCTTAATCAAATTTATCCTTTTCTCAGCCAAGAGTTCTAACTATAAGCATATTAATAAGAACAGCTTTTAAAATACATTTGATTTCACAAATTTAAGACATGCTTGATCTAGCTGATACAAATAGCAAGAGATCTATCTCATAAACACAATTAGTTCATGCTTGAAAGAACTTTAATCTAATTCACACGTTCAATAGCTGTCCACCGCCAGTTTTTCCGTCGTATCGACTGGGTTTTGAAAGATCGTTTTTTTATGATGAGCCAACTAACCAGAGTCGCCAGTTGGTATATTTTTTGAAATGGATGTACCAACTCCATCCCGAGTTGCTCATTATTTTATAAATCGCTGGCTCATATGTGACTCCGAATTAATTGGTCTGCCGAATCGAGATATCCATAGAGTTCGGGGGCTTGCTTAAAAGAGCAGGGGAAGATGTTAGGCACCCCCCGACTTCCGTGAAACACTGTTAACCTCCATCTTGAGACTTTCCTATCTTTTAATCCTTGGAAATGTGTATGTGTGCGTCGGTGTGTGTGCCTAACATGAATGTGTGGTGAGTTTTAGCATGAAGAAACCATTTGGGTTTTAGAAAAATCGTGTTTTCTTTCGGGAATAGCTTTGGAATGTCCTTCGGTTAATACGAGAAAGCTTATTAGAAAAGGTTTGATTTAAATTGTCAAAACTGTGAGATTGCATTAGGTGTCGTTGTGGGAAAACAAGAGTGTTTAACCTTCGTCAAAATAGGAATTCGTGATCTATAAAGTTGCTTTCGTAACTCAAATGAATGACAACTTCTAGGATCTTTTTAACCCTAAGCACAAAGATTTAATAAAACGTTATTTATTTCCATAAAATCAATTTTGTGATGTTTGAAAATGAATTTGTTCCTTTAGCCTTCTCAGTTAAATAGAAATCGACATTCATTAGCAATTCCTATTATATTATCCTCGTGATGCTAATAACCAAATTTGAATTGATATTATGAAAGTCTTCATTGTTTAGCTTTGAAAGAAATTTTGATACGGTAAATCAAAATAACGCATTAAAATGCGTAGGGGCTATTCATGGCCATGTGTAAGCCAGCAAAATAACCCCAAAACCCACGATCACATATTTTCACATATGACAGGGGCCTTAGACACGATTCTTGCTTAAGCGTCGTTTTAAGGCCCGACGATTACATATTTACAATGAAAACTACATCATTCCTATTTCTTACATCAAAAGAGAGTTCAATCAACGGATTTGGACCACCGGGGGTTCGCTTTCCTAGGCTCCACACCCAAATCTCCACACACCGACAACCGAATATTAACAAAAAATAACCAATCAAGCGGATAATCTAACAATACCAAGACATCCTAAAATAGTGATCTAAAGGAACCACGCCCAATATAGCACCGTAAAAAAAATAAAAAGTCAATAAAGAAATATCTTCGGGTTATTAGGAAGAATTTTGTTCCGATGGAACCCTCACTAAGAATCCATAATTCATCTGTTCCATCATCAATTACATGCAAACTACATTTCAATTCAACCAAAGGACATGATAGAAATTGCAAAAATAAGGAGATTTTCACCTTGCAAATGAGATCAAAATGGATGTAAACTTGTGTATTTTGAATAGAAGAAGAAGTATATATAGTGATACAATCAAATCAAAAGAATATTATTCCTCTCCTTTTTCTTCCTTTCTCTCCTATTTTGTTGCAAAAAACTATGCTATTTTCCTCTTTGAATTTCCGTGCTGCTGCTTATTCTCTTCTCATCGCATATCATCGTGATCCCCGCCTGAATCCAACTCTTCTCTGCAAAACCACTGAATGAAGGAAATGTGCTGAAGTAGGCTGGCTAACCTCAGCCGCAGATTGAATCTGCGGCGGGCCGCAAGATCAATCTGCGGCTGCCCTTAGCCCGCCATCCACTCAACCCGCCATGCACTTATGTTATTTAATTCTCCTACGGTTTCTGCACACGCAACCTCGATTCGCGCGCTCGTGCTGTCGGTTTTCGCCGAAAGGCTTGTATTTTGCAGTCCGAGGAATTACTGTGAGACGTGACACATTATTCTGGGAATGCTTATTTCGGATGGCCCTTATTGTCACGAATCGGTTTTGACTACAAATCGTCGTGGTGGCTTCGAGTGTTCGCTACTTGTGCCCATCTTTCGCTCCAGCAGGCCAGTTCAATTGAACGATTCTTTTGCCCTCCTGTCACGGTTTGCATAGGGAACCGCAAAATTTGGGTGTCTACAACTGCCCAACTTTAATCAATGTTTATGCATTGTTAAATGAAATGAATATGATAAAGAATAGACACTCGATGCATGAATGACAGTGCACAAGGATGACAATACATACGTGGAATGCAACACATATGACTTCTATGATGCAACGTAAGATGGAATGGATGAAAAATATTCGTAAAAAGGGGTGTTCAATGTGGATGATTCGTCTCGTTGGGGCCGGGTTTCGTCGCCGGTCACCCATCTCGTAATCGCCGGTTTATCCGTCGCCGGTCGATCGTCTCGTCGGGGCCGGGTTTCGTCCGCCGGTCACCCTTCCCCGTAATCGCCGGTTATCATCGTCGGATCATCGTCTCGTCGGGGCCAGGGTTTCGTCGCCCGGTCACCCATCTCGTAATTGGCCGGTTATCGTCGCTAGTCGACTCGTCTCGTCGGGGACCGGGTTTCGTCGCCGTACACCCATCTCGTAATCGCTAGCCGTTATATCGTCGCCGGTCGATCGTCCCGTCAGGGCCCGGGTTTCGTCGCCGCCGGACACCCCATCTCGTAATCGCCGGTTTATTCGTCTGCCCGGTCGATCCATCTTGCGAGTGGACCGGGATCTCCGATATCCGGTCACATCGAGATCGAAATTGAGAAGTCGTGTTTTAGACATCCGACTTCATCAAAATCTCGTATTTTATTACAAAATTATGAGTCAAAAGCGGCTTTATGGATCGATTAAGAGCCTGCATTGGACCAAGGGAATAACCTGGGCCCAGCCGCAGATGGATCTGCGGCCCAAGATTCGGAGGCTAATAAGCGGCCAAGCCGCTTCCCAGATCAGTCACTGTTCATTCGTAACCAGCCACGCGATTTTCAAAACCTTTGCACGCCCTTGTTTGCCGAGTTTTTCCCAACGCTTTTTTTGCAAAACCTCTCCGGTTAGATCGATTTAAACGCGTTACGGGAAACATCTTTGACCGATTGTTTTTCAATTTTCGTCAATGTTCTTATGCTAAAACATTTGGCTTATTTTGCAATGGTTAGAGATAGAAATGTATGATTTATTATGCTTATGCGAATTAATTATTGTAATATACATGCTATGTATCAACTGTGTGAGTCCCTATTTTAATGCTCATTGATGGCGGTCACACATAATCCTGTTGTTTCTTCTTTTGAGAGAAAATCATGTCATTATGTGGTCCATTTATTACAATGTTGCAATTAACCCAAATGAATGCAATTTTCGACTCTGTTGTGCTTGGATTAATTGAAAACATAGCTTGGTTTAATGCATGGGATTGCCATTTTACAGAAGGAACTACTGCACGATTTTTTTTTTCATGCACAACCATTTTAATATAAAAACCCCCCCCCATTGGGCGGGCCCATCATGTTTGCAATTAATTCTACGAACCGAGTAGTAGAATAATATTTGTGACATAATTCAAAAAAGGGAACTTACCTTCCTCCTTGCCTGTTCTATTCCAGCGATGGATCCCGACGTCTCCTAGTAGCACTCTTCCTGCTCCTCTGACCGTCTCGGGACCTCGATCGATTCGGCCGCCGTAGGCTGCAACCATGCCCCTATGCGTTGCCCCGGACACCCGTCAAGGCTCGCCGACCTGGACGGAGGCTCGTCATCCCGTACACCCGATACAACTCCGGACGTTTGAGGAAGGCTGCTCTTCCGGCACGATGTGGTAGAGGGGCCATTCCTCCCATAGCACAAATCACCCGCAAACATCTCCTCATCGCGCCCTGTCTAAGCGCATCTGTGCAGATACCCAGAATCTACTGGGTCGGGATCATCAGTCGGTGCATCCCCTCAGCATCTTCTCGTGGCTAATGAGGTATATTCAATTCCTACTATCCTACCTAGATTTTTATTCTCAATTCTTCTCAATTCCCGTTAAATCTGGACTGACCACATTGGTGATTGCCACAGGTGCCAAGTTTACCTAGAGCCGAGGGGTAAACTGGTTCAACTTTTACCTCCCTCTACAAAAATACACACAGACGGCTTTGCATAGCGATTAAACCGCGGCAGTGGTGTATGCCTGGGGTTTTCGTCACTCTTTCACCATCATGTCCGCGCCAGTGGCCCCCCCACCCTAGGGTTTTATATGCGGGTTTCCTGTCCGACGAGGATGGTTCTTCACTTCAGGTCCTAGTCCCTTCACCTTTTTGGACTGTGAGGTCCGTGCTGACTCCTTGGGACTGGAGGTAAATACCACGGGTATAGAGTTCACACGGGTCCCGTGTCCCTCTAAAGATCTTGATATCACTCATCTAAGGCGGAGGTTCGAGCTTTGTTGAGGTTTTGCTGTGCCGACGACCGGTGTCTTTAAGGCACCGCAGCATTCGACTTCTGGAGCACTTTGGCCGTCTGAATTGTGGCGGAGGTCACAATATGCCGACGTCATTTCCCCGCGGATTTGGGCTACTCGGGATATTCTGATTCTGGCTACCGGCGCCTGGTTCCCTAGACCATCATGAGGGGTTTGTTTCCTAGGGAACAACTCCTCCACCATCCTCATTTCACAGCGTCCGTCGGAAGCTCGTACAGGGACAGTAGACCCGGAATCGGTGATTTAATTGACGGGGGTCCTTCAACATTTGCTTATTTTCCTAGTCCACGGTCGTCATCCTCAACGCATCGAAGGGACACAGACCAGAATGCCTGGCTCGGATTCCTACCACTTTCTGCTGGTGAGGCCTTCTTTTCCCTCTTTTTTCTTAACTCTTGTACTTCCCTCTTCTTTTTATTTTCTCTTTTTCTGCATTTGATTGACAGTTACTCTTGCGCTTGTTTTCTGTTCACAGTTCGTGGGCCTAAACGAGACGACTTTCCATGGGCCTGAGAGCCTGTCACGACCCTCGGCTTGGACAACTTATCCCTAGGGGTCGTCGGTGGCACCACAACACCCTGTTGTCTTGGAGGAGGGTCCCTGTAATTTTGGCAGCTTCGCACACTGCCCGCATCTCAGCGGGAGCGTGATCACTTAGCTGCGGAGGTCCGTGTTGGGACTCCCGATCTTTCCGAGCATTTTGGGCTGTGGGGTTCACCGATGGATATCCTTCCGGCCCGGAATTTGCCACTTTTCCACACCCCGCCTGAACTTTGCAGAGTGTCGGCGGGCTGGGTTTATGTAGCTGGGAGAGCGCGCGTTCAGTATGCGTTACGGGAGAGTTCCGCATCCCCGCAGTCCATTCTTTTCACTACATCCTGGCCCGATGGATTCGCAGCCTTCGGAGAGCATGCTCGCGGGGGAGGATGGCCGGAGACTGGCTACGGGGCCCTGTACGAGTGAGGCCTTTCGCATACTGGTCGGTTACCGCCGCCACCATTGGAGCCCTCGAGACTCCACTCTTCGGCCAGAGTCTGTGCCTTGTGGAGACATGGTCCTCGGCGACGGTGATGATGACTGATTGGGCGGTACCTGCGTTCGGAGGTCACCCACTCACGCGGAGACTGATTGCCACGTTGACCTCCCGCCAGGTGGTGCAGTTAGCCCTATATCTTTTGGGGGTTTACCCGGACCCCAGAGGAATGCTTACGCCTACGATCCGGACAGTGCGGGTTATGATGCAGCCCCGAGCTCATCGGATGCCACAGCGCAGCCAGACATTCCTGACATGAATGGTGGACCTCGGACTTCGGACGACGCCAGGGGATCAATTCGAGTTTCCCGCCTGCTTGGCTGACCGTAACTTTTGACTAGATTAGGCTAGGATATGGCTTTTGTACCTCGCCACGTCTGTTTAGATTTTTTGTCCATGTCATGCACTAGGTATTGAACTTTTTATTCATTTTATGCACAGTTTTGTTTATCCTTATGAAATTCAATTGCTCTATTAGTAACTGTCTGATGCATGCTTTTTTTTCTGGATAGAGAAGGACCCCTGTACAGTCGTTTTTGATGACTATTTTTTTCACAGATGTCGTCCGCAGATGTCGTGGGACGTTTGGATTTCCATTCCTCCCCACAGGGTTGGTCGGCCCAAGTCTCCTCCGCTGGTTGGACAGTTGATCGCCGGCCCGATAGGGTTATCGCTGATGGCCTTATGGGACATTCTTGGTCCTTATTAGCCTTTCAGGTGGCCAGCGGGCTGGGTGGAGGGTATTCGGAGCTATTGGGTCCCCGGACTGTCTGGTGTTCAGAGTAGGGACAGTAGAGCGGACAACAACTCTCGAGGAGTATAGCTCGCTTTAAACCCGCCGTGCCGTGTGACGGTCCTTGTGCCAGGGTCCACAAGCTGGTTCCATGCGCCGTCAACTCTTGACTTTCACCGGTTTGCGGAGGACAGTTTTTGTTATCGGTGATTCCACATCAGACCATATGGTTTTCCCCTTCAGCTTCTTGAATAACTGATTCGTATTCGCTCACCTGATAAGTTTTCGTCTTTCTTTCGGCTGATTTTTTTCGTGTCCGAGGAGGGCGCTGGGGCGCTTTGTGAGTAGAACGTGCTGAATGGCCGACGGTCATCGTGCAGTGTCTGTATTTGCCAGCCGGACCCGGTCAGTTGGGATATCCGAAGGGTCGCGGCCGTTAGAGCCCTTCAGGAGGAATCACGACCGGTCTTCCCATGCATATTGGCAGATACTGACATGTCAGCCTCATATTGCAAGTTCTTTTCCGAGGCCGAGTATTCATAGGGAGCTCGACTTGGTTGTACGTGTGGGTCCATGAGTCCAGCTCAGTCCCATCGGCCAAGTTCTGCCGTCGCCAAGGGTTTTGCTGTCCAGCCATGACATAGGCCACGCAGTTTTCCGGGTCGTCCCGTGAGCTGCTACTGATGTGGCCTCCGGGACATCAATTTTGTCGTCCATTGAGAATCCCGTTCATCTCCTGGTCTATTCAGGTTATTGCGCCGTTAGAGCTTCTTGACCTCACGTGCCCAACACGGGATTTCATCCCTATTGCTGGCTTGAGGAGGCATGAACGACATTATCATCCCTTGGCGGTTACCAGGACAGTTTGATCAGACACACCCAATGGATTGTTCACAATCCTTTCAACAGGGTGCAGCCAGCCTACCGATTCCTGATAATCATCCCAGACCGAGAGGGACTACTACTGCTGGTAGATACGATCTGTCGTGCGCGGAGGATCGTCGCCGAAGAGAGTGAGAGCTGCCACATCCCAAAACATTTGCTTACGTGCAGTGGTGGCGCGGAGACTACCTCGGATTCCGGTTGGTTTTGAGTCAGACTGGTGCCTTTGATGACTCTGGAGTGATTTTCCCAGATGATACCACAGATCATTCTAAGCTCAAGCTGATTCTGCTCGCCCCCCTAGGTGGGTTATCCGAGGATACCCGACTCCTTCCCGCTGGCCTTGGATGACTACTGAAGCGGAGAGGGATGCCGCTCTTGTTGAGAGAGATGATGGTCCATTCTAGCGAGAGACGCTGCCATCGCTGACAGAGACGCCATGGTTATTGCAGACCAGGGCTTTATAGATGCTCTTTCTGGGAGTGTCAGCCGACCCCCTGAGGTATTGGACCGCCATCGGACATGATGGGGCAGCAGATTACAGGGGATGTTGATGCTTCAGATCTATCCACCACTTAACTTATCCATCCTGCTTCAACTAGTTCCAGAGTTGTAGATTATATTTATTGCCCTGCATAGAATATGTTAGTTTTCATCGGTTTTATCGAAAGAGAAATCTTGTAAATAAAATGACTTAATATATACAGACATCGGCATACCTAAAGTTTAGTCATTTTCTCCTTTTTGGGTCGTATCGTTGCCTTTCATTGGATTCCTCATTTTTTATCCATTTGACCACGATTTTTCGACATTTCGCTTTCTTTCTCTTCTCAAGTCTTGATGGAGATTTGACAGATATTGCCGTACCCCTGTCCGATTTCATCGGATTGGGTCTTAGATTTTGGATAACTGTCTGGTTGGATCAGGGTTTTATGGTCATTTGGGATGAAGCTGGTTAGGGGCGGCTGGTTTCAGGGAAGGTTTTGAGGGTGTAGGAAGGTTTTATTCTGGCTGTCGGGAAATGGTTCTGTTTAAGGAAAGGATTATTTTTAATGGATCGGACCGCGCCATGATGGCTGCCTACGTACCCCCACAAGTTGGGAGATCAGGTCCTACGTAGTTCGCAGTGCCTCAAAGAAAAAGGGGAATTGATGATATGCAAGCATAGAAAACCGCTTTCACCGCGAGTTCGGAATGGAGGGGGTTGTGGAAATACCTCACCATCCCATTTCTTGCAATATGAGGGCTCCTCCACGGATCAAGCACTTTCTTAATCACAAATGGTCCTTCTGATCCCTAAGATTCGGGGCAAACTTTTCCCTTGGCTTCGTCCTTGACAAGGCATGACTCTTTTTAGGCACCAAATCATTTACTTTGAACTTCCGAGGTCTTATCCTTTTGTCGTACGATCGACGAGATCCCTTTGTTTGATATAACTGACCGTCGCCCCCCAAAAAAAACATCTAGCCGCAGCCACCCTCCTCTCATCAATTAGGGCCAATTTGTCGTCAATCGACTTTGCATCCAATCCTCCTCGCCTTGTCTGACGCATCAAGCACAATTCTGAGGGACGCCATCTCAACCTCAACTGGCAGAACAACCTCCCATTCCATACACCAAAGCGTAAGGGGTTTTGCCCTCTGGTAGAAGTACGCGTTGACGTTCGGTATGCTAACAGGGTGAGGGGGTAGCAAATCTAATCTGGCCATAACCCCGATGATTAAGCAGACATTTTCGCCATGATTTCTTCTTAATGTTCTTATTTGCAATTATTTGCAAAGCCCTAAGCACACCGCCCCATTCATCTTAGGACGGTAAATGGACGGATATTGAGGTGTTTGATCTTAAACTGGTCGCAAAGCACAAATCCCCTTCATGAGGGCGTTGTTTAACATTCTTGGCATTGTCGGAAGACCAAAACCTCAAGGTTGCCCCTATCGACAAATGACATTAATTCCGGATGAAACCGACGATGACCTCCTGGAGTTACTTTGGGGGAAAGAAGCCGCATTCTTACCCATTTGGTTGAAGTTAATTCGATCAATGACAAAAATGAATCGGTGACCGGTGTGCTTGGCTTTGGGCTCTATTGGTCCGATTAACATCCATTCCCCCACATTGAAAATGGCCATGGGGAGGTCATCCACAGTGCAGTTCATTGGGCAGGCGTACCGATCCACATTACCGTGCGCCTGGCATTGGTAACAACCGTTTGACATGATCATCGGCGCAGTCCGGCTGTTTCAGTGTTAACCAATAATGCCCTGTTCTCAAGATCTTTTTGGCCAGCATCGGTCCACTCATGTGTGGCCCACACAAAAAAAAACACTCCACCATGTATTTCGTTCATAATCCTTTGGGCCCTGCATTTCATCAATGCATTGCAACAGTCCCAACCCAGCATCCCTCTTGTAGAGTGAATCCCCACTCCGGTAAAATTTCATTGCCATCTTTTGAATCCTCATCCTCTCAGCTCGGCTCGCCTGGTCGGGAATGGATCTATCCCTCAGGTACTCCCTTATGTCGTGATACCAAGGCTGCTTTGGTAGAACCACCTCGTCTGATAATACTGCAACATGTTCCTCGTATGTCGGGGCATTCTGTACAGCAATCTCAATTTGTGGAACGTCCCTGCTCTTGATTACGTGGATTAAGGAAGCCAGAGTTGCCAATGCATCGGCAAAATCATTCCGTCCACGGGAGATATGTCGAAAAAGCGATATCTTCGAACTCTTGCATCAATTCGATAACACAACGATGGTATGGGAGTAACCAGAGCTCTTTCGTGTTTGTACACCCCGATCGCCTGTCTGATTACCAGTTCTGAATCCCCGAACACCGCTAGTCTCTTCACTCCCATATCGCGGGCAAAACGGAGTCCCAATATACATCCCTCATATTCAGCTGTGTTGTTTGAATTGTTGAACTGCAATTTAGTGGCCACAGGGTATTGCTCTCCGGTGATAGAGACCAGGACCGCTCCGGCTCCTGCCCCCTCAGCATTCATGGCACCATCAAAATACAGCTTTCAAAACTGCCCCTCGTCATCACATTTCGTGTGTAATACCCAAAATATATCTTCGCCCGACTGAGTAGTTTCTAACGGCTCCATCCCTCCTGATGGCGTTTTCTGCCAAACTGATCCGCAATTCCCTGCCCTTTCATGGCTTTCTGAGTTACGTATACCATGTCGAACTGTTGTAAGATTAACTGCCATCTTGAGAGTCGACAGTTCAGCATGGGCCTTTCAAAGATATATTTCAAGGGATCCATCCTCGATATCAGGTACGTAGTATGCCCATGGAGGTAGTGCTGTAATCTCCCTGCAGCCCAGGCTAGAGCACAACAGGTCTTCTCGATGGGAGTGTAATTCTGTTCACATTGGCTAAATCTCTTACTGAGGTAATAGATGGCCTGCTCTTTACCCGCCTCATTCTTCTATCCCAGCATACATCCCATCGCGATGGCATTAACCGATATATACATAAACAGAGGGATCCCATCCTTCGGGGGTACCAGCACTGGTGCCTCAGTCAGCTGCTTTTTAATGGTCTGAAAAGCCTTCTGACATTGCTCATTCCATTCTTGGGAAGCACATTTCCTTAACAATTTGAAAATTGGCTCGCATGTAGTCGTCAAGTGGGATATAAAACGGCTGATGAAGTTTATTCTTCCGAGGAATCCTCTTATCTCCTTCTCTGTGTGAGGTGCCGGCATATCCACAATGGCCTTAATCTTTGCTGGATCCAACTCAATGCCTCGATCACTAACCAGGAATCCCAAGAGCTTACCCGACTGCACTCCGAAAGCACACTTTGCTGGATTGAGCTTTAAATTATACTTTTTGAGCTGATCGAATAGCTTTTTAAGATGGGTTATATGGTCAGATTCTACCCTTGACTTCACGATAATGTCATCCACGTAGACCTCTATCTCCTTATGCATCATGTCGTGGAACAGGGCCATCATGGCCCTCTGATAAGTAGCCCCCGCGTTTGTGAGACCGAAAGCCAATCGTCTATAGCAGAAGGTGCCCCAAGGGGTGATGAACGCGGTCTTTTCCCGATCTTCCTCCGCCACCATTATCTGATGATACCCCGCAAAGCAATCAACAAAAGAGTACATCTCGTACTGGGCTCTGTTATCCACCAGGATGTGTATGAAAGGCACCGGGAAGTTATCCTTGAGGCTGGCCTTGTTTAGATCTCTATAGTCTACACATACCCTCAGCTTCCCTCCAGGCTTAGCCACTGGGACTACATTGGACAGCCATTCTGGGTAAGTGGACACCATAATGATTCCCGCCCTGAACTGTTTGATGATCTCCTCCTTCACTTTTAAGCTCCATTCCGGTTTCAACTTTCTTAATTTTTGCTTGACAGGTCTGAAACCCTCCTTGATGGGCAACCGGTGTACCACAATGTCGGTGGACAATCCGATCATATCCTCATGAGACCAGGCAAAGACATCCTCATACTGGCTTAGCAACTCAGTTATTTCTGCTTTTGGCTGGTGGTAAGGTTTGTCCCTATCTTGAGCTCTTTGGGTGCGTTAGGGGTCCCGATATCTATAGTGATGGCTTGGTCTAAGTTGGGTTTGGGTTTATCCTCGACCCATCCTTTGATTTCGTCAGGCGCGTCGTCGTAATCCGTCTCGTCTTGCTCAATGCCCATTAAATTGAAATCCAACTCAATGTCAAAATCATAATCATCATTCAAATTTGAAAGACCGTTTGTTAGGCAAGGATTACTCAAATTAGTACACCTGAAATTAAACAAAATACTTGTCATATATAAGTTATTTTCCACAACGATCACATTTTCAGATAACATGATGAAACGACATAATTATGCAAAATACAAAAAAAAAAAAAAATAAACTCTCATCCTCCCATCCTCTGGGGTCTACCACCCTGATGTCGGGTTTTACCTTTGTTTGGATATCACTGGTTTCATGGTCCAGTTGTCGACGGTCAGGTCAGATGAAATGCGCTGGATAAAAGGGGGCCTCACATCGGACACTTCCCCGATGATTACGGCTATGTCGCCTGAGTCCCTCTTCCTACCTTCTTCAGGAATAATTTAGCCCTGCCCAATCGATTGACAGGCACATCTTGTTGGGCTCCCGGTGGCGTGACAACATCCGTCCCCTCTCCATTGCTTGTTAATTGTCCGGGGATATAGCACCTGGTTTCAAACTTTTGTGCGACCTCCTGTAGGAAACTTTCCCTCTTGGTCGACTCATCACTTGCGGGGTTAATTCTTCATCCCCTGACTCAATCACAGGCTCGCTAGTCCCCTGTTCATTGTTGACCTTGGTCACCGGACTGCCAGCCAGTCGAATCGGGGTCGCGTCCTTGACGGCGCCTCTGTGTTGTGCCTTCAGGATATCCCAACCTTGCTTTAACCTATCTGATGGGGTAGTTGAAGGGGCTCGGTGATTCCTTGACTGTTTTTTCCTAACCCCTGTCCAGGCTGGAATTTCATTTTCATCATTTCCTTTGCAACGAAGGTAAGTTCTGGAGAGACCTTAGGTTTTATGGCTGGAGCTCCCAGGCATCTGTAGTGGGGAGTGCTAATTTCCAGTGCCTGAAAACTGGCAGGTGCCGCCGACTCGTCCACATTAATCACAGGCAGGCCATTCCTGGAAGGAGAAGGGTCATCACACTCCGCCGAGATCGTCACCAGATTCCCGTTGATTATAAGTTTGATTTTGCTGGTGTAGTGTGGAAGGAACTGCCCCGGCCATAGTGTATCCACGGCCTCCCCAATAACAGGTTATAGCTTGCCGCAATATCTAGGACTTGGAAAGAGATATCAAAAGTAATAAGGTCCTATTTCCACTGGCAATTCTAATCTCTCCAATTGTATCCCTCCGGGAACCATCGAAGGCTCGCACCACTACATGACTGGCCCGTAGACGCTTAGGATTGATGTTCATCTTCTGCAATGTGCTGAGGGGACAGATATTCAACGCCGATCCCCCATCAATCAGCACCCCATTCATGACATAACCTGAGAGAGATTACCGCAATATGCAACGGTTTTCGATGCCCCCTTCCTTCCTTGGGGATATCCTCATCTGTAAATGATATTACATCACTCTCCAACAGATTGCCCACCAGATGGCCGAAACCTTCCTTGCTAATTTCTTTGGGAACGTATGCCTCCTCCAGGACTTTCGCCAGACTTTTTGCAGTGATCATTGGACGATAACACCAAGTCCATGATTGATGTCAGGGTCGACTCCTCGCTTAATATCTGGATCCCTCTTGCTTCCGTATGATCCATCCTCTTCAAGAATTCTATGGCTTTTTCCTCGGAGATCTCTTCATTTTTCTTCGTTTTGTTTCTCAAGGACTCGTTCCAAGAAGATACAAAGGATTCCCCCTTGTTGTCACAGAAGCACAACTGGCCGCTTCCTCTGACACCCCCCCATAATTCCATGATACCGTCTTTAGACTGCTGACAGGGATTTGCGGTCTCGCTGCGAGGATGAGGGGTTTCGGAGCCACCAACTTGACAGGCCCCTCCGTGATATTTCTACTTACACCCATCAACCTAATGGGCGCTCCCCGTGCACTCCCGTGATCACTTATCATGTTGATCATTTCATCAATTTTCTTCACATAGTTTAGGCCTTGACGGCCCCCCTCGGCTTCACTGGCCTCCGCCACATTGACCCCCCCTCCATCATGTCTTGGTAGGGGATTGACCTTAACATTTGGGGAGTCTGGCTGTTCCATCACGATTTCCCCACTATCAATCAAGTTCTGGATTCTGTGCTTTCAACGTCCAACATTCTTGCGTATCATGGCCAAGGGAACCTGAGTGGTATGCGCATCGCTTGCTTGGGTCAAACCTTCTTCCCTTCGGGTCACTTGGGGGGTGCCAAAATCGACTCTAATCTTCTTATTTGGGCTATCAATACCGCTAAAATCCGCTCAAGAGGATCCCCGAGTGGGGTGAATACTCGATTTTGCGAGGCCTCGAATCTCCTTCGCCCTTCCGCCCTCTGATCAGTGAAGTTTAGGCTGTCGGGATGGCCCCACTCTCTGCCACCTGTACTGGAAGATTATTTTCTGCCTTTCTAGATGACCCTGAAGGATGAGGGAAACATCCTCCTCCTTTTTCTTTTGCACCCTACGGGAAGTGCTGCATAATTTCCACTCTGTATTTGTTCTGCAGCCGTTTCCAAAGCCGTGAAATCCCGAATCTTACCAGACTTCAAAACCCATATCCACCATTTCTCCGTATTTAATCATCTCGGCAAAAGGCCTACCAATCCCTGATATAAACCCGCTCATAATAAGGGGCCTTCTTGAATATCTACGAAGGTCATCACCATCTCCGACTCGCTCATCGGGGGATTCACCTGTGCGGCCATACCCCTCCATCGTTGTGCATAATCCCTGAAGGATTCCCTGGGTTTGCTTCTTAACTTTTGTCATTTGGTATCTATCAGGGGTCATTTGTGCCTGGAAGCTATACTGTGTTAAGAAGGTGTGGGCCAACTCTTCCCAATTGTGGATCCACCGGGCATTATCGAGACGGGCATACCAGATTCTCGCCTCTCTTGTCAGGCTTTTTTGGAAAAGTTGCATCCTTAGACCCTCGTCTTCTGCATAAGATCCCAGCTCCCCAATGTAGATTTTTAGATGGGTTATAAGGATCCCCCTTCCCCATTGTATTTCTCAAAATTCGGGGATTTTAAATTTCTCCGGATATCTGGTTCCGGGGAAGACACATAGATCGGAATAGTTCACCCTGCCTAGGGACCCTATTGCCCTTCATAGATTGGATAGTTTCCTCCATTTTGTTTTCATTTTCTTTCGCCAGGTCATCAATATCTCCCTCTTCCGGGATAGTAATCACTGTTTTGTTAGGTACGGGAATGGCCTTTGGGACGGACTGGCTCGCCCTTAGGTTGGGGTGGATCCTCTTTAGGTGGAATCCCGTCGAGGGTGGTAGCAATTGTTCCTTCAGCATTATGGCCATCTCCAACATCTGTTTTTTTAAAGTCATCAAATTTCCTCCCTAGATATGGAACCAGGATTAGTAGGTGGGAGATCAGCCATTTCAGATGTAGAGTTTTTGGGCCCTTTTTTAGATTGCGAACGGGTTTGAGGAGCAATCCTACAGAGACAACGGTTCGAAGTTCAGTCCTGGGGAATGAAAAATGTGGATGCATGCTAAAGCGGTAAACTTTTTGTGTTTTTGGGTTTTTTAATCTTTCCCTATAAAACAGAAAGTTAGTAGTCCTTTAATGCAATAACAAAGGCTAAACACACGATTTTTATTATGCTTCCCCAGTTGTTCCCTGCAAAACATAGAGGTTAGTAATTTCTCTTGACAGAAAGGGGAGGCATATATGAATGGGATCATGACATTTATATGCGTGAACGTAAAAGGGCATGAAGAGACTTTTCCTGCGTTGGGTTAATCTGAGGCTGAACCTATCCTAGGGTTACTCTCACGGGCTTTTTTTCGGCATGAAGGTCCCCAAATCTTCGCAATCTACTCGTCTGAGTCCTTTCGATTGGAGCGGATTTGGGTGGTGCGTTTCCTGAGCCATCCTCCGGGGAGCAGCCCCTGCGAGTCCAGTAATAAGCACCCGACAGGTTCGCCTCAGTAGGAGGGACTCGCTCCACAGACCGTCACATTCAGCGTCCTCCAAACCGTATGCAAATGATTTCTTTAAAGTAAAGCCATTCCATTCAAATATTTCATTTATTGGACAAAACACACATTCACACAACAATAAATAAAACAAAAATCCGAACGTACATACCACATTTATGAATTTTAATGGATAGGATAGCATCAAGATTCAACAGCGGCTTAAGCCCTCTAATATCCCCAGCAGAGTCGCCAGCTGTCGACGCCGGGTTTTTCGTTCTTTTTCCAATTTTTTAGCCTTTTGACTGAATGATTCTTTGGGAAAAGGTCGGCCATTAATGTCGACGGGGTTTTGAAAGATCGTTTTTTATGATGAGCCAATTAACCAGAGTCGCCAGTTGGTATATTTGAAATGGATGTACCAACTCATCCGAGTTTTCATTTATTTATAAATCGCTTGGCTCATATGTGACTCCGAATTAATTTGGTCTGCGAATCGAGATTCATAGAGTTCGGGGGCTTGCTTAAGCGAGGGGAAGGTGTTAGGCACCCCCCGGACTTCCGTGAAACACGGTTACCGCCATCTTGATACTTTCCGATCCTTTAATCCATGGAATGTGTATGTGTGCGTGTGTGTGTGTGCCTACATGAATGTGTGGTGAGTTTGCATGAAGAAACCATTTGGGTTTTAGAAAAATCGTGTTTTCTTTCGGGAATGCTTTGGAATGTCCTTCGGTTTATACGAGAAAGCTTATGAGAAAATGTTTGATTTTTAATTTGTCAAAAACTGTGAGATTGTCATTAGGTGTCCTTTTGGCAAATCAAGAGTTTTTAAACCTTCGTCAAAATAGGAATCGAGATCTATACATTGCTTTCGTAACTCAAATGATGACAACTTCTAGGATCTCTTTAACCCTATGCACAAAGGATTTAATAAAACGTTATTTTATTTCCATAAAATCAATTTTGTTGATGTTTGAAAATGATTTGTTCTTTAGCCTTCTCGTTAAATAGAAATCGACATTCATTAGCAATTCTCATTTATTATCCTCGTGATGCTAATAACCTAATTTGATTGATTTTATGAAAGTCTTCATTGTTTAGCTTTGAAATCAATTTTGATACTGTAAATCAAATAAAGCATTAAAATGCGTAGGGGCTATTCATGGGCATGTAAATCCATCAATAATAACCCCAAACGCCCACGATCACATATTTCACTATGACGGGGCCTTAAACACGATTCTCGCCTTAGCGTCGTTTTAAGGCCCGACGATTACATATTTAACAATGAAAACTACATCATTCCTATTTCTTACATCAAAAGAGGTCCATCATCGGAATTTGGACCACAGGGTCGCTTTCCTAGGCTCACCACCCAAATCTCCACACATCGACAACCGGATATTACAAAAAATAACCAACACGGATAATCTAACAATTACCAAAACATCCTAAAATAGTGATCTAAAGGAACCACGCCCAATATAGCACCGTTAAAACAAACAAAAAGTCAATAAATAAATATCATCGGGTTATTAGGAAGAATTTTGTTCCGATGGAACCCTCACTAATAATCCATAATTCATTGTTCCATCATCAATTACATGCAAACTACATTTAATTCAACCAAAGGACATGATAGAAATTGCAAAAAATAAGGAGATTTTCACCTTGCAAATGAGATCAAAATGGATGTAAACTTGTGTATTTTGAATAGAAGAAGAAGTATATATGATACAATCAAAATCAAAAGAATATTATTCCTCTCTTTTTCTTTCCTTTCTCTCCTATTTTGTTTGCAAAAAACTATGCTATTTTCTCTTTGAATTTCCGTGCTGCTGCTGCTTATTCTTCTGCTCTCGCCTGATCCAACTCTCTCTGCATCACTAAATGAAGGAAATGTGCTGAAGTAGGCTGGCTAAGCCCAGCCGCAGATTGATCTGCGGCTGGCCTTAGCCCGCCATCCACTCAGCCCGCCATGCACTTATGTTATTTAATTCTCCTCGGTTTCCGCACCGCACCTCGATTCTCGCATCGTGCTGTCGGTTTTCGCCGAAAGGCTTGTATTTTGTAGTCCGGGAATTACTGTGAAACGTGACATATTATTCGGGAATGCTCATTTCGGATGGCCTTGTTGTCACGTCGGTTTTGACTGCAAATCGTCATGGTGGCGTCGAGTGTTCGCACTTGTGCCCATTCTTCGCTCCAGCAGGCCGGTTCAATTGACGATTTTGCCCTCCTGTCACGGTTAGCATAGGGAACGCAAAATTTGGGTGTCTACAATAACAATAGAATAGGAATTCAATTGCACAAGGTGCGAATCTCAATAACCAGTATAGATGTGAATAATCAACAATAATTATTCACTAACATGCTTCAAAAATCATAACTCGAGTTTGAGTTAGGGAACTTGCCTGTCTGCTCAGCTACAAATAATCTAGCTTTAACTAATTGGCCTTGAAGAACCTAACATTGATAATGTCGATCTATCAATTAGTACTGCTGCGTAGTTGTATATCGACACGCTTACTTTATGCTATTTATTTAACAATTAAGCCAATCACATAGCACACATAAGCAAATAGACTATCGTAAATCCTATAAGACACTTAATATTATCAATCCTGATAATATTTAATTCACCTCTTGGTATTATTAGTCCACTAATAACACTTTTATTCGTTTACTAATGTTATTAACATCTTAATAATATTTTAATCATCCAATAATACTTTAATCTAATATTATTAATCTCTTAATAATATTTTAATTTTCATATCATTAATAATATTTTAATCTAATATTATTAGCCATTTTAATAATATCTTAATCATTTATTAATGCTTAAAATAAATATTATTACCCATTCAATAATATTTTCATAAAGCTTTAATCTTAATATTTCTTTGTTTACTTAAAAATATAAACAATTTATTCTAATTGTTTTACCCTTTATTAAACAACTCTTTTACTACCCATAAAAGGTCATACATATTATTTCTCATTAAATATTACCAAAAATACCCCTCAATAGTCAAAATATATAATATTAGGAGTATCCAAGCTTAAAAATCACCTTTTTCTTATTTATGACATCATTTAACCATTTATTTTCTTTTAACCATAACTATAACATTATTATGAAAAATAGTAAATAGGTTCTAAAAATTATTATCCTATGGATCTGGATAGTATATGGTCCAAACAATGATCCACAAATTTTTTTGGAATTTTAGAAAGTGATTTATTATTTTTAAAGTACTCAAAACCTCCGAATCTTGTTACATTTTTCATAAATCAAGTTTTGCTCAGGACAATTCTAAAATTTTCAGGGTACACTCTCATAACATGCATAAACATACTGTACAAAGTTCATATGTTTTCAAGGTACACACAGTGAGAAATTCGGGTATGAATATTTTGGAGTCCTTCACGGTAAAAGCCATTACACAAAACGTACACATCGAAACGTGTTCATTCTTTTTGCTACCTGTAGATAACTTCTTAAGGTACCTCTGTGATTTTTCCTAGATTTTTAACAGATCCATAACTAGCCGAAACAACCTTTGGAAAAACGAGGAGAACAAGCTTTTAAGGTTTTAAAGCTTTAAGTTTTATAGCTGGACTGTTTTGGGAAAATAGCCCCCAAGGCTTCAAAAATTATTGGATTTGTGTTCTACCCCTTGGGTTTACTAGCTAACTCATGTACCTAGCACCCTCTTTCAACGGATCACAAATCCAAGTTGTAGATCTCAAGTTATGGGTGATCCAAGTGAAGAAAAGCTAGGGTTTTTACCTTCTAAGAACATAAGTTCCTTTTCTTCCTTTGAATCTCCATTCTAACACCCAAGAGGATTAGATCTATACATGAAGCATGAAGATCTAATGATTCTTGAGTCTTAGAACAAAATCTCTCAAAAACTATGAAAATAAAACAAAGTAAGAAATAAGGAAATGGTTTAGGGTTTCACCTTGATCTTGTAGCTACTCTCCTTGATCTACCAAAGTATGTGATGAACTTGAGATGCATGAACTATGCTAATCTCACTCTCTTTTTCTCTCTAAGCTCTTACTCTCTATACTTGGTGAATAATAAATGAACCAACCCCTACTATCATTGGTGAGGGATCCTATTTATAGGAAAGTAGAGACCATAGGCAAAATAGTCATTAATCATGACTAGGCAAGGACAATTTGATCACTTCATCAATAATAGGAAGCTTCCTAGCAACTTCCTCAAGGGTATTTTAATCATTACCCAACTTCTTTTAAGGTTAAAATAGTCTTTTCGCAAAATCTTAATTATCCATTAGTTATTAACCATTCTTCATTGGTTATTAGACATTGGTTATTATCTTGCCATAATTACATTGTTTAAACACAATGGTTATTATCCCGCCATAATTACATTGGTTATTAACCACTTGGATATACAATGGTTATTGCCCCATCATAATTATCTTGGTTATTAACCACTCTTGGCCATTTTAGCCATTACACACCAATTCCTACACTTGACTCACATATGGTTATTTCTTAACCATAGTTATATTATACCTGCCAACACAAGTATAGACACATCTTATACATCTCCCACCAATTAACCCAAGTTGGTTTAAATAGAACACAACGTTAACTCATTAAATTAAATTAGATTTAATTAATAAGGACGTTCAAAATTCATGGGCATTACAAGACACGTACAGGTTATTATTTTAAAAGCTATTCAAAACGATTGTTGGTCCGGATTCTTGGACTGAGAGAGCAACCCTTATGTAGGGGATTTTAATGTGTCGGTTATCCGATGCAGTCAGAGCTAAATGTTATGCATATACATAGGGTACGAGAGGCTGATCCCCTTGAGTACTACTGACGGGCCATGCGTTTAAAAGGGTTAGTTGAATAACTGATCCTTTGGCCAAATAGTTCATGGTCTATTGGACCACTCAGCAGTAAATAATCAATATTCATCATTTCTTTTGAACTTTGATTATATTGTCAGCTATTTCTTCAATGTCTTAAATTGTTGAACTATACGATTTTTATTCTCATTTATTCATGATATATCCTCTTTATTCATTTTAAACTTGCTGAGCAGAGTAGTTTCTCACCCTTGCTATATCATAAACCTATTGCAACTAAGCCGGGGAGTTCCAAAGCGGACAAAGGCAAAGGAAAGTTTAAGGAATAGTTATATGTACTATCCCGTTATATAATCGTGAAATTGTTTTGTATTATTATTGTATTCTGCGATATATTCATTTAAGGTTATAGACCTTGGGACCGTAGTAAACCTTTTGTAATGAACAACATATGTTTATTTATTCCGCATTAGTTGATTTATGTTGTTTAGAGGTGTATGGATGTATTTTATAGTGAGCACCAGATTCGAGGTATTGGTACCTGAATTTGGGGGTGTCACATTCCTCGTATCCCAAGATACCATCTCTATCCATTCAGAATTTCTCTTCCTCATTTTCTGTGATCCTTTTCTATATCCTTTCACATTCTTCATCTTTTTCCTATGCTTCTTTCACTTTGTCGAGTAACGTCAGACGAGCTTCAATTACGAATAACTTCTCTGCTACCTCTGCCGGACTTTTCACTTCAATCTCCAGTCTCGCCATTTCCAGTATTAACTCCTCATGAGTTGTCAACATAAATAATTTCTCGTTCCCCTTTCTACTCAATGCATCTGCTACTACGTTTGCTTTTCCCGGGTGATAAAGAATTCCGCAGTCCTAATCTTTGATTAATTCCAACCACCTCCTTTGTCGCATGTTCAACTCCTTCTTTGTGAAAATATATTTTAGACTCTTATGATCCGTGTATATCTCACATTTCTCCCCATAAAGGTAATGTCTCCAAATCTTCAATGCAAAGACGACAACTGCTAATTCCAAGTCATGGGTAAGGTATCGCTTCTCTTAGTCCTTCAACTACCGTGACGCATACGCAATGACCTTGCCGTGTTGCATTAACACACAACCAAGACCCTTGTGTGATGCATCACTATACATTATAAAAACCTCCCATATCATCTGGCAAGGACAATACAGGCGCCTCACTTAACCTCTTTTTCAACTCGTGAAAACTGTCTTCCTTTTCAGACCATACAAACTTTACTATCTTTCTCGTCAGATTGGTCAATGGGGTTACTATCTTCGAAAAATCCTAGATAAATCTTTGATAGTACCCTGCTAACCCTAAGAAACTTCGCACTTCTATCGGCGTTTTCATTTGCTCCCAGTTACTAACTGCCTCCACCTTCGCAGGGTCCACTGAGATATCATTTGTCGATCATATGCCCTAAGAATTGCACCTTTTCCATCCTGAATTCGCACTTGGATAATTTCACGTATAACTTCTCTCTTCTCAGTGTTTCCAGTACCGCTTCCAGATAGTTGGTGTGCTCCTCTTCGGTCTTTGAATAAATCAAAATGTCATCGATGAACACTACTACGAACTTATCTCAGTACGGCTTCAGAATCCGGTTTATCAAGTCCATGATTGCTGCCAGCGCAATAGTCAAACCAAAAGACATCACCAAAAACTCGTAGTGACCATATCTCGTTCGAAACACAGTTTTAGGTACATCTTCCTTCCTTACTTTTAGCTGATGATATCCGTTCCTCAAATCTATCTTCGAGAAGTGTCTGGCTCCCTTCAGTTGATCGAACAGGTCGTCGATTCTAGGCAATGGATACTTATTCTTAATCGTTGATTTGTTCAGTTCCTGGTAGTCGATGCAGAGTCTCATCGATCCGTCCTTCTTCTTGACAAGCAAAACTGGTGCTCCCTATGGGGACACACTTGGCTGAATATATCCATTGTCCAACAATTCCTAAAGGTGTATCAACAATTCCTTCATTTCCACTGGTGTCATACGATACGGAGCCTTCGAAATTGGTTTAGTCCCTGGCACTGAGTCTATTGCAAATTTAATTTCCCTGTCTGGCAGAAGACTGGGTAATTCACTTGAAAACACATCTGGAAACTCTCTCACTATCGGTATATTCTTAATTTCTACACATTCTTTCTTTGTATTTATAATATAGGCTAAATAACCTTCACATCCTTTCTCTAACAACTTCCTGGCCTGCATCATCGTAAGACAACACGAACGTCTCAGCGATGTGCTACCATAAAATACTACCCTCGACCGGTTCAGGGTCTGAAGGTTCACACTTTTCTTCTAACAGTCAATTACTGCCACTATCCCCTTTACTCTCAAGGCCTTCCTCTCGGCGACATTTTCGGTTAATAATAAAGTTCATATTATTAACTCAACACTTATCTTCTAACGCATTCTTTTTTTTAATGCTAACACATACACATACTCATCACAAAGCATATTTAATAAATACTCTTATATTAATACGCTCCTTTTAGTACCTCGTACTACTTATATCATTAGTATTCTTGCTATCCATGTTCTTCATCCCTCTGTTATCATCAACAAGATGGGATTCACATAACTACTCCATAAATTATACAAAAGTTGGGACTTACAAAAGATATCCCGCTAATAATATCAGAAACTGGGATTCACATATCTTACACACATAAATATATATATACCTATACATCGACTACTATCTTTTCATTCAACCTGTACTATCTTATCACTTCAAAATGTCCTATAATTATCGGACTTAATCTTCCTTTCTTTCACTTATTTCGGGCTCTATTTGACCATCCTTAAGAATTCTTACTATCTCTTTATTCAGTTCCATCTCTAGACATTCTTCCAGATTAGTCTCTAGATCTACCATCGGTTCATTTCTTATAATCTATTCGTTATCTCTTCTTTCTAATCACCAAAACAATCTAAATTGCCTCAATTGCACTTCAAAAATTTGCATATAAAACCTTTCATCTTAATACTCTCAAATTTTACCTAACAACTCTTTATAAGTCCATTACATCTGTCTCACCTGATATCCTACAATAAAGCTTTATAACTCAACTAACACGTGAAAATAGCGATATATTCAATATCATCTATCGAATCAATCATTCTCTTTTTGCAAATCTTAACCCAACAAATTCCAAGATATCCTCTTATCGTCACAAAGACACTTCATATAACATCACTTTAATATTCTATAAAAAAATAGCCAAAATTGATCATTAGCCTCAAATGATTAGTCTAATTACCTCGAATATCTATAACTCAAGTTTACAATAGATCATCTATACTCAATAATTTTCACTTTATCATATTATCCCACCAATACCCATACCTCAAATTATCCACAAGCTTAACAACATCAAGTATAATCCAAATCCTCAATTCTAAGATCATAATAAATTACTACCCAAAAATAACTCTATATGAGTTTTATTGTAACGACCCCAAAATTCCTACAGTTCAACTCTCAACATCGGTCGTTATCAATACATCCTCATTCTGACTTTACAACATTATTCAATGTTAAACTTAATAAAAATGCGGAATAATTCAAACTTTTCTATTACAAATCATTCTCAATCCCAAAATTTTCAACCTTTACAACTAAATATCTTAGAACCATGTTAATATCATGATTCTCCCTGTCGAACTTATTATAAAAATTTACACCTCAATACAAACTTTACAACTTATTGTAAATACATTTATCAAAATCTTAACATAATTCAGGTAATAAATTTCAACTAAACATTTAATCTTCATGCATCACTTTGATCCACGTCATTGGATAGCACATAACGTTACCTTGTATCTTTAACCTACAAAAGTGGTTATTTGCAAGAATGAGCTTGACAGCTTAGCAAAATCTAACAGTTTTCATGCATCACATAACACATATCAACATGCTTAATTTATACGATCATAAACATTATAATTCTAGCATAACATACATGTTGTACATCAATTACTAAGTAATAATTGAGTTCCATAACTCAATCAACATTCTAACTCAACAAACGTAGTCATAAATTGACTTTGTCATTTCATACATACAACATATAGAATTTATCATGCTTTTACAGCATAGGTTTAAAC
Source organism: Aralia elata (assembly GCA_034770075.1). NCBI lineage: Eukaryota > Viridiplantae > Streptophyta > Magnoliopsida > Apiales > Araliaceae > Aralia > Aralia elata. The sequence continues at coordinate 39,530,572 of CM068382.1, forward strand.
ACAATCAATCATTTAGTTCACATAACAAATAAGAACTGAAAGACTTGCCTGGTTCGTAGATTACCAATTACCATAATTAGCTTATACTTATCTGCACTTCACGTATCCTACACAATATATAATCATGCATAACATTTATTAGTCACACAACAATACTTGGTATTAACTCTACTTTACATTTCATAGTCCTTCATTTTATTCTCTATTCAATATCATCATTTTAATATCTCAATTAATATATTTGTCGAAACTTTAGACATGCATCTACACAGCATGGCCACAAAGAAATTTTTTTTTTTTATATCACCGCCGAGGCGGTGGATTTCCTTTACAAAATGCCGCCGGGGCGACTCTACTGCCGGGGCGAGAAACTCAGTATAGTTCTACCGCCAGGACGAGCCTACCGCTGGGGCGACTTTCCTAGTACAATTTCACCGCCAGGGCGGTGAACCTAAAACTTGACTTCTGCAGTTCGCAAACGTAGAATTTTCAAAGCCAAAAACTCTAATTTCTTCATTTTAACAACAAATTAAAATTATCCAATCACTATAACTCATATATGATCATTACCCAAACCTTTTAGCACGATTCAAACATCTTAAACAACCAATTTAAAGGCTTAAAAATCACAATTCATACTAGTTTCACAAACTTTTACAAATTTAGCGCAATCAATCGCTACGGATTCGTTTCTCAGCCAAATTGGTCCGTTCAACTTCCGTTGTTTTCGTTTTTAAATGCATAACAACAATCTATCATTAATTTACAGATCAACATGCAATTCAAACATAAATTTTCATACATTTAAGCTATATCCATATTTTTCTTCTCTGTAAATTTCTAAACTCTAATTAAACATAGTTTCATAGATTTAATTACTCTAAATCACATATAAATTATATAAAATACATTTATTCTTGCTTACAAACATCTAACATCAATTTTATTAACAATTAACCATACAATTTAATTTACAGAAAACTCAAAACGTACATTCATTGAGATATTAAAGAAGAACATAATCAAATACTTTTAATTTAAGGATTACCTTTGATAAGATGCTAGATTATGCAATAAAGATGAATGGATTTCCTTCTTCAATTCTCTCAAACTCTCTCTTTTTCTCTCTGTATCTCCAACTTAGCCAAAAATAAGAATTGCTCAATTGAAAATACGTTAAACTTAATTTAATGAGTGGGTGTTAGTTAGTAACTAGCACTAACCCCCACTAAGGCCTCGTTTGGCCAATTCCTTTATCCTCCCTTTTAGTTTATTTTAATAACTTGCTTACAATATAGTTTAGTGTCACATATTTAGACAATTAAATAATCTCATTTAAATCAATTAAATAAAATAGAATAATATCACATTAAATTACATAGTCACATAGTCACATGATTAAAATTCTCATTTATTGATCATGACAAATTGTTTAATCTCTAACTAATTATTAATTAATTAGAAATAACATTATACTGAAAGTAGTATGCACACAAGCCAATCATATTTGATATGATGTAGCGTATACTTTGTAATCTTATTTGGTTATTAAAGGCATTTTACATTATCTACATGGTGCTATTATATTAAATGTGATAAACCCATAGTTTTGAGCAATGCTTTTAGAATCATGATGAGGATCATGCTAATGAGATCTAAATTCTAGATAGCTCACAAACTAAAATCGTTCCTAATCGATGGATTACTAAAAAGGGGATTAGTGAATCCGGATAGATTAGTACATACGTTGCTTGCTCTTATGAAGAGGATGATTGATCTCATAATCATTTGTGTGGAGACACTAAAGCAAGTATGTAGGTGCTTATTAGAGAATAAGTTCACTGAACATGGCTCGCTAAGGAATACCTAATGGAGTTTTACTCGCCTGTCAATAAAAATTCCTCTAGTGATAGTAGTACAAGTGATCCTTGGACTTGAGATCATCATAGTATCTTGTGTGTGATGAGTTATACTTTGACATGTCCCTTAAGACCCTTAGGGTATATCAAAGGGTATGATTGGGTATAATAAGTTGCACATGGAGATAGGTGAATGGTCAACAAAGAATCTACCACTTCTAGTAAAAGGAGAGAATGTCCTATGTGATTCGATAAATGACGACTCAGAAGTCTTTGGCCAAAGCAGAATGAAATTAGAAAGGAGTTTCTAATTTGCATTATCAGAGTTGTGCATTTGAGAATCGAAATACATATAATTAAATAAAATAAGACTTGACAGTAATTCCATGTCTTATATTTAATTGGGACATTGTGTGGTAGAAGGATTGAATTGTACGGTAACTATTCACTGAAAGGTTCTTTTATGATTGATGTTGAAATCTATATTATCTGGAAAGTCGTTCATCGCTAAGGGGGCTTACCCTTATTATAGAATAAATATTATTTATTTAAATGAATTAAATAGTTTAATTTATTTATTTAAACAAGATTAGAATTGTTCTAATTGATTTATTCACAACCGGTTTAATATGGAGAACTTAAAGGGTCACACCGCAAAAGAAAAATATTTGTTTAACAAGTAAATGGCATAATTGTAATAATAAGTTAAGTGTATTTAATTTAATCTATGGAGAGATAGAATAAACTAAATAGCTTAATATTTATTATTTAATATTTTGGAAATATTAAATATAAATTAATAAGAAGAGTCTTATTATTATTATTACAATTACTATTATTTAGTTCCTAATAGGGATTGGAAATTAATTAATAGAAGTACTCTCTCATGAATTTCTAATTGGATTAGCAGCATAATTAATTAAAGGAGTTTATTTAAAATAAAAACCCTAATCCTAAATAGTTTAGGAGGGTTCCCTATATCTATAAATAAGAGGAGTCTTATTATGATTTAGGGTGAGACAGTTAGACTGTGAGACAGTTACACACTCTTCCATAAGAATTAGAGAGAGAGAGTACTTGCAATTTCTATAGAGATAAAAACTAGGGTTTTGCCAACACCCGTCTTCTTGAATAACTATTCTTCCTTGGTGGATCACCTCTAGAGGCCAAACACTTGGGTGGCTAATGTTGATCAAGCAAAGGAATTTAGTCGGTGGAATTTAAGGAGAACGCGAAGGAATTGGAGGTGAACTTGTACCCGAGGAAGCACGGTTCTACGAGGGTATAATTTCTTAATCTATATCTCTTTTGTTAATTGATAATTGAACACAAGGATGATCATGGGGATGGTTTGTATGAAAAATTTTAAAATCCATTTTATTGCGCTTCTGCACTATTTATGTAATTTGATTGCATGTTCGCGTTATATACAAACCTAACAGTGGTATCAGAGCCTAATCTTGTGCTAATTATCGATTTTGATGATTCCATGTGTGTATGGTATACGATTGGATCGAAATTTTTGGGCAGAATCTGTTTTTCTGAATCTGCTACGCGGCGCAGCTGCGCCGGCTCCAGTTCATTTTGGAGCGCAGTTGCGCCCAAACCCAGAAAGTCGTTTCTGGGGCTAAGCGCAGCTGCGCCGTTTCCCAGTTCATTCTGGGCGCAGCTGCGCCGGACAGCAGAATCCGAAAAATAATTTTTCCTTCAATTAAAATAAATGGTTTATTTAATTGATATAAATTTAGAATAAAGGAGTTTATTCACATATGGAATAGGATTCCATGTTTCCTAGAATAAAGGAGTTTATTCACATATGGAATAGGATTCTATGTTTTCTTAAAAATAAAGATGTTTATTTTGATAAGGAATATGATTCAACATATTTTATTTTCCAACAATTTTAAGTTAAAATAAAAGAGTTTGTTTTGAACTTGAAATTGGATTCCATGTTAATTGAAATAAAAGAGTTTATTTTGATTTGGAATTTGATTAAAAATAAAGGAGTTTATTTTTATTCAAAATTGGATAAAATAAAATAAATAAGTTTATTATGATTTAAATTTTGATTAGAATAAAGGAGTTTATTTTTATTTCAAAATTGGATTTCTAGTAAACTTTTAATTGCCCATTAATTGATATCAATGTATATATAGAATGATTTTAATATTCATGAGATGAATGTTATTTATTGATACATATAGAGATATGTATGATAATAAATAGGGATTGATTATGGACTACTGACCAATGTGTGATTGGATTTATTTTAGTGGATGCTTGAATGAATGGGTTTTTATAAATGGGGTCTGCGTACCTAGTCTTCTCTAGTTTTTCTTGATGTAAATTCTATCTTCCTCCTATGTACCTCCCCTTGACTGCTAATCAAGGTTTCTATTTATTGTAAATAGTTTATGTAATAGATTTAGTTAGAATTACTTGAAGAATTGGAGATAAAGGAGCAAGGAGCGCTTGAAGACCTGTTTACAATGGAGCCCGGGTTTAAATGTAATAGTTATATTTAAATTTTGTTCTTGCACCCTAGGTTTGACCTTTTGGTTCACTTGGTGGCTCTAGTGAACCAAACTAGAATAAAAGTCCATAATCAATCCGGGTAGAATATAGTATTCTATATGTGCATGCTTACTATGTATATATTATATATTATACAACATGCTTCGCATGTTATATAATATGACTCAATTTATATATATATGTGCATGCGCGCTAAACAAGATGAGACAAATAATAACAAACCCCTCAAAGAAATTATACTAAGTCCTAAGCGTTCAAAGATATTTGGAATATCGAACGTCGCCTTCTAACATGGTAAAGCAATAGAGTATTAAATATTTAATATGAGTTTGTTGTGTCACCACAAGGCAAGTATTAAATATTTAAGATGTTGTATTATCACATTTGATGCTTATTAAGGAATTGAACATTACTGTTTTGTTGTGTCACCACAAGGATGGTATTTTTCTCTTCACATATATGGAAGTGCTAGGTTGGACTTAGCTTGGATAATTTTGATTCGGATCTGTCACCACTTGATCAAAATAATCTAAGAGGCAAAATACAAGGAGTTACATAGTGATATAATTGACAATAGTTGTCTACCTATTTATTTATATATCATTTGTTGTGTCACCACAAAGCTATATACATTTGAAATGGGATCCTTATTCTCACGAGCAAATCTTTAATTAGAATTGTCGAACTATATAATGAGGGTAATATAGTTTGATAAAAATAGTGGGAGATACCAATTTAAATAAAGACCTAATTTATTTTGGTAATTAATTAAAATGAATGTATGCTAAAATGTTGTTAAATTACAAATTCATTTAACAGAATTTTATAATATCTAATTCACTATCACTGCGTAGCATATTAGATGCTAATTAACCGGACCGAATTACACGGACTGGTTAAGGAATCTGAGAATAGTTCTCAAGGCTGAAAAGCTATCTTATGTCCTTAATATGCCTATCCCTACAATGGTTGCAGACAATGACTCATAGGAAGAGATTCCTACTTTTAGAAAGTGGCAAGATGATGCACAGTTGGCTCAATGCATCATGCTCGCATCCATGAGTAACGAGCTTCAGCGTCAACATGAAACTATGGATGCTCCTACTGTACTCTGACATCTTCAAGGAGTTGAAGGGTGAGGAAAATATGACTATTAGATATCAGATATCTAAAGAGCTTTTCCGATCTAGAATGACCGATGGCACTACAGTACAGATATATGTCCTAAAATGATCAATCTGATTGAACAATTGGGACAACTGGGTTTTAATGGATGGAGAGTTGATCCAAGATTTGATCTTGCAATCACTTTCGGACTCTTTCTCACAAATTGTTGTGAATTTCCACATAAACAAGCTATATGTCAGCCTGCCCGAGTTGCTTAAACATGTTGAAAACTGTAAAGAGTCACTTTCCAACCAAGAAAGACCAAGTCTTACTGGTAGATGATTCTTCCAGGAAGCGGAAGAGGGCCAAAGGATCTTCTTAAAAGAAGTACAATTCAAAGAAGGTAAATAGAAAGGCAAAAACAAAGGACAATAAGAACAAAATTGATGCAAATAGCAAAGGAGTTTGCTTCCACTGCAATAAGCCTGGATACTAGAAAGGAAACAGTAAGGAGAATCTTACAAAGGCTAACCAGAAGAAGCTTAGTGAAGCTTCGGTTACAGATATAAGTTTGTTCATGATTAAAAAATAAATCTTTCTGAAAGTCAAGGTTCTACTTGGGTATTGGATACCGGCTGTAGTTCTCACGTATGTAATCCAATGCAGAGACTAAGCAGAAGTAGAAAGTTAAACTAAGAGTAAGTAATCTTATGTGTGGGAATGGAGCAAAGGTTGCTACATTAACCATAGGAGCTTATAGTTTAGCATTACCTACGGGCAAGTCTATTAAGTTAATAAGTTGTTATTATGTTCGAGTTCTCATTAGAAATATTAGAACTTTCGTTGTTGGACAAGGAAGGTTCTGGTATTATATTTAAGAACAATTGTTGTTCTATTTATAATGACAATATTTTGTTTTGAAACTAGAAGATCACTTAATGAACTTTGTAAACTTGAGTTACATAAAAAATAATTTTGCAAATTGAACAAACTAGTAAAAGAAAAGGAGATGATCATTCAAAGAGTTGAATATGTGTATTTGATGAAATACAAGTCTGAATCATTTTAAAGGTTCAAAGAATTCAGAAGTGAAACATATTGACAAAGTATTAAGATTCTTTGATCAGGTCGAGGAACGAATACTTGTGCAATGAGTTTCTAGATCATCTCAAAATGGTATTTTCTCATAATGGATACCTCTTGATACATAATAATTGATTAGTGTATCTAAAACGAGAAATTGTACCTTGTTGGACATGGTGCAGTTCATAATGATTTTTACTGACATTCTAGTATCCATTTGGGGTTATGCCCTAGAAACGGCTGCATATCTACAAAATAAGGTAACCTCAAAAATCCGAGCCCAAGACTCCATAAAGGTTATGGATAGGGAGGATTCCTACTCTTAAGTATGTTATGATAAGGGGTTGTCCAGCTTATGTGAAAAGGTTTCAAAGATAAGTTTGGGACAAAATCTGACAAGTGCATATTTGTGGGATATCCTAAAGAAAGTGATGAGGACATTCTTAGCTCACACGCCCTTGAAAAAGCACAAGTGGATCCATTGCATATGTCACTTGGACCCATTACGAGAGCACAAGCTAAACGCTTCAAAGAAGCACTTAACGGGATGATTCATAAATTATGGACCGAGGTTGGATCGAGCATAGAGGTTATAGAGACGGGTTACAAGCACGTAAAGATCATAAACACCTTGGAAGCAAGCATACCCGAACCGTTGCAAAAGAATCAGCATTCCCGCACTTTTGGACTAGTTTGATATCAGTTCTTATTTAGGCCATAACTTGAGTTTCCAAACTCCAAATGAGGTGATTCAAAAGCCTAAATTAATTAGAAACTCCAGGGCTACAATTTTCATTCTTGGCCCAAGTCCAAATTCGGAACTTATTAGGTGTGAAAATAGCTTGCAATGTGCTGATCAGTTTATAGTTGTCTGATTTGGACTTTTAACACATCACATGTTTTTGGCTTGTTAAATTCTTTGGGTGGCTGATATATGTGATGTGATTAGTTGTTAGATCTTGACTTATGATGATGGTTTAGCACACCATGAGTTCCTATAAATACCAAGTGATGCTAGGCTTGTAAAACCATTCATTCATATCAATTTTCAGATTATCAATACTATTGTGAGTTTATTTCTCTACTTGTGGTTCTTTGAAGAATTCCTAAGTGTTCCTTAGTTCTTCTTTTTAGATTCATAATTGACTTATCATACAACCATTCATAGTTGTGTGTGGCGTCTTCTACCGCATCAATCGTCGATTGTACCGAGATTACCGCTTCAATATAAGCGAGGGGTCGAAGTGTCGTTGGTGTTCATCCTTCACAAATTTCCTAAGCAAGCAATTGTACCAAGATTACCAACTACATATAGGCGAGGGATTAAGGAGTTGCAAGCTATCTATCCTATCAACTTGTTAGAAACGATCCAGGCGACGACCACCTCACGCAAGCGTGCCGTGGAGTCTATCATTTGGTATCAAAGCTAAGTTTGCTATCAAGTTACTTATCTTACTTTTATTGTTGGATTATAGTAAAAAACAAACTGCAGAAAATACATAGCAGAAAACTATTATTGTTGATTGCTATTGTTGGGATTTCATTTGCAAAGAATCATATTTGACGATTATATAGTCTTGTTGGAGTTTCAAGAGTCGTCCTTTCTGTATTGTATCTGGATAAGTTCTTATTGGATTGTAATTGAAAAATTGAGGTAATATTTGTGTGAATTCAAAAAGAACCTATTAGAGAGAAATACGAGCAGAAAAAGGCAAGAGTAGTGAGATTACTAGAGGGTAAAAGCCATAAGTGTGATACACGAGCGTTTCATCTTTGTAATACATTGTTTGAGTGAAACACGCAAGGGAGTGGTGAGGAACTTATTTTCTACTAACCTTTGTTTTGCAGAAAATATGTCTAACACAAGAGTTAAGGCAATTGAGAATGAACCTTCTTCATCGAATTTTGACCCAAAACTCATGATGGAGGCTATGATGAAAGAATTTTCTAGACAGCTAGGGATGGCTATAGAGCAAGTGCATGATTGCATCGATCAATTGAGTGACACTCGAGGGGAACAAACTCAAATCCCTCTAGGTGGGTGTCTTAAAGGAAAAGCCCAACAAAAGGAAGCTAGACTAGAAGAGGCAACTTACTATGATGGAAGGTTTAGCTATGAAGAGCATCGAGAAACTGGCTTTATCCCTAGGAGACATTTTGCAAGGGATAGAGGCGGCCGCAATCGAGAGGACAACAACCTTGATAGCATCAAAATGAAAATTCCCACTTTCCAAGGCAGAAGTGATCCCGAGGCATACTTAGAGTGGGAGAAAAAGGTGGAATGGATATTTGATTGTCACAACTACTCGGATCTCAAGAAGGTTAGAATTGCAGCTACCGAATTTTCAGATTATGCCGTTACTTGGTGGGATCAATTGATGACCAGCCGAAGGAGGTGCAGAGAATGTCCAATAGAGACTTGGGCAGAAATGAAAGCTATGATGAAAAAGAGGTTTGTACCAAGCCACTATTATCGAGATCTGTTTCAAAACTTACAAAACTTGAAACAGGGAAATAAGAGTGTGGAGGACTACTTCAAGGAAATGGAGATGTTAATGTCTAGGGCTGAAATCGACGAGGATAATGAGGCCACCATGGCTCAATTTTTAGCAGGGTTAAATTGGGATATTGCAGATTTGGTGGAGCGTCAACACTATGTGGTATTAGAAGATATGGTGCACATGGCTATCAAAATAGAGAAGTAACTTAAGAGGAGAGGTGGCCAGCGAACAAATCCTACCACAGGGTCATCATGGAAATCTAACATTATGAAACGCGAGGAAAGACCAACTGTGTCCAAACCAAAGCCCGAAATCAAGCAGGGAACGACTACTCAAGGATGGTAAGGTAAAACTAATCAACCTACTACTAGTCGTACTCGAGATATTGTATGCTTTAAATGTCAAGGCAGGGGATATATTGCAAATCAATGCCCAAATCAAAGAACTATGTTATTGCTTGATAATGGATAATTGGAAACCGAGGAAGAAGATAGTGACAATGACTCTATGCCACCATTGAAGGAATAGAGAGGTTGCTATGCATGGTGAAGTGTTGGTTACTCGAAGAATGCTTAGTACACAGGTAAAGGAAGAAAGCAATGAACAAAGAGAGAATCTATTTCATACTAGATGCATGGTAAATGGTAAGATCTGTTGTGTTGTAATTGATGGTGGGAGCTACACAAATGTGGCAAGCATCACTATGGTGGAGAAATTGGGACTTACAACATCCAAACATCCTCATCCATACCGATTGTAGTGGCTCAATGACAGCGGCGACATCAAAGTTACAAAGCAAGTATCAGTGCCATTTACAATTGAGAAATATGTCGATGAGATTCTATGTGATGTAGTTCCTATGCAGGCAGGTCACTTATTACTTGGGAGACCATGGCAGTTCGATCGACGAGTAAAGCACGATGGTTTTACTAATGAGTACTCTTTTGTTCACAACCAAAGAAAAATTACCTTGTTCCCTATGTCACCAAAACAGGTGCATGAGGATCAAATGCACTTACAGAGAGATCATGAGAAAAAAATAAAAGAGAGAGAAAAAGAAAGGCGAAGAGAGAAAAACAAACATTTTTGCAAAAAGGAGTGATGTGAGACGAGCTTTGGATTCTAAAAAGCCAATGATTATACTTCGGTATAAGGAGGCACTTTTAAATACTAACACTAATAATCCTTCTTTGCTTAGTGTTGTTTCTACTCTTTTGCAGGATTATCAGGATGTCTTTCCTGAGGAACTTCCACAAGGATTACCTCCAATTCGGGAAATTGAACATCAAATTGATTTTGTCCCTAGCGCAACCATTCCAAACCGACCAGCATACCGAAGCAATCCCGAGGAGACAAAGGAATTGCAAAGTCAAGTTGACGAACTAATGGACAAGGGGTTTGTGAGGGAAAGCATGAGTCCATGTGCGGTTCCAGTTATTTTAGTGCCTAAAAAGGATGGAAAGTGGCGTATGTGCATTGATTGTCGAGCGGTAAATAACATCACGGTAAAATATCGACATCCCATTCCTAGGTTAGATGATATGTTAGATGAATTTTATGGATCTTGTGTGTTTTCTAAAATTGATTTAAAGAGTGGTTATCATCATATTAGAATGCATGATGGAGATGAATAGAAAACTGCTTTTAAAATAAAATATGGGTTATATGAGTGGTTAGTCTTACCTTTTGGTTTAACTAATGCTCCTAGCACGTTCATGAGATTAATGAACCATGTTTTGCGTCCCTTCATTGGGAAATTTGTAGTTGTGTACTTTGACGATATCTTGATCTACAGCAAGGATTTAGGTGAGCATGCATTGCATATAAAATCTGTCCTAGATGTGCTTCGAAAGGAAAAATTATATTCCAATATGGATAAATGCACATTTTGTACGGATCGAGTTGTGTTTCTTGGCTTTGTTGTCAGTGTGCAGGGAGTACAAGTTGACGAAGAGAAAATAAGGGCAATTCGAGAATGGCCAACTCTTACGAATGTCAGTCAAATTCGTAGCTTTCATGGACTCGCAAGTTTCTATAGACGGTTTGTAAGAAACTTCAGCGAAGTCACAGCACCACTCACCGAAGTAATCAAAAAGAGTGTAGGATTCAAATGGGGTGATGCACAGGAAAAGGCGTTTAATTTGATTAAAGAAAAATTAACTAACGCTCCTTTACTTGTATTGCCTAATTTCACTAAAATCTTTGAAATTGAATGTGATGCTTCAGGTTTAGGAATTGGAGCTGTACTAATGCAAGAAGGAAAACCAGTGGCATATTTCAGTGAAAATTTGAGTGGAGCAGCTTTGAACTATCCCACTTATGACAAAGAGTTGTATGCCTTGGTGCGATCATTGGAGACTTGGCAACATTACCTGTGGCCTAAGGAGTTTGTGATTCACACAGATCATGAATCGTTAAAATATTTGAAAGGCCAACAAAGGTTGAACAAGAGACATGCACGATGGATGGAGTTCATCGAGACATTTCCTTATGTCATTCGGTATAAGCAAGGTAAGGAAAATGTCGTGGCTGATGCTCTTTCGCGAAGGATTATATGAAAAATTACTTGGTTTTGAACAAATCAAAGAATTATATGTTAATGACCATGATTTTTGTGAAGAGTTTAAAAATTGTGAAAAGAATGTTGTAGGTAAATACTTCAAGATGGATGGATTCTTATTTCGTGAGAATAGATTATGTATACCTGCATGTTCTTTGTGTGAGTTATTGGTTCGAGAATCACATGGAGGTGGTTTGATGGGACATTTTGGTGTTGATAAGACCTTATCTGTGATAAAGGAACATTTCTATTGGCCCCATATGAAACGCGATGTGGAAAGAATTTGTGATTAATGCATTATATGTCGTCAAGCTAAATCTCGTGTTCAACCTCATGGGTTACACACACCATTGCCTATTTCAAGTGAACCTTGGGTTGATTTGTCTATGGACTTTGTATTGGGTTTACCTAGATCTAAGCATGGTCATGATTCTATATTTGTGGTCGTGGATAGGTTTTCAAAAATGGCACACTTTATCCCATGCCACAAAACTGATGATGCATCCCATGTTGCTGATTTATTCTTTAGAGACATTGTGCGTTTGCATGGCATGCTCCGAACCATTGTTTCGGATAGAGAAGCTAAATTCTTGAGCTATTTTTGGAAGACCTTGTGGTGTAAATTAGGAACTAAACTGCTATTTTCAACTACTTGTCATCCACAAACTGACGGTCAAACAAAAGTAGTTAATAGAACTCTGTCTGTATTACTAAGGGCTATCATTAAAAAGAATATTAAGCTTTGGGAAGAATGTCTACCACGTGTTGAGTTTGCTTATAATAGATCTGTTCACTCTGCTACTAAATTCTCACCTTTTGAAAATGTGTATGGCTTTAATCCTTTAACACCCTTGGATTTGTCACCATTACCTGTTTCCGAGTATACTAACATGGATGGTAAAAACAAAGCTGATTTTGTTATACAAATACATGACAGGACAAGAGTCAACATTGAAAAGAGGATGGATCAATATGCCAAACAGGCCAACAAGGGTCGGCGTCAAGTAATCTTTGAACCCGGGGATTGGGTTTGGCTACACATGCGTAAGGAAAGATTTCTTGCTCAAAGGCGTTCGAAATTACTTCCAAGAGGAGATGGACCATTTCAAGTGCTTGAACGCATTAACAACAATGCTTACAAATTGGACTTACCTAGTGAGTATAATGTTAGTGCAACTTTTAATGTTTCTGATCTAAGCCCGTTTGATGTAGGTGAAGATTTGAGGACAAATCCTTTTCAAGAGGAGAGGTATGATGAGGACATCCTTAGCTCACAAGCCCTTGAAAAAACACAAGTGGATCCATTGCATATGTCACTTGGACCCATTATGAGAGCACGAGCTAAACGCTTCAAAGAAGGACTTAACGGGATGATTCATAAATTATGGACCGAGGTTAGATCGAGCATAGAGGTTATAGAGATGGGTTACAAGCACGCAAAGATCATAAACACCTTGGAAGCAAGCATACTCGAACCGTTGCAAAAGAATCAGCATTCCCGCACTTTTGGACTAGTTTGATATCAGTTCTTATTTAGGACATAACTTGAGTTTCCGAACTCCAAATGAGGTGATTCAAAAGCCTAAATTCATTAGAAACTCCAGGGCTACAATTTTCATTCTTGGCCCAAGTCCAAATTCGGAACTTATCAGGTGTGAAAATAGCTTGCAATGTGCTGATCAGTTTATAGTTGTCTGATTTGGACTTTTAACACATTACATGTTTTTAGGTTGTTAAATTCTTTGGGTGGCTGATACATGTGATTTGATTAGTTGTTAGATCTTGACTTATGATGATGGTTTAGCACACCATGAGTTCCTATAAATACCAAGTGGTGCTAGGCTTGTAAAACCATTCATTCATATCAATTTTCAGATTATCAATACTATTGTGAGTTTGTTTCTCTACTTGTGGTTCTTTGAAGAATTCCTAAGTGTTCCTTAGTTCTTCTTTTTAGATTCATAATTGACTTATCATACAACCATTCATAGTTGTGTGTGGCATCTTCTACCGCATCAATCATCGATTGTACCGAGATTACCGCTTCAATATAAGCGAGGGGTCGAAGTGTCGTTGGTGTTCATCCTTCACAAATTTCCTAAGCAAGCAATTGTACCAAGATTACCGTCTACATATAGGCGAGAGGTTAAGGTGTTACAAGCTATCCATCCTATCAACTTGTTAGAAACGATCCGGGCGACGACCACCTCACGCAAGCGTGCCGTGGAGTCTATCAGAAAGTTTAGGGTATTATTACTATAATCCTATGCCCTTTTGTGGAGTAACCAGAGTCTATCATAAAGGTGTTTATCATTGAAGGAGCTAGTGGGAGGGTAATAGATCTTGAAGGAGTTCAAGAACCACAAAGCACTTTAAGTCGAACCGAGGAACCTGTAGATAGACCTATTGTACCACAACCGAATCATAAATCTGGAAGAGTACCGAAGATACCTGGGAGGTATGGATTCATCATAGAGGATGATGATGAGGTACACATCATAAAGGATGATGATCCAGTTATATACGATGAGGCTATGAGTAGAAGACACTTAGAGAAATGGCAGATGGCCATGAAATCCGAAATGGACTCCATGTATGAGAACCAAGTATAGACTCTGGTTACTCCACAAAAGGGCATAGTGCCTAGAGGGTGAATATGGGTCTTTAAGAGAAGGACTGGGGCAATGACAAGGTGGAGGCCTATAAGACCAGACCTGTTTAAAAGGTTTTTCAAGTCAAGGAGTTGACTGTGATAAAACCTTATTGCCGGGTAATGCTCAAGTCTATTTGGACTTTGCTTGTGATTACAGCTTATTTGATGAGGACATGTCTAGCTTGGGCAAGGATGAGAGTTATGGAGTGAATTCGGTGCAAGTTCCAGTTGGACCAGTGACGAGAGCTCGGGCTAAACGCTTCAAGGAGGGAATTAACGGATTGATTCAAGAAGCTTGGAAGGATGAAGATTCCAGGATGAAGGCTTGGGAGTTAGAGTCCAAGATCGTGAACATGTTACAATTATGTATTCCAAGCCAAGAATTGGGAACTAGTCAAAAGGGCCAAAAATTCCAACCCGGCGCGCCCCGCGCCAGTTTTATGCCTAATCCGGCGCGCCCCGCGCTGGTCATACAGGAGTATAGCACGCCCCATGCCATTTGTAGCGCGCCCCGCGCCGAGCCGCTTTGAAGACCTGCATACCTAGCGCGCCCCGTGCCATTTGTAGTGCGCCCCCCGCGCCAGTCACGCGGCACGAAATCCGAGGAAAGCATTTTTGAAGATTTTATCAGTTTTCTTTCCTTATTTTTAGGGATTTATCATATCTATCATACTTCTAAGTTGACTAGGATGTTTGTTAGATGGAAATTACTTTCTAATTTATTATTTACTAGTATTTCAATTCCTTTTGTAATTAGGGTTTATTTTTACTAGTATAAATAGGTTACATGGTTAATGTAATTGATGATCAACAATAATATACTGAGTTTATTCATACTTGAGAGCTATTCTCTACTTTTGTTCTTTGAAGGATTTCTAAGTAGTTTTTCTTAGTTTTTCTTTGAGATTCGAAACTAGCTTATCATACAACAAACCATAGTTGTGTGTGGCGTTATTCTATCACACTATACAATCGTACGAAGATTATCGTTGAACTTAAACGAGGGTCTAAGTGTTGTTGGTGTTCCATCTTACGTGAATTCAATTGCTTGATCGAATATATCAAGATTCTCGTCTTCAAATTAGACGTTGGGTTAAGATTTCGAAAGAGTCCATTAATTTGCTTACTAGAAACGATCCGGGCGATGACCACCTCACGCAAGCATGTCGTGGAGTCTATCATTTGGTATCAGAGCCGCGTTTTCTAGCTAAGTATCTACCTTTATTGTATCGTTGGATTTGTGAGTAAAAAAAAAAGAGTATAGAAAATTTTATTTCAGTTATTTCAATTTGTTCGTAGATTTCATCTTCAATTCCGTAATCGAGATTGTTGGTACTTATATTCATACCTACTAAAGTTGTTTGTGATGAGTTATTTTGGATTGATTAGTAAAACCGAGGATTTTGCTAGGTAAATTCGAAAAGAACCTATTAGAGAGAATATTTAGAGGTAAAAGGCTTAGTTGTGAGATTATTCGAGGGAAAAAGCCTATTGAGTGATACACGAGTGAAACATTAATCGAGCGACGTAAGGGAGTGGTGAGGAAAATATTTTGCTACTAACCTCTGTTTTGCAGGAATTATGTCTAACTCAAAGGATAAGGAAACTTTTATAGAACCTTCATTGCCAGCTGATATGAAGTTGATGATTGAAGCCATGAACAAGGAATGGGGTAGGAGGTTGGATATGGCAATGGAACAGGTGCATGAGCGCTTGGACCAATTAAACGTTACTCAAGGAAAATCATCTCAAAACCGTCAAGGAACTCATCAAAAAGGAGTATCCCAGCAAAAAGGAGCTAGGGTGGAAGAAACTAATTTCAATGACGGAGGATTTAGTGAAGAGGAGGATCGAGAGTCCGACTTCTTACATCGGAGGCAACGAGGAGCTAGAGATAGAGGAGTTCGAGATGAAGAAGATAACAACTTGGATAGTATTAAAATGAAAATTCCAGCTTTCCAAGGGAGGAGTGATATACCTAGAGTGGGAAAAGAAGATGGAGTGGGTTTTTGAATGTCACAACTATTCAGAACTCAAGAAAGTCAAACTTGCCACTACGGAGTTTTCAACTTATGCAGTTACTTGGTGGGATCAGCTGATGATCAGCCGGAGAAGGTGCGGAGAACGGCCAATTGAAACTTGGGATGAGATGAAGACGGTTATGAAAAAAAGATTTGTACGAGACTACTATAACCGTGAGTTAGTTCGGAGCCTACAAAGTCTGAAACAAGGTAGCCGGAGTGTAGAGGACTATTACAAGGAGATGGAGATGTTGTTAGCTAGGGCAAACATCAATGAGGATAGCGAAGCAACAATGGCCAGATTTTCGGCGGGACTAAATTGGGAGATTTCAGATCTAGTAGAACGACAACATTATGTGGTATTGGAGGATATGGTACACATGACTATCAAGATTGAGAAACACCTTAAGAGGAGAGGTAGCCAACGTTCGATACCTAATTCGGGATCATCATGGAAGTCTAATATTGGGAAGCGAGAGGAGAAGCCAGCTGTAGGCAAACCTAAATTTGAGCCAAAATTGGAGACGACTAATAAGGGAGTGCAAGGTAAAACTGACCCTACTTCTTTTAATCGTAATCGAGATATTAAATGTTTTAAATGTCAAGGTAGGGGACATATTGCAAATCAATGTCCGAATCAAAGAACGATGTTGTTACTTGACAATGGAGAGGTGGAGACCGAGGGGGAAGATAGTGATACTGACTCTATGCCACCACTAAAAGAAGCGGAAGATAGGGAAGTTGCTGTATTTGGGGAAGTTTTGGTGACTAGAAGAGTGCTTAGTGCACAAGTGAAGGACGAAAGCAACGAACAACGGGAAAATTTATTTCATACTAGGTGCCTTGTGAATGGGAAGATTTGCTGTGTCGTGATTGACGGAGGTAGCTACACGAATGTGGCTAGCAAGATTATGGTGGAGAAATTAGGGCTTTCCACAACCAAACATCCTCAACCGTATCGATTGCAATGGCTTAACGATAGTAATGAGGTTAAAGTGACTAAATAGGTGTTGGTGCCATTTACTATTGGGAAGTATGTAGATGAAATATTGTGCGACGTGGTTCCAATGCAGGCGGGTCACATATTGTTTGGTCGACCGTGGCAATTTGACAGGCGTGTAAAGCATGATGGCTTTACAAATGAATATTCTTTTGTTCACAATAAAAGGAGTGAAAGTAGTATGCACACAAGCCAATCATATTTGATATGATGTAGCATATACTTTGTAATCTTATTCATTTATTAATAAAAGAATTGATTTTCTTAAAAGGAATTTTATATTATCTACATGATGCTGTTATATTAAATGTGATAAACCCATAGTTTTGAGCAATGCTTTTAGAATCATGATGGTGATCATGCTAATGAGATCTAAATTCTAAATAGCTCACAAACTAAAATTGTTCCTAATCGTTGGATTACTAAATTGGGGATTAGTGAATCCGGATAGATTAGTACATACGTTGCTTGCTCTTAGGAAGAGGATGATTGATCTCATAATCATTTGTGTGGAGACACTAAAGCAAGTATGTAGGTGCTTATTAGAGAATAAGTTCACTGAACGTGACTCGCTAAGGAATACCTAATGGAGTTTTACTCGCCTGTCAATAGGAATTCCTCTAGTGATAGTAGTACAGGTGATCCTTGGACTTGAGATCATCATAGTATCTTGTGTATGATGAATTATACTTTGACATGTCCCTTAAGACCTTTGGGGTATATCAAAGGGTATGATTGGGTATAATAAGTTGTACATGGAGATAAGTGAATGATCAACAAAGAATCTACCACGTCTAGTAAAAGAAGTAAATGTCCTATGTGATTCGATAAATGACAACTCAGTAGTCCTTGGCCAAGGTAGAATGAAATTAGAAAGGAGTTTCTAATTTGCATTATTTAGAGTTGTACATTTGGGAATCAAAATGCATATAATTAAATAAAATAAGACTTGACAGTAAATCCATGTCTTATATTTAATTGGGACATTGTATGGTAGAAGGATTGAATTGTACGGTAACTATTTACTCAAAGGTTCTTTTGTGATTGATGTTGAAATCTATATTATCTGGAAAGTCGTTGATCGCTAAGGGGGCTTACCCTTATTGTAGAATAAATATTATTTATTTAAATGAATTAAATAGTTTAATTTATTTATTTAAATAAGATTAGAATTGTTCTAATTGATTTATTCACAACCGGTTTAATATGGAGAACCTAAAGGGTCACACCGCAAAAGGAAAATATTTATTTAAGAAGTAAATGACATAATTGTAATAATAAGTTAAGTGTATTTAATTTAGTCTATGGAGATAGAATAAATTAAATAGCTTAATATTTATTATTTAATATTTTGGAAATATTAAATATAAATTAATAAGAGGAGTCTTATTATTATTATTACTATTACTATTATTTAATTCCTAATATGGATTGAGAATTAATTAATAGAACTATTATTTATTTCTAATAGGCATTGGGAATTAATTAATAGAAGTACTCTCTCACGAATTCCTAATTAGATTAGAAGCATAATTAATTAAAGGAGTTTAATTAGAATATAAACCCTAATCCTAAATAGTTTAGGGAAGGGTTATTCCTACATCTATAAATAAGAAGAGTCTTATCATAAATTAGGGTTACACACTCTTGCATAAGATTTGTGGAGAGTACTTACAATTTCTATTGAGATAGAAACTAGGGTTTTTGCCAAACACCCAACTTCTTGAATACTTGTTCTTCCTTGGTGGATCACCTCTATAGGCCAAACACGTGGGTGGCTAACGTTGATCAAAGGAAGGAATCACACCGTTGAATTCGAGGAGAACACGAAGGACTAAGAGTTGAACTTGTACCCGAGGAAGCTTTATTCTACGAAGGTATAATTCTTATTCTCTTTCTCTTTCGTTTATATCATTAATTGAGCACATTGATCGATCATGGTGATGGTTTGTATAAAAATTTTAAAATCCGTTTTATCGCGCTTCCGCACTATTTATGTAATTTGATTGCATGTTCGCGTTATATACAAACCTAACAGTGGTATCAGAGCCTAATCATGTGCTAATTATCGATTTTGATGATTCCATGTATGAATTGATATGCGATACGATCGGATTTTGGGCTGGAATTGATAAAAGTTTAAAATAAAAGAGTTTATTTTATCTGGAATGGAATTTAAGATTGCTAAAAATTAAAGGAGTTTAATTTGGATTTGGTTTTTGATTAAAATAAAAGAGTTTATTCTGTTTCAAAAACTAAATATTAGCAAAACTTTTGCCCATTAATTGATGTCAATGCATATATGGAATGGTTTTATTATTCATGAGATGAATGTTATTTATTGATACATATAGAGATATGTATGATAATAAATAGGGATTGATTATGGACTATTGACCAATGTATGATTGGATTTATTTTAGTGGATGCTTGAATGAATGGGTTTTTATAAATGGGGTCTGCGTACCTCGTCTTCTCTAATTTTTCTTAATGTAAATTCTATCTCCCTCCTATGTACTTCCCCTTGACTGCTGATCAAGGTTTTTATTTATTGTAAATAGTTTCTGTAATAGGACTAATTAGAATTAATTTTGAAGAATTGGAGACAAAGGAGCAAGGAGCGCTTGAAGACCCGTTTGTATTGGAGCCCGGGTTTAAATGTAATAGTTATATTTAAATTTAATTTTTGCACCCTAGGTTTGACCTTTTGGTTCACTTGGTGGCTCTAGTGAACCAAACTAGAATAAAAGTCCATAATCAATCCGGGTAGAATATAGTATTTTATATGTGCATGATTACTATATATATATTATATATTATCCAACATGCTTCGCATGTAAAATAATATGACGCGTATTTTATATATATATGTGCATGCGCGCTAAACAAGATGAGACTAATAATAACAAACCCCTCAAAGTAATTATATTAAGTCTTAAGCGTTCAAAGATATTTGGAATATCGAACGTCGCCTTCTAGCGTGGTAAAACGATAGAGTATTAAATATTTAATATGAGTTTGTTGTGTCACACAAGGCAAGTATTAAATATTTAAGATGTTGCTTTATCACATTTGATGCTTATACATAGACTGAACGATGCTATTTTGTTGTGTCACACAAGGACAGTGTTTTTCTTTCGAATATATGGAAGTGCTAGGTTGGACTTAACTTGGATAATTTTGATTCGGATGTGTCACACTTGATCAAAGTAATCTAAGAGGCAAAATAGAAGGAGTTATATAGTGATGTAATTGACAATAGTTGTCTACCTATTTATTTATATATAGTTTATTGTGTCACACAAGGCTATATACATTTAAAATGAGATCCTTATTCTCACCAGCAAATCTTTAATTAGATTTGCCGAACTATATAATGAGGGTAATATAGTTTGATGAAAATAGTGGGAGATACCAATTTAAAATAAAGACCTAATTTATTTTGGTAATTAATAAATTGAATGTATGCTAAAATGTTGTCTATTTCACATGCAGAATTTAAAAATGTCAAACTCACTATCACTGCGTAGCATACTTGATGCTAACAAACTGACCGGACCGAATTACACCGACTGGTTAAGGAATCTGAGAATTGTTCTCACTGCTGAAAAGATTTCTTATGTCCTAAATTCGCCAGTCCCTGCAAATGTTGTAGAAACAGCCTCTGAGGAAGAGATTGCTACTTTCAGAAAGTGGCAAGATGATGCAATCTTGGCTCAATGTATCATGCTCGCATCCATGAGTAACGAGCTTCAGCGTCAGCATGAAACTATGGATGCTCCTACTATATTGCTGCACCTCAAAGAGTTGTATGGTGAGCAAAGTAGGACTGCTAGATATCAGATATCTAAGGAGCTCTTCCGATCTCGTATGACCGAGGGCACTGCTGTTGAGACTCATGTCCTTAAGATGATCAATCTGATTAAACAACTTGGACATCTTGGGTTCGTGATGGATGGGGAGTTAAGTCAAGATTTGATCTTGCAGTCACTCCCGGACACCTTCTCACAATTTGTTGTGAATTTTCACATGAATAAGTTGGACGTCAGCTTGCCTGAGTTACTTAACATGTTGAAAACTGCTGAAGGTCACTTCTCATCCAAAAAGAACCAAGTCTTACTAGTGGATGATTCTTCCAAGAAAAGGAAGAGGCCCAAGGTATCTTCTGAAAAGAAGAAAAACAAGAAGGCTAAGGGCAAGGCGAAGAGGAAGGATAAAAAGAAACCTGATCCAGGTAGCAAAGGAATTTGCTACCATTGCAATAAGCTGGGACACTGGAAGAGGAACTGCAAGGAGTATCTTGCGGACCAAAAGAGGCTTGGAGAAGCTTCGACTTCCGATCTAGGTTTGTTCATGATTGAAATTAATTTTTCTAATAGTCAAAATTCTACTTGGGTATTGGATACCGGCTGTAGTTCTCACATATGTAATAATGTGTACAGACTAAGCAGAAGTAGAAAGCTGGACAAGGATGAAGTCGTCCTACGAGTGGGAAATGGAGCAAAGGTTGCTGCATTAGCTGTAGGGACTTATCGTTTAGCACTGCCTTCGGGCAAGTTCATTAGTTTAAATAATTGTTATTATGTTCCGACACTCATTAGAAACATTATTTCAATTTATATATTGGATATGGATGGTTTTGATATTATAATAAAGAACAACAGGTGTTCTATTTATAATAAAAATGTTTTATATGGTGTTGGGAACCAACTGAATGGACTTTACATGCTTGACTTGCATGAAAATATACTTCAAATTGAACAAACTAAGAAAAGAAAAAGAGATGATGTTAATTATACCTTTATGTGGCACTGTAGACTCGGTCATATCAATGAAACAAGATTATCCAAGTTGCATAAAGATGGGCTTTTAGAGCTATCTGATTACGAATCATATCCAACTTGTGAATCTTGTCTCATGGGTAAGATGACTAAATCTCCTTTTAGTGGAAAAGGAGAAAGAGTTACAGAGTTGTTAGAGTTGGTACACACAGACGTATGTGGACCTATGACAACGAATGCACGAGGAGAGTATTCTGATTTTATTACTTTCACTGATGATCATTCTAGATTTGGATATGTGTATTTAATGAAATACAAATCTGAATCGTTTAAAAAGTTCAAAGAATTCAGAAGTGAAGTAGAGAATCAAACTGGTAAGAGTATTAAGATTCTTCGATCGGATCAAGGAGGGGAATACTTAACCAATGAGTTTCTCAATTGTCTCAAAGAAAATGGTATAATCTCACAATGGACTCCACCAGGGACGCCACCGTTGAATGGTGTATCTGAAAGGAGAAATCGAACATTGTTGGACATGGTTCGATCCATGATGAGTTTTACCGACCTTCCAATATCCTTCTGGGGTTATGCCCTAGAAACGGCTGCATACCTGCTTAACAAGGTACCTACCAAATCCGTCCCAAAGACTCCATATGAGATATGGACAGGGAGGAAACCAAATCTTAAGTATGTTAAGACTTGGGGTTGTCCAGCTTATGTCAAAAGGTTTGAGCAAGATAAGCTAAAGACTAGATCCGACAAGTGTAGATTTGTGGGTTACCCTAAAGAAACTGTAGGGTATTATTTTTATCATCCTACTGATCAAAAGGTGTTTGTAGCGAAACACGCTGCCTTCTTGGAAAAGGAGTTTATCCTTGAAGGGGTCAGTGGGAGTAAGATATATCTTGAAGAAGTTCAAGAACCATAAAATACTACGGATCAAAGTCAGGTACCTGACCAAGTAGAAGAACCTACTGTACTACTACCTATTCATAAATCTGGAAGAGTACCCAAGATACCTGATAGGTATGGATTCATCATAGAGGATGATGATGAGGTACACATCATAGATGATGATGATCCATTGACTTACGAAGAGGCTATGAGTAGTGAAGACTCAGAGAAATGGCTAGAAGCCATGAAATCCGAGATGGACTCCATGTATAAAAACCAAGTATGGACTTTGGTTTCACCACCTGAGGGCATTAAGCCTATTGGGTGTAAATGGGTCTTTAAGAGAAAGACTGGAGCGGATGGCAAGGTAGAGACCTATAAGGCCCGACTGGTTGCAAAAGGTTTCAAACAAAGACAAGGAGTTGACTACGATGAAACCTTTTCACCAGTAGCTATGCTCAACTCCATTCAGATTTTGCTTGCAATTGCAGCTTATTATGACTACGAGATCTAGCAAATGGACGTGAAAACGGCCTTCCTCAATGGAGAGCTTGAGGAGAATGTATATATGATACAGCCAGAGGGTTTTGTTTCAACAGTTGGAACAAACCAAGTCTGTAAGCTACAACGATCCATTTATGGATTGAAGCAAGCTTCTCGAAGATGGAACATCCGTTTTGATGAGATAATCAAAAGGTTTGATTTTATCAAAAATGAGGATGAACCATGTGTGTACAAGAAGGTTAGTGGGAGCGCTGTTTCATTCCTTGTATTATATGTTGATGACATATTACTAATAGGGAATGATGTTCCTATGCTACAGTCGATCAAAATTTGGTTATCCAAACACTTCTCCATGAAGGACTTGGGTGAGGCATCCTATATTTTGGGGATAAAGATCTATAGAGATAGATTTAAAAGGATGCTTGGCTTGACCCAAGGAAAGTACATTGACTCGATGCTAAAGAGGTTTAGCATGGAAGATTCCAAGAGAGGTCTCATGTCGATGAGCCATGGAATACATCTCTCCAAGAAACAGGCCCCAAAGACACCTGAGGAGAGAGACCGTATGAGTAAGATTCCTTACGCTTCCGCAATAGGATCTATCATGTATGGTATGATATGTACTAGACCAGATGTCACTCATGCACTTAGTGTAACAAGCAGATATCAGTCGAATCCAGGAGAAGAGCACTGGAAGGCAGTGAAAAACATCCTAAAGTACTTGAGAAGAACTAAGGATGTATTTCTTGTCTACGGTGGGTCTGAATTGAAACTAGAGGGCTATACAGACTCAAGTTTTCAAACGGACCAAGATGACTATAAATCCGTTTCAGGGTATGTGTTTACCTTAAACGGTGGCGCAGTGAGTTGGAAGAGTTCCAAGCAGCAAACAGTTGCTGATTCAGTGACAGAGGCAGAGTACATAGTTGCAAGTGAAGCTACAAAGGAAGCTGTTTGGATGAAGAAGTTCATAACTGAACTTGGAGTGGTTCCTAGCATTAGAGGAGTTGTACCTTTACTAAAGCTTTAACTCAACAGCAGTTTGATCGTCACTTAGAGAAGATGGGTATTAGATACCATGGCGATTGGCTTTAGTGCAAGTGGGAGATTGAAAGTAGTATGCACACAAGCCAATCATATTTGATATGATGTAGCATATACTTTGTAATCTTATTTATTTATTAATAAAAGAATTGATTTTCTTAAAAGGCATTTTATATTATCTACATGACGCTGTTATATTAAACGTGATAAACCCATAGTTTTGAGCAATTCATTTAGAATCATAATGGTGATCATGCTAATGAGATCTAAATTCTAGATAGCTCACAAACTAAAATTGTTCCTAATCGTTGGATTACTAAATTGGGGATTAGTGAATCAGGATAGATTAGTATATACGTTGCTTGCTCTTAGGAAGAGGATGATTGATCTCATAATCATTTGTGTGGAGACACTAAAGCAAGTATGTAGGTGCTTATTAGAGAATAAGTTCACTGAACGTGGCTCGCTAAGGAATACCTAATGGAGTTTTACTCGTCAGTCAATAAGAATTCCTCTAGTGATAGTAGTACAAGTGATCCTTGGACTTGAGATCATCATAGTATCTTGTGTGTGATGAGTTATACTTTGACATGTCCCTTAAGACCCTTAGGGTATATCAAAGGGTATGATTGGGTATAATAAGTTGCACATGGAGATAGGTGAATGGTCAACAAAGAATCTACCACTTCTAGTAAAAGGAGAGAATGTCCTATGTGATTCGATAAATGACGACTCAGAAGTCTTTGGCCAAAGCAGAATGAAATTAGAAAGGAGTTTCTAATTTGCATTATTTAGAGTTGTACATTTGGGAATCAAAATGCATATAATTAAATAAAATAAGACTTGACAGTAAATTCATGTGTTATATTTAATTGGGACATTGTATGGTAGAAGGATTGAATTGTACGGTAACTATTTACTCAAAGGTTCTTTTGTGATTGATGTTGAAATCTATATTATCTGGAAAGTCGTTGATCGCTAAGGGGGCTTACCCTTATTGTAGAATAAATATTATTTATTTAAATGAATTAAATAGTTTAATTTATTTATTTAAATAAGATTAGAATTGTTCTAATTGATTTATTCACAACCGGTTTAATATGGAGAACCTAAAGGGTCACACCGCAAAAGGAAAATATTTATTTAAGAAGTAAATGACATAATTGTAATAATAAGTTAAGTGTATTTAATTTAGTCTATGGAGATAGAATAAATTAAATAGCTTAATATTTATTATTTAATATTTTGGAAATATTAAATATAAATTAATAAGAGGAGTCTTATTATTATTATTACTATTACTATTATTTAATTCCTAATATGGATTGGGAATTAATTAATAGAACTATTATTTATTTCCTAATAGGGATTGAGAATTAATTAATAGAACTACTCTCTCACGAATTCCTAATTGGATTAGGAGCATAATTAATTAAAGGAGTTTAATTAGAATATAAACCCTAACCCTAAATAGTTTAGGGAAGGGTTATTCCTACATCTATAAATAAGAAGAGTCTTATCATAGATTAGGGTTACACACTCTTGCATAAGATTTGTGGAGAGTACTTGCAATTTTTATAGAGATAGAAACTAGGGTTTTTGCCAAACACCCAACTTCTTGAATACTTGTTCTTCCTTGGTGGATCACCTCTAGAGGCCAAACACTTGGGTGGCTAACGTTGATCAAAGGAAGGAATCACACCGTTGAATTCAAGGAGAACACGAAGGACTAGGAGTTGAACTTGTACCCGAGGAAGCTTTGTTCTACGAGGGTATAATTCTTATTCTCTTTCTCTTTCGTTTATATCGTTAATTGAGCACATTGATCGATCATGGTGATGGTTTGTATAAAAATTTTAAAATCCGTTTTATCGCGCTTCCGCACTATTTATGTAATTTGATTGCATGTTCGCGCTATATACAAACCTAACAAGGAGGGTTACTTTATGTCCTATGTCGCCGCAACAGGTGCATGAGGATCAACTTCATCTGTAGAGAGATCATGAAAAAAGAAAAGCGAGTGAAGAAAAGAAAAATAATGAGGAAAAAAATAATGAGGAAAAAATAAGAGAGAAAAAGAAAGAGAGAAAAGAAAAGATGAGGAGCGAAAAACAAATATCTATGCAAAAAAGAGTGATGTGAGGCGAGCTTTAGAGGCTAAACAGCCGATGATTATACTTCGGTATAAGGAGGCGCTTTTGAGTACTAATGCTAACGATTCTTCTTTGCCTAGTGTTATTTCATCTCTTTTGCAGGATTATAAAGATGTGTTTCCCGAGGAGCTTCCACAAGGATTACCATCTATTTGGGGAATTGAGCATCAAATTGACTTCATACCCGGTGCAACCATTCCAAACCGTGCAGCTTATCGGAGCAATCCCGAGGAAACGAAGGAGTTGCAAAAGCAAGTTGGCGAACTTATGGAGAAGGGGTTCGTAAGAGAGAGCATGAGTCCATGTGCAGTTCCGGTGATCTTAGTGCCTAAAAAGGATGGGAGATGGCGCATGTGCATAGATTGTCGAGCGGTGAATAATATTACGGTAAAATATCGACACCCCATTCCACGATTAGATGATATGTTAGATGAATTGCATGGGGCATGTTGTTGGTCGATTTCACAACCGAAAAATACGCGCAAGTATACGCGGTCAACAAGTAATATAATGATAAGAGAGTTGTCGATCCCACGAGGAATTAACTCTAATG
This sequence comes from Aralia elata, assembly GCA_034770075.1. NCBI lineage: Eukaryota > Viridiplantae > Streptophyta > Magnoliopsida > Apiales > Araliaceae > Aralia > Aralia elata. The sequence continues at coordinate 39,557,820 of CM068382.1, forward strand.
TATCCCCAAGTACTAACTCAATATCGACTCGATCTAAATCAAACTCTTTGATTCAAGAGATAGATGGAAGTTATATCTAAATTGCATGACATATAAATAACAAGAATAGATAGATAAAGGTCTAAGATTACAATTTTCCCCATTCAAGCATTTTGTCAAACACTTGGCGTGCAATGTTTTGTTCAAATATCTTAACTCTCATTTTAGATCAATTAACCACATAGAATTGACATCCGAGAAATCACAATTACGTAAGAGCCTCTATCGATGGTCAATTACGAATCTTCCTAATGCGGCATGTAGGTATATGTCTATCCTACACACTATCAAGAGACCAATTTCAAGAATAACTAACAAGACACATGTCACTAAATCTCATTAACCACCCTTTCAATTACCAACTTTCACATAGGAACTCATTAAGATTAGATTCTCAATTGGTTGCACATGGTATCTAGGTATATGTCTATCCTAAATACAATCAAGTTACCTATCATTGAGGATAATCAACAAGACACACGTCACTAAATCTCAATTAATCACCCACAATAATATTTAACTTTCACATGATATCATAACTAGGTCTCAACACTATAATCCGTTTGTCAAGTTCATATAGGTTCCCACGGTAATTACAAGCCAAGCAATTAATCTATAAAGCATAAGTTATGATAACCAATTCATAAGAGTAATAATAATCAAAGGAAGAGAAATCAATTCAAATAAGCAATGGGTTCAATTACAATTTCAAACCAAACACTAAAATCAAAATAAATAAACAAAGCAATAAGCCTAACTAACATCCTTGGAGTACAAAGCTAGATGAAAAGATTAAAGATGAACTCCCTTTTGATCTTCTCCTTTCCTTGTATTGCAGCCCTTGTTGGTGGAGCAAGCATTCCATTGTTGTTGGTTGCTCAAGCTTCCCCATTGGGGAGCTTGAGCTACCTTTTTTCCTTCTTGCTCTAGGTTAGCTTCCACCCTCCAAGAATGCTGATTTTAGAAGTCTAGGATCCTCTAAAATGGAGGCTACATGTTATATTTATAGTGCCCAATGTAAAACCCTAGCTAAACATCAGATTTTGGGTCAAAAGTGAGCTGGAATCGCACTAGGGGCTCAAAAGATCGCACTCAGCACGCCCAGATGCGCCCGCACGCCGCCTGGTGCGCCCGCACGCCGCCCCCTGGACATGCCGCACGCCCATGGCACGCCCATGGCGCGCGCGCGCGCTGACTGCCTGGTGCCAGGCGCCTGCGCCCGCACCCATTTCCGCGCGCCCGCGCCAGGTGGCCTGTATCCCGACTCAGCTTTGACCTCTGTTAGTAAAATGGCCATAACGTCTTCGTCCGAACTCGTATTAAGTCGATTAAGTAGGCTATGGAAAGCTAAGAAGTATCTCTACAACTTCCATAACTGGAGCTCGTCGAGATAATGGCCGGAGAAAGGCTCAAAATGGCCTGGAAGCAGCTACTGTGTAAAATTCATGCAAATTCCGATGGTAAAATGATCATAACTCTCTCATACGAACTTCAAATTAGATGATTTCGGATGCTCTAGAAAGCTAAGATCCAAATCTACAAGTTTCGTTCTTTGAGTTTTGAGAGATTCGGAGTGCATCATGGTTGAAATTGTGTCGCAAGCAGCTGCTATGTCAATGTTAGGCTAAAAATGGCAAACTAGGCATCCACGAGCGTTGGTGATCAACTAGCACTTGCTCCATTACCTACAAAACTAAGTAAAAACACATAAAAACAATACAAAACATATAAAAGCAATATAAAACCACAATATCTAAAAATAAGATAAAAACATAATAAAACCACATAAAGTACCTAAAGACTTGCAAATTATCAAGGTCAAAAGTACCCAAATTGTGTGTATAAAACACACTAATCACATGTATATTTTCTAAAATTGATTTGAAACGTGGGTATCATCAAATTAGAATGTGATAGACTCCACGGCACGCTTGCGTGAGGTGGTCATCGCCCGGATCGTTTCTAGTAAGTAAGCAAATTGATGGAATTTTTCGAAATCTTAACCCAACGTCTAATTTGAAGACGAGAATCTTGATATATTCGATCAAGCAATTGAATTCACGTCGGATGGAACACCAACAACACTTCTACCCTCGTTTAGATGGAAAACGATAATCTCCGTAAGATTGTATGATGCGATAGAATAACGCCACACATAACTATGGTCTGTTGTATGATAAGTTAAATATGAATCTCAAAAGAAAAACTAAGAAAACTACTTAGAAATCCTTCAAAGAAGCAAAAGTAGAGAATAACTCTCAAGTATGAATAAACTCAGAATATTATTGAATTGTAATGTGTTCTTGAATTACAAACATAAAACTTATTTATACTAACTATGAAACCCTAGAATCCAAAAAGGAAATAATAATTGATTTGGAAACAAAATCCTATCTTAAAATATCCTAATTACAATAGAATTATGAAAATATACTGAAATCCCTAAAATTAAGGAAGAAATCCGCTTTCCAAATTGTCAAAAATGCGTCTGCCTCGAAAAATGCGCCAACCAAAACTGACTATTCTTGCCGGGGCGAGAGATTTGTACTGAAGTTCTCGCCGGGGCGAGAATGGACAGAGAGATCTTGGTCAGGGCGAGAATGGATTAGGTCGGGGCGAGAATGGACAGAGAGGTTCTCGCCGGGGCGAGAACTTTGGCCTTGATTTTCTCGCCAGGGCGAGAACTCTGCAGCTTGGAAATTTTTGTCTTCTCTCGTTTCTATCGTTCCCATCGTTGGCGTGTTTGCTTTTATCATCATGACCAAATGTAAAGCCTTAGAATCCTGTTCCTCGAACTCTACACTTGATCTAACCTCGCTCCACATTCCTTGTATCAATCCATTAAGGCCTTCCTTGAATCGTTTAGCTCGAGCTCTTGTCACAGGTCCATCCGGCATGTACATAGGATCCACTCTATGATTGTCATTCGTTCCCGAACCAAGGATGCCCTCATCAGAATGCAAGAGAGTGATGAATGGAAAACTGCTTTCAAAACAAAATATGGTTTATATGGGTGGTTAGTGTTACCTTTTGGTTTAACTAATTCACCTAGTACTTTCATGAGATTAATGAACCATGTTTTGCGTCCGTTCATTGGAAAATTTGTGGTAGTTTATTTTGATGATAGTTTGATATATAGCAAAAACTTGGGAGAACATGCATTGCATTTAAAATCTGTTTTAGATGTTCTTAGAAAAGAGAAGTTGTTTGCTAACATGGAAAAGTGCACATTTTGTACGGATAGAGTTGTGTTTCTTGGATTTGTTGTTAGTTCACAGGGAATACAGGTTGATGATGAAAAGATACGTGCAATCCGTGAGTGGCCGAGTCTGACAAATGTGAGTCAAGTTCGTAATTTTCATCGACTCGTGAGTTTCTATCGACGCTTTGTGCGGAACTTTAGCAAAATCACAGCACCGTTGACTGAAGTGATCAAGAAAAGTGTAGGATTTAAGTGGGGTGATGAACAGGAAAAGGCATTTAATTTAATTAAGAATAAATTGACTAATGCGCCTTTGCTTGTTCTGCCTAACTTTGCTAAAACTTTTGAGATTGAGTGTGATGCTTCAGGTGTAGGAATTGGAGCGGTGTTGATGCAAGAAGGAAAACCAGTAGCATACTTCAGTGAGAAATTGAGTGGAGCATCTTTGAACTATCCAACATATGATAAGGAGTTGTATGCATTGGTTCGAGCGTTGGAGACGTGGCAACATTACCTTTGGCCTAAAGAGTTCGTGATTCACACTGATTATGAATCTTTGAAGTACTTGAAAGGACAACATAAGTTGAACAAAAGACACGCAAGGTGGATGGAGTTCATTGAGATATTTCCGTATGTCATCCGATACAAACAAGGTAAGAAGAATGTTGTTGCTGATGCTCTTTCGAGGATGCACGTGTTATTAAATACTCTTGATACAAAATTGCTTGGTTTTGAACGAATTAAAGAGTTGTATGTTAATGACCTTGATTTTTATGAAGAGTTTAAATTATGTGAAAAGAATGTTGTAGGTAAATGATGGACTCCACGGCACGCTTGCGTGAGGTGGTCATCGCCCGGATCGTTTCTAACAAGTTGATAGGATGGATAGCTTGCAACACCTTAACCCCTCGCCTATATGTAGACGGTAATCTTGGTACAATTGCTTGCAAATGAATTATGCGTAGGATGAACACCAACGACACCTCGACCCCTCGCTTATATTGAAGCGGTAATCTTAGTACAATCGACGATTGATGCGGTAGAAGATGCCGCACACAACTATGAATGGTTGTATGATAAGTCAATTATGAATCTCTCAAGAAAACTAAGGAATACTTAGGAATTCTTCAAAGAACCACAAGTAGAGAAACAAACTCACAATAATATTGATAATGCTGAAAATTGGTGTGAAAACCATTACAACAATGATCCTATTTATACTAAGCTAGAGAACAATCTAGAATTACACAAACCCTAAAAAACACCATTACATAAAACAAGGAACCTTGTTTTGGGAAGGGAATGGAACAATTGGTAGAAAACACCATTACCTAACATGGAACCCTGTTTTGGGGAAGGAATACCGCAATCCAAGAATGTCAGTTTTTAGCAACAGTGAAGTCTATTGCGGTGCTTTGGGTACACTTGCTATTAATGTGTTTATGATCTTCGCGTACTTGTATCCCGTCTCTACGTTCTCCGTACTTGTTCTAACATTGTTCCATAATTCATGAATCATCCCGTTAAGTCCTTTTTTGAGGCGTTTAGCCCGAGTCCTCGTAATGGGTCCAAGTGGTATATGCAATGGATCCGCTTGGGTTTCGTCATGGGCTTCTAAACTAAGGATGTCCTCATCATACCTCTCCTCTTGAAAAGGATTTGTCCTCAAATCTTCACCTACATCAAACAGACTTAGATCAGAAACATTAAAAGTTGCACTAACAGTATACTCACTGGGTAAATCCAATTTGTAAGCATTGTTGTTAATGCGTTCAAGCACTTGAAATGGACCATCTCCTCTTGGAAGTAGTTTCGAACGCCTTTGATCAGGAAATCTTTCCTTACGCAAGTGTAGCCACACCCAATCTCCGGGTTCGAAGATTACTTGACGCCGACCCTTGTTGGCCTGTTTGGCATATTGGTCCGTCCTCTTCTCAATGTTGAGTCTTGTCTTCTCATGTATCAGCTTAACAAAATCAGCTTTGTTTTTGCCATCCATGTTAGTATACTCGGAAACAGGCAATGGTGATAAATCCAATGGTGTTAAAGGATTAAAGCCATACACAATTTCAAAAGGTGAGAATTTAGTAGCAGAGTGAACAGACCTATTATAAGCAAACTCAATATGTGGTAGACATTCTTCCCAAAGTTTAATATTCTTTTTAATGATAACTCTTAATAATGCAGATAGAGTTCTATTTATTACTTCCGTTTGACCATTTGTTTGTGGATGACAAGTAGTTGAAAACAACAGTTTAGTTCCTAATTTACACCACAATGTCTTCCAAAAATAGCTCAAGAATTTAGCATCTCTATCCGAAACAATGGTTCGGGGCATGCCATGCAAACGCACAATGTCTCTAAAGAATAAATCAGCAACATGGGATGCATCATCAGTCTTGTGGCATGGAATAAAGTGTGCCATTTTTGAAAACCTATCCACGACCACAAATATAGAATCATGACCATGCTTAGATCTAGGTAAACCCAATACAAAGTCCATAGACAAATCAACCAAAGGTTCACTTGAAATAGACAATGGTGTGTATAACCCATGAGGTTGAACACGACATTTAGCTTGATGACATGTAATGCATCTATCACAAATTCTTTGCACATCTCGTTTCTTTTATAACAGATAAAGTCTTATCAACACCAAAATGTCCCATCAAACCACCTCCATGTGATTCTCGAACCAATAACTCACGCAAAGAACATGCAGGTATACATAATCTATTCTCACGAAATAAGAATCCATCCATCTTGAAGTATTTACCTACAACATTCTTTTCACAATTTTTAAACTCTTCAAAAAAATCATGGTCATTAACATATAATTCTTTGATTTGTTCAAAACCAAGTAATTTTGTGTGAAGAGTATTTAACAACACATACCTTCGCGAAAGAGCATCGACCACGACATTTTCCTTACCTTGCTTATAACGAATGGCGTGTGGAAATGTCTCGATGAACTCCATCCATCGTGCATGTCTCTTGTTCAACTTGTGTTGGCCTTTCAAATATTTCAATGATTCATGATCTGTGTGAATTACAAATTCCTTAGGCCACAGGTAATGTTGTCAAGTCTCCAATGATCGAACTAAGACATATAACTCCTTGTCATAGGTAGGATAGTTCAAAGATGTTCCACTCAATTTTTCACTGAAATATGCCACTGGCTTTCCTTCTTGCATCAATACAGCTCCAATGCCTAAACCTGAAGCATCACATTCAATTTCAAAGGTTTTAGTGAAATTAGGCAATACAAGTAAAGGAGCGTTAGTTAATTTTTCTTTAATCAAATTAAATGCCTTTTCCTGTGTATCACCCCACTTGAATCTTACACTCTTTTTGATTACTTCGGTGAGTGGTGCAATGATTTCGCTGAAGTTTCTTACAAACCGTCTATAGAAACTTGCGAGTCCATGAAAGCTACGAACTTGACTGACATTCGTAGGAGTTGGCCATTCTCGGATTGCTCGTATCTTCTCATCGTCAACATGTACTCCCTGTGTACTGACAACAAAACCAAGAAACATAACTCGATCCGTACAAAATGTGCATTTGTCCATATTAGCATACAATTTTTCTTTTCGCAGCACATCTAGAACAGATTTTATATGCAATGCATGCTCAACTAAATCCTTGTTGTAGATCAAGATATCATCAAAGTAGACAACTATAAATTTCCCAATGAAGGGACGCAAAACATGGTTCATTAATCTCATGAACGTGCTAGGAGCATTAGTTAAACCAAAAGGTAAGACTAACCAGTCATATAACCAATATTTTGTTTTAAAAGCGGTTTTCCATTCATCTCCCTGATGCATTCTAATCTGATGATAACCACTCTTCAAATCTATTTTAGAAAATACACAAGATCCATGCAATTCATCTAACATATCATCTAACCTAGGAATGGGATGTCGATACTTTACCGTGATGTTATTTACCGCTCGACAATCAATGCACATACGCCACTTTCCATTCTTTTTAGGCACTAAAATAACTGAAACCGCACATGGACTCATGCTTTCCCTCATAAACCCTTTGTCCATTAGTTCGTTAACTTGCCTTTGCAATTCCTTCGTCTCCTCAGGATTGCTTCGGTATGCTGGACGATTTGGAATGGTTGCGCCGGGGACAAAATCAATTTGATGTTCAATTCCTCGAATTGGAGGTAATCCTTGTGGATGTTCCTCGGGAAATACATCCTGATAATCCTGCAAAAGAGTAGAAATAACACTAGGCAAAGAAGGATTATTAGTGTTAGTATTTAAAAGTGCCTCCTTATACCGAAGTATAATCATTGGCTTTTTAGAATCTAAAGCTCTCCTCACATCACCCCTTTTGGCAAAAATGTTTGTTTTTCTCTCTTCACCTTTCTTTTTCTCTCTCTCTTTTGTATTTTCCTCATGATCTCTGTGTAAGTGCATTTGATCCTCATGCACCTGTTTTGGTGACATAGGGCACAAGGTAATTTTTCTTTGATTGTGAACAAAAGAGTACTCATTAGTAAAACCATCGTGCTCTACTCGCCGATCGAACTGCCATGATCTCCTAAGTAATAAGTGACCTGTCTGCATAGGAACTACATCACATAGAATCTCATCAACATATTTCCCAATTGTAAATGGCACTGATACTTGCTTTGTAACTTTGATTTCGCCGCTATCATTGAGATGGGGATGTTTGGATGTTGTAAGTCCCAATTTCTCCACCATAATAATGCTTGCCACATTTGTGCAGCTCCCACCATCAGTTACAACACAACAGATCTTACCATTTACCATGCATCTAGTATGAAATAGATTCTCTCTTTGTTCATTGCTTTCTTCCTTTACATGTGTACTAAGCATTCTTCGAGTAACCAACACTTCACCATGCATAGCAACCTCTCTATCTTCTTCCAAAGGTGGCATAGAGTCATTGTCACTATCTTCTTCCTCGGTTTCCAATTCTCTATTATCAAGCAATAACATAGTTCTTTGATTTGGGCATTGATTTGCAATATGTCCCCTGCCTTGACATTTAAAGCATACAATATCTCGATTACGACTAGTAGAAGGTTGATTAGTTTTACCTTGCAATCCTTGAGTAGTCATTCCCTGCATGATTTCGGGCTTTGGTTTGGAAACAATTGGTCTTTCCTCGCATTTTATAATGTTAGATTTCCATGATGACCCTGTGGTAGGATTTGTTTGCTGGCCACCTTTCCTCTTAAGTTGCTTCTCTATTTTGATAGTCATGTGCACCATATCTTCCAATACCACATAGTGTTGACGCTCCACCAAATCTGCAATATCCCAATTTAACCCTGCTGAAAATCGGGCCATGGTGGCCTCATTATCCTCGTCGATTTCAGCCCTAGATATTAACATCTCCATTTCCTTGAAGTAGTCCTCCACACTCTTATTTCCCTGTTTCAAGTTTTGTAAGTTTCGAAATAGATCTCGATAATAGTGGCTTGGTACAAACCTCTTTTTCATCACAGCTTTCATTTCTGCCCAAGTCTCTATTGGACGTTCTCTGCACCTCCTTCGGCTGGTCATCAATTGATCCCACCAAGTAGCCGCATAATCTGAAAATTCTGTAGCGGCAATTCTAACTTTCTTGAGATCCGAGTAGTTGTGACAATCAAATATCCATTCCATTTTCTTCTCCCATTCTAAGTATGCCTCGGGATCACTCCTGCCTTGGAATGTGGGAATTTTCATTTTGATGCTATTGAGGTTGTTGTCCTCTCGATTTCGGCCGCCCCCATCCCTTGCAAAATGTCTCCTAGGGATAAAGCCAGTTTCTCGATCATTTTCCTCGCTAAATCTTTCATCATAGTAATTTGTCTCCTCTAGTCTAGCTTCCTTTTGTTGGGCCTTTCCCTTTGGGCGTCCACCCGGAGGGATTTCAATTGATCGATGCGATCATGCACTTGCTCCATAGCCATTCCTAACTGTCGGGAAAATTCTTTCATCATTGCCCCCATCATGAGTTTTGGGTCAAAATTCGATGTAGAAGGTTCATTTTCAATTGCCTTATCTCTTGCATTAGACATATTTTCTGCAAAACAAAGGTTAGTAGAAAACAAGTTCCTCACCACTCCCTTACGTGTTTCGCTCAAACAATGTATTACACAGATTCTCGTCTTCAAATTAGACGTTGGGTTAAGATTTCGAAAGAGTCCATCAATTTGTTTACTAGAAACGATCCGGGCGACAACCACCTCACGCAAGCGTGCCGTGGAGTCTATCATTTGGTATCAGAGCCGCGTTTTCTAGCTAAGTATCTACCTTTATTGTATCGTTGGATTTGTGAGTAAAAAAAAGAATATAGAAAATTTTATTTCAGTTATTTCAATTTGTTCGTAGATTTCATCTTCAATTCCGTAATCGAGATTGTTGGTACTTATATCCATACCTACTAAAGTTGTTTGTGATTAGTTATTTTGAATTAATTAGTAAAACCGAGGATTTTTCTAGGTAAATTCGAAAAGAACCTATTAGAGAGAATATTTAGAGGTAAAAGGCGTAGTTGTGAGATCATTCGAGGGAAAAGCCTATTGAGTGATACACGAGTGAAACATTAATCGAGCGAAACACGTAAGGGAGTGGTGAGGAAAATTTTTGCTACTAACCTCTGTTTTGCAGGAATTATGTCTAACTCAAAGGATAAGGGAACTTTTGTAGAACCTTCATTGTCAGTTGATATGAAGTTGATGATTGAAGCCATGAACAAGGAATGGGGTAGGAGGTTGGATATGGCAATGGAACAGGTGCATAAGCGCTTGGACCAATTAAGCGTTACTCGAGGAGAATCATCTCAAAACCGTCAAGGAACTCATCAAAAAGGAGTATCCCAGCAAAAAGGAGCTAGGGTGGAAGAAACTAATTTCAATGACGGAGGATTTAGTGAAGAGGAGGATCGAGAGTCCGACTTCTTACATCGGAGGCAACGAGGAGCTAGAGATAGAGGAGTTCGAGATAAAGAAGCAAATCGTGTTCTAAGCTACAATGATCCATTGATGGATTGAAGCAAGCTTCTCAAAGATGGAACATTCATTTTGATGAGACAATCAAAAGAGTTTGATTTTATCAAAAACGAGAATGAACCTAGTGTGTACAAAAGGGTCAGTGGGAGCGCTGTGACATTCTTGGTATTATATGTTGATATACTACTGATAAGAAATAACACACCAATGCTACAATCAGTAAAGATAAAATTGTCTAAACATTCCTCTATGAATGACTTGGGAGGAGCATCCTATAAATTGGGGATATAAATCTATATAGATAGATTTAAAAGGATGTTCGGCTTGACCCAAGGAACGTATATTCATTTGATGCTAAAGGCGTTTAGCATGGTAAACTCCAAGAGATGTCTCATGATGATGAGCCATGGAGTGTATCTCTCAAAAATTGTCCCCAATTGAAAGAGAGATCGCATGAGTTACTATCATGTATGCAATGAATATATAAGGCTTGATGTTGATCAGTCATATTCTGGAGATGATCACTGTAAGACAGTGATAAACATCTTTAGGTACTTAACCAGTACTGAAGATGTAATCATGATTCATGGTAGGTCTGAATTAAAACTAGAGGGCTAAACAGACTCAAGTTTTTCAGACTGACCAAGACGATAACAAATCCACTTTAAGGTAAATCGTTACGTTGAAAGGTGGTGCAGTGAATTGGAAAAGTTCCAAACAGCAAAGAGTTGTTGGTTTAGTGACAAAGACAAAGTATATAGCTATAAATGAAGCTGCAAGTTGATTGTTTGGATGAAAAGTTCATTACAGAACTAGGACTAGTTCCTAAGTCTCATCTTAGATTCAAACAAGTGTTGCGGCACTTTCATTTGATTAGTGGAATCATTGAAAGAGGAAAAGTCACTATAGAGATAGTGGACTCTCGAGAACAACATTGCATATCCATCTACTGAAGCTTTATCCAACCGCAGGATGATCGTCACTTAGAGAAGAAGGGTATTAGATACCATGACGATTGGCTTTAGTGCAAGTGGGAGATTGAAAGTAGTATGCACACAAGCCAATCATATTTGATATTATATAGCATATACTTTGTAATCTTATTTGGTTATTAAAGGCATTTTACATTATCTACATGGTGCTGTTATATTAAATGTGATAAACCCATAGTTTTGAGCAATGCTTTGAAAATCATGATGGGGATCATGCTAATGAGATCTAAATTCTAGATAGCTCACAAACTAAAATCGTTCCTAATCGATGGATTACTAAAAAGGGGATTAGTGAATCCGGATAGATTAGTACATACGTTGCTTGCTCTTATGAAGAGGATGATTGATCTCATAATCATTTGTGTGGAGACACTAAAGCAAGTATGTAGGTGCTTATTAGAGAATAAGTTCACTGAACGTGGCTCGCTAAGGAATACCTAATGGAGTTTTACTCGCCTGTCAATAAGAATTCCTCTAGTGATAGTAGTACAAGTGATCCTTGGACTTGAGATCATCATAGTATCTTGTGTGTGATGAGTTATACTTTGACATGTCCCTTAAGACCCTTAGGGTATATCAAAGGGTATGATTGGGTATAATAAGTTGCACATGGAGATAGGTGAATGGTCAACAAAGAATCTACCACTTCTAGTAAAAGGAGAGAATGTCCTATGTGATTCGATAAATGACGACTTAGAAGTCTTTGGCCAAAGCAAAATGAAATTAGAAAGGAGTTTCTAATTTGCATTATCAGAGTTGTGCATTTGAGAATCGAAATACATATAATTAAATAAAATAAGACTTGACAGTAATTCCATGTCTTATATTTAATTGGGACATTGTGTGGTAGAAGGATTGAATTGTACGGTAACTATTCACTGAAAGGTTCTTTTGTGGTTGATGTTGAAATCTATATTATCTAGAAAGTCGTTCATCGCTAAGGGGGCTTACCCTTATTATAGAATAAATATTATTTATTTAAATGAATTAAATAGTTTAATTTATTTATTTAAATAATATTTGAATTGTTCTAATTGATTTATTCACAACCGGTTTAATATGGAGAACTTAAAGGGTCACACCGCAAAAGAAAAATATTTGTTTAAGAAGTAAATGGCATAATTGTAATAATAAGTTAAGTGTATTTAATTTAATCTATGGAGAGATAGAATAAACTAAATAGCTTAATATTTATTATTTAATATTTTGGAAATATTAAATATAAATTAATAAGAAGAGTCTTATTATTATTATTACAATTACTATTATTTAGTTCCTAATAGGGATTGGAAATTAATTAATAGAAGTACTCTCTCATGAATTCCTAATTAGATTAGGAGCATAATTAATTAAAGGAGTTTAATTAAAATAAAAACCCTAAACCTAAATAGTTTAGGAGGGTTCCCTATATCTATAAATAAGAGAAGTCTTATTATGATTTAGAGTGAGACAGTTAGACTGTGAGACAGTTAGACTGTGAGACAGTTACACATTCTTCCATAAGAATTGGAGAGAGAGAGAGAGTACTTGCAATTTCTATAGAGATAGAAACTAGGGTTTTGCCAACCCCCATCTTCTTGAATAACTATTCTTCCTTGGTGGATAACCTCTAGAGGCCAAACACTTGGGTGGCTAACGTTGATCAAGCAAAGGAATTTAGTCGGTGGAATTCAAGGAGAACGCGAAGGTATTGGAGGTGAACTTGTACCCAAGGAAGCACGGTTCTACGAGGGTATAATTTCTTAATCTCTATCTCTTTCGTTAATTGATAATTGAACACAAGGATGATCATGGTGATGGTTTGTATGAAAAATTTTAAAATCCGTTTTATTGCGCTTCCGCACTATTTATGTAATTTGATTGCATGTTCGTGCTATATACAAACCTAACATATACTTATTTAAATAATGCATTTAATCAAATAAACTCAATTAAATACATACTTTGAATATAAAAATTCTCCACATTAATTTAATTAATGTAACACATATAATTAAATTAATCTACCACAAGTTCATCAATTAATTATTTAATTTAATAATTAAATCATCGAAAAATATTTATTCAATTCAATAAATATTTAAATTAAATTACAAAAATCCCGTTCGTCACATCTTTCTCCCCTTAAAAGGATTCTGTCCCCAGAATCACGACTCAATTAATTCGTTCCATTACATTCTCCCCCTTTTACAAAGATTTTGTCCCTAGAATCGCTACACATAGACTAAATAAATAATTTAGGATAATCTTTCATCATATGATCTTCGAGTTTCCACGTAGCTTCTTCAGCGTTGTGGTTTCTCTTCTATATTCACATCAAATCACATATTTCACAACATGAAACACATATATATACACATACTCAAACTCAAAGCGTCTCATAATAAGAATTTCATTTATTAAATTCTTATTTAATAATTTCTGAAAATTCGGGTTGTCACATCCTTCCCTCCTTATAAGGATTTCGTTCTCGGAATCAACAAAACTTTTCTTACTCGGTTTTCACTTAATTTCTTTCACAATTATCGTTGAATAACTTAATGCATTACCTTAGTGTAGGTTTTATTTCATCACCTTCACTTAAACTTGGAACACTTCGAGTATTATATATTCTTTAACCCTTTAACGCATTCATTGCATATCATACTCGTCGTAATCATAAAATATCCTGATTTAGCATCGTATAAATATTCGGGATATCACATTCACCCCTTCTTTTAAGAATTTCGTCCTCGAAATTTTGATTTACTAATATTCGTTCCTTCCATTTATCGAAATGGACTCTACGTTAATCACTACTTATTCATTGGGTTCTACAATCAAGTTCTTTCTCTATAGAACTTTCTAAGATCATCACATTCTTCACATCTTCCTCTTCTAAAAAATTTCTCATCATTACTCATCATCAATTAAATTTATCTCTTCCCCTTCTGGAATTTCATTCCTTTCTTGGATTTATTATAGTTTGTTTAACTTACTCATCACCACGTCACATACCCCTTCTTAAGGAATATCCTCCTTTCCACTTCCACCTTTCAAAAGAATAAGAATCTTCCACAATTGTTCAATAATTAGGAAGCAGTATGAATAATTCAGGAATTTAAAAGATTCATTCAAAAACTTTCAATATCATGCTGAGGAGTCGTAATGACTTGAACCTTATCCTAGATTAGCAGATATTTCTACTGTAACCTTTAACAGTCAAAAGACTATGGACCATCTCTTCTCATACTCCAGGTGATCATCCCTTCGTACTATGTATTGTGCACATACATATTAACGCTATTGCGTATCCCCCATTACAGGGTTAGTTCACCTCAGACTTAATACAAATTCTGCACCAGAATAAACTGGTTTGGCATAAAATCTCAAAGAATTCTTGAACTTCATAACACTTTTCAATAGTTGTCTAGCCAAATCAATTAATATAGACCTTGAACAACAATTCGGACATTAGTCAAAACATTTTTAACCAACTCAATTGACATATCTTTTCATAGCTTAAAAGAAAACCAAAATTCTTTTATGACGTCATGATACCGTACCATCTTAATAGTACATTGAGGATGTCGTCATTTTGGAACTTTGTCATACTACATCATATCATAGTGGGCTGACGATCCTTCGATCACATCCAACACTAGGTTCAGTTGCATTGATGACTCTATCGTTCAAAATACATTTTGATAATTTCAAATCATTTTTGTCTAGCTGAAACAATTAGCATAGACATATGAATAACAACAACTTTTTAAAACTTATTAGCTCAAACATTGACCCAATATATTTTCGAGAACTCAAAATTGCGTATATCAGCATGATGTCAATAAATTTCGAAAATCTAACATAGTTAGAAGATTTAGAATCTCCATTTTCTCTATCAACTTCGATCTTTATTCCATTACTTCATTAATCAATCATTCTATCATTCTTCAGTATCATCAATGCTCTTTATACCATAATTTTTCTATACCCAATATAGTTTATCAAATTTACCACACTTTGGAAGTTCAGGAACTTACCACAATCATATGATTTTAGGAACTTATCCTAGTCAGACCAAAATCGTCCATTCGCTGAGGGGTTCCACCATACGATTATTTGTCACGAACTTACCAT
Source organism: Aralia elata (assembly GCA_034770075.1). NCBI lineage: Eukaryota > Viridiplantae > Streptophyta > Magnoliopsida > Apiales > Araliaceae > Aralia > Aralia elata. The sequence continues at coordinate 39,573,157 of CM068382.1, forward strand.
AAGTATAGGTTTTAACAACCGTACCTAATCTTAATATTCTATAACTATCAAAAATAAATATGAGAAAATAATCACCTTCTCGTCATACGTATAGTGATAGTACGATACCAACATTACAATGAATTGTCAATATAGGAAGCTAAGTGGTCGTCCAACCAAACACAATCCCCTGCCCATATAAGGAATTGGTTCACTCGGCCACTAATCAATATAGGAAGCTAAGCGGTTGTTACACCAAGCATAAATTCCCTGCCCATATAAGGAATTGTTCAACTCAACCACTATATCGATATAGGAAGCTAAGTGGTTCTCAAACCAAGCACAAATTCCCGTCCCATACCAGGAATCGTACAACTCAGCCACTAACATGAGTCCTCCATTGAAATCCCACCTAATATCATCTTGCTCTAAACTTAACTCTTTGTTTGATACGAATTGCTCGTATTTCATCATCCATAACTCCTCGTGAGTTTACCTCGTACTATTTCATAGTATCATTTCTTTATAGCATCATGCTACAACTATTCAATCATTTGAGATCCTCTGATATTTTACAACTTTAACAGATCAAGTTGTGATCTTGTTTTATTATCAACTCTTCTTACGATTCTTTCTTAACTTATGATCGCCTCATCGTACGATCTTCTTTATTCTTCTCTTTAATCACGGTATCTTATGATTAATCAAGTAAGGTGTTCCCTGTTCTTTTAGCTCTTCAGGTTCTTCTTTGAACCTAAACATTTTATCATAATCTTGTCTCACATGAATTCTTTAAACTCTATTTGAGTTCATCCTTATCATTAATATCATTCTCATCTTATAGATATCGTCTATTTATTAACACCATCTTTATTACTGGAGTCAGGTAACTCCTGGTCCTCATCTTATATAACTCTTCAAGATTCTTCTTTGAATCTCCTTATTTATATTAATTCTTCCTTAAAAAAAATCTCTAACTTCATTCATATTATTCAATATTTTACTCGAGTTTACTTCGCGTCATTTGTATCTTCTCCTTGTAACGTTCCTAGGACTTAACTCATCTCATGTATCCACCTATACGAAAAGAATCACTTCGTAATCATACGCATCCATAATTTTATACTCGGTACACCTCGAGTCTCTAACAGTGTTCAGTATAGCACCTGAGTGGTTTCCCATAAACAACCAACAACATTATTATCAACTGTAAAGACCCCAAAATTCCTACAGTTCAACTCTCAACATCGGTCGTTATCAATACATCCTCATTCTGACTTTACAACATTATTCAATGTTAAACTTAATAAAAATGCGGAATAATTCAGACTTTTCTATTACAAATCATTCTCAATCCCAAAATTTTCAACCTTTACATCTAAATATCTTAGAACCATGTTAATATCATGATTCGCCCTGTCGAACTTATTATAAAAATTTACACCTCAATACAAACTTTACAACTTAACGTAAATACATTTATCAAAATCTTAACATAATTCAGGTAATAAATTTCAACTAAACATTTAATCTTCATGCATCACTTTGATCCACGTCATTGGATAGCACATAACGTTACCTTGTATCTTTAACCTGCAAAAGTAGTTATTTGCAGGAATGAGCTTGACAGCTCAACAAAATCTAACAGTTTTCATGCATCACATAACACATATCAACATGCTTAATTTATACGATCATAAACATTATAATTCTAGCATAACATACATGTTGTACATCAATTACCAAGTAATAATTGAGTTCAATAACTCAATTAACATTCTAACTCAACAAACGTAGTCATAAATTGACTTTGTCGTTTCATACATACAACATATAGAATTTATCATGCTTTTACAGCATAGGTTTAAACACAATCAATCATTTAGTTCACATAACAAATAAGAACTGAAAGACTTGCTTGGTTCGTAGATTACCAATTACCATAATTAGCTTATACTTATCTGCACTTCACGTATCCTACACGATATATAATCATGCACAACATTTATTAGTCACACAACAATACTTGGTATTAACTCTACTTTACATTTCATAGTCCTTCATTTTATTCTGTATTCAATATCATCATTTTAATATTTCAATTAATACATTAGTCGAAACTTTAGACATGCATATAGTAACATAGCATGGCCACAAAGAAAAAGAATTTTTTTTATATCACCACTGGGGCGGTGTATTTCCTTTACAAAATGCCGCCGGGGCGACTCTATCGTCGGGGCGAGAAACTCAGTATAGTTCTACCGTCGGGGCGAGCCTACAGTCGGGGCGACTTTCCTAGTACAATTCACCGTTTGGGCAGTGAACCTAAAACTTAACTTCTGCAGTTCGCGAACTGCAGAATTTTCAAAGCCAAAAACTCCAATTTCTTCATTTTAACAATAAATTAAAATTATCCAATCACTATAACTCATATATGATCATTACCCAAACCTTTTAGCACGATTCTAACATCTTAAACAACTTAAACAACCAATTTAAAGGCTTAAAAATCACAATTCATACTAGTTTCACAAACTTTTATAAATTTAGCGCAATCAATCGCTACGGATTCGTTTCTCAGCCAAATTGGTCCGTTCAACTTCCGTTGTTTTCATTTTTAAACGCATAACAACAATCCATCATCAATTTACAGATCAACATGCAATTCAAACATAAATTTTCATACATTTAAGCCATATCTATATTTTTCTTCTCTGTAAATTTCTAAACTCTAATTAAACATAGTTTCATGGATTTAATTACTCTAAATCACATATAAATCATATAAAATACATTTATTCTTGCTTACAAACATCTAACATCAATTTTATTAACAATTAACCATACAATTTAATTTACAGAAAACTCAAAACGTACATTCATGGAGATATTAAAGAAGAACATAATCAAATACTTTTAATTTAAGGATTACCTTTGATAAGATGCTAGATTATGCAATAAAGATGAATGGATTTCCTTCTTCAATTCTCTCAAACTCTCTCTTTTTCTCTATGTATCTCCAACTTAGATAAAAATAAGAATTGCTCAATTGAAAATACGTTAAACTTAATTTAATGAGTGGGTGTTAGTTAGTAACTGGCACTAACCCCCACTAAGGCCTCGTTTGGCCAATTCCTTTATCCTCCCTTCTAGTTTATTTTAATAACTTGCTTACAATATAGTTTAGTGTCACATATTTAGACAATTAAATAATCTCATTTAAATCAATTAAATAAAATAGAATAATATCACATTAAATTACATAGTCACATAGTCACATAATTAAAATTCTCATTTATTGATCATGACAAATTGTTCAATCTCTAATTAATTAATTAATTAGAAATAACATTATACTTATTTAAATAATGCATTTAATCAAATAAACTCAATTAAATACATACTTTGAATATAAAAATTCTCCACATTAATTTAATTAATGTAACATATATAATTAAATTAATCTACCACAAACTCATCAATTAATTATTTAATTTAATAATTAAATCATCGAAAAATATTTATTTAATTCAATAAATATCTAAATTAAATTACAAAAATCTCGTTCGTCATATCTTTCTCCCCTTAAAAGGATTCTGTCCCTAGAATCACGACTCATTTAATTCCTTCCATTACATTCTCCCCCTTTTACAAAGATTATGTCCCTAGAATCGCTACACATAGACTAAATAAATAATTTAGGATAATCTTTCATCATATGATCTTCGAGTTTCCACGTAGCCTAAATAAATAATTTAGGATAATCTTTTATCATATGATCTTCGAGTTTCCACGTAGCTTCTTCAGCGTTGTAGTTCCTCTTCTATATTCACATCAAATCACATATTTCACAACATGAAACACATATATATATACACATAATCAAACTTAAAGAGTCTCATAATAAGAATTTCATTTATTAAATTCTTATTTAATAATTTCTGAAAATTCGAGTTGTCACATCCTTCCTTCCTTATAAGGATTTCGTTCTCGGAATCAACGAAACTTCCCTTACTCGGTTTTCACTTAATTTCTTTCACAATTATCGTTGAATAACTTAATGCATTACCTTAGTATAGGATTTATTTCATCACCTTCACTTAAACTTGGAACACTTCGAGTATTATATATTCTTTAACCCTTTAACGCATTCATTGCGTATCATACTCGTCGTAATCATAAAATATCCTGATTTGGCATCGTATAAATATTCGGGATATCACATTTATCCCCTCTTATTCTCTATATACTGTTGGGTTTGTATATAACGCAAGCATGCAATCAAATTACATAAATAGGGTGGAAGTGTGATCAAACGAATTTTAAAATTTTTCATACAAACCATCACCATGATCTTTCCTTGTGTTCAATTATCAATTAGCAAAAGAGATAGAGATAGAGAATTATACCCTCGTGAATCAAAGCTTCCTCGGGTACAAGTTCACCTATAATTCGTTCGCATTCTTCTTGAATTCCACCAACTAAATTCCTTCGCTTGATCAACGTTAGCCACCCAAGTGTTTGGCCTCTAGAGGTGATCCACCAAGGAAGAATAGTTATTCAAGAAGATGGGTGTTGGCAAAACCCTAGTTTCTATCTCTATAGAAATTGCAAGTACTATCCACAATCTAATGCAGGAGTGTGTAATCCTAATCTATGATAAGACTTCTCTTATTTATAGATGTAGGAAAACCCTCCCCTAAACTATTTAGGATTAGGGTTTCTATTATAATTAAATTCATTTAATTAATTATGCTCCTAATCCAATTAAGAATTCATGAGAGAGTACTTCTATTAATTAATTCCCAATCCCTATTAGGAGTTAAATAATAGTAATAATAATAATAATAATAATAATAATAATAATAATAATAATAATAATAATAAGACTCCTCTTATTAATTTATATTTAATATTTTCAAAATATTAAATAATAAATATTAATCTATTTAATTTATTCTATCTCCAAAGGCTAAATTAAATACAGTTAACTTATTATTACAATTATGCCATTTACTTCTTAAATAAATATTTTTCTTTTACGGTGTGACCCTTTAGATTCTCCATATTAAACCGGATGTGAATAAATCAATTAGAACAATTCTAATTATATTTAAATAAATAAATTAAACTATTTAATTCATTTAATTAAATAATATTTATTCTACAATAAGGGTAAGCCCCCTTAGCGATCAACGACTTTTCAGATAATATAGATTTCAACATTAATCACAAACGAACCTTTCAGTGCATAGTTACCGTACAATTCAATCCTTCTACCATACAATGTCCCGATTAAATATAAGACATAGAATTACTGTCAAGTCTTACTTTATTTAATTATATGTATTTTGATTCCCAAATACATAACTCTAAATAATGCAAATTAGAAACTCCTTCCTAATTTCATTCTGCCTTGGCCAAGGACTACTGAGTTGTCTTTTATCGAATCACATAGGACATTCACATCTTTTACTAGACGTGGTAGATTCTTTGCTAATCATTCACCTATCTCCATGTACAACTTATTATACCCAATCATACCCTTTGATATACCCTAAAGGTCTTAAGGGACATGTCAAAGTATAACTCATCATACACAAGATACTATGATGATCTCAAGTCCAAAGATCACTTGCACTACTATCTGATAGACTCCACGGCACGCTTGCGTGAGGTGGTCGTCGCCCGGATCGTTTCCAACAAGTTGATAGGATGGATAGCTTGCAACACCTTAACCCTTCGCCTATATATAGACGGTAATCTTGGTATAATTGCTTGCTTAGGAAATCTGCGTACGGTGAACACCAACGACACCTCGACCCCTCGATTATATTGAAGCGGTAACCTCGGTACAATCGACGATTGATGCGGTAGAAGACGCCACACACAACTATGATTGGTTGTATGATAAGTCAATTATGAATCTCAAAGAAGAACTAAGGAACACTTAGGAATTCTCAAAGAACCATAAGTAGAGAAACAAACTCACAATAATATTAATAATGCTGAAAATTGGTATGAAGTTGGTTGTACAAGCCTAGCATCACTTGGTATTTATAGGAACTCATGGTGTGCTAACCCATCACCATAATTCAAGATCTAAAAACTAATCACATCACATGCATCAGCCATCCAAAGAGTTTATCACCCCAAAAACATGTCCATGTGATGTGCTAAAAAGTCCAAATCTGATAACTAATCTGATCAGCACATTGCAAGCTATTTTTGCATTTGAAAACCACCAAATTTGGACTTGGGCAAAGCATGAAAGTTGTAGCCCTAGAAGTGTAGTCAAATTTAGGCTTTTGAATCACCTCATTTGGAGTTTGGAAACTCAAGTTATGGCCAAAATACGAACTGATGTCAAACTAGTCCAAAAGTGCGGAAATGCTGATTCTTTTGTATCGGTTCGGGTATGCTTGCTTCCAATGTGTTTATGAACTTCGCGTGCTTGTAACCCGTCTCTATAACCTCTATGCTCGATCCAACCTCGGTCCATAATTTATGAATCATCCTGTTAAGTCCTTCTTTGAAGCGTTTAGCTCGTGTTCTCGTAATGGGTCCAAGTGGCATATGCAATGGATCCACTTATGTTTTGTCAAGGGCTTGTGAGCTATGGATGTCCTCATCATACCTCTCCTCTTGAAAAGGATTTGTCCTCAAATCTTCACCTACGTCAAACGGGCTTAGATCAGAAACATTGAAAGTTGCACTAACATTATACTCACCGGGTAAGCCCAATTTGTAAGCATTGTTGTTAATGCGTTCAAGCACTTGAAATGGTCCATCTCCTCTTGGAAGTAATTTCGAATGCCTTTGAGCAGGAAATCTTTCCTTACGCATGTGTAGCCATACCCAATCTCCCGGTTCGAAGATTACTTGACGCCGACCTTTGTTGGCCTGTTTGGCATATTGATCCGTCCTCTTCTCAATGTTGAGTCTTGTCTTCTCATGTATCTGCTTAACAAAATCAGCTTTGTTTTTGCCATCCATGTTAGTATACTCGGAAACAGGTAATGGTGATAAATCCAAGGGTGTTAAAGGATTAAAGCCATACACAATTTCAAAAGGTGAGAATTTAGTAGCAGAGTGAACAGACCTATTATAAGCAAACTCAACATGTGGTAGACACTCTTCCCAAAGCTTAATATTATTTTTAATGATAGCCCTCAATAAAGCAGATAGAGTTCTATTAACTACTTCCGTTTGGCCGTCAGTTTGTGGATGACAAGTAGTTGAAAACAACAGTTTAGTTCCTAGTTTACACCACAAAGTTTTCCAAAAATAGCTTAAGAACTTAGCATCTCTATCCGAAACAATTGTTCGGGGCATGCCATGCAAACGAACAATGTCTCTAAAGAATAAATCAGCAACATGGGATGCATCATTAGCTTTGTGGCATGGGATAAAATGTGCCATTTTTGAAAATCTATCCACGACCACAAATATAGAATCATGACCATTCTTAGATCTAGGTAAACCCAACACAAAGTCCATAGACAAATCAATCCAAGGTTCACTCGAAATAGGCAATGGTGTGTATAACCCATGGGGTTGAACACGAGATTTAGCCTGACGACATGTAATGCATCTATCACAAATTCTTTCCACATCTCGTTTCATATGGGGCCAATAGAAATGTTCTTTTATCACAGATAAGGTCTTATCAACACCAAAATATCCCATCAAACCACCTCCATGTGACTCTCGAACCAATAACTCACGCAAAGAACATGCAGGTATACATAATCGATTCTCACGAAACAAGAATCCATCCATCTTGAAGTATTTACCTACAACATTCTTTTCACAAATTTTAAACTCTTCACAGAAATCATGGTCATTATCATATAATTCTTTGATTTGTTCAAAACCAAGTAATTTTGTGTCAAGAGTATTTAACAACACATACCTTCGCGAAAGGGCATCGGCCACGACATTTTCCTTATCTTGCTTATAGCGAATGACGTATGGAAATGTCTCGATGAACTCCATCCATCGTGCATCTCTCTTGTTCAACTTGTGTTGGCCTTTCAAATATCTCAATGATTCATGATCCGTGTGAATCACAAATTCCTTAGGCCACAGGTAATGTCGCCAAGTCTCCAATGATCGAACTAAGGCATATAACTCCTTGTCATAGGTAGGATAGTTCAAGCTGCTCCACTCAATTTTTCACTGAAATATGCCACTGGCTTTCCTTCTTGCATCAACACAGCTCCAATGCCTAAACCTGAAGTATCACATTCAATTTTAAAGGTTTTAGTGAAATTAGGCAATACAAGTAAAGGAGCGTTAGTTAATTTTTCTTTAATCAATTGAAACGCCTTTTCCTGTGCATCACCCCACTTGAATCCTACACTCTTTTTGATTACTTCGGTGAGTGGTGCTGTGACTTCGCCGAAATTTCTTACAAACCGCCTATAGAAACTTGCGAGCCCATGAAAGCTACGAACTTGACTGACATTCGTAGGAGTTGGCCATTCTCGGATTGCTCGTATCTTCTCATCGTCAACTTGTACTCCCTGTGCACTGACAACAAAGCCAAGAAACACAACTCGATCCGTACAAAATGTGCATTTGTCCATATTAGCATACAATTTTTCTTTTCGAAGCACATCTAGGACAGATTTTATATGCAATGCATGCTCAACTAAATCATTGATGTAGATCAAAATATCATCAAAGTAGACAACTACAAATTTCCCAATGAAGGGACGCAAAACATGGTTCATTAATCTCATGAACGTGCTAGGAGCATTAGCTAAACCAAAAGGTAAAACTAACCACTCATATAACCCATATTTTGTTTTAAAACCAGTTTTCCATTCATCTCCCTCATGCATTCTAATATGATGATAACCACTCTTTAAATCAATTTTAGAAAACACACAAGATCCATGCAATTCATCTAACATATCATCTAACCTTGGAATAGGATGTCGATATTTTACCGTGATGTTATTTACCGCTCGACAATCAATGCACATACGCCACTTCCCATCCTTTTTTAGGTACTAAGATAACTGGAACCGCACATGGACTCATGCTTTCCCTCACGAACCCCTTGTCCATTAGCTCGTCAACTTGCCTTTGCAATTCCTTTGTTTCCTCGGGATAGCTTCGGTATGCCGGACGGTTTGGGATGGTCACGCCAGGGACGAAATCAATTTGATGCTCAATTCCCCGAATGGGTGGTAATCCCTGTGGAAGTTCCTCGGGAAATACATCTTGTGTAATGCCCAGGGATTTTTAAAATCTTGTACAATTTATTTTAACGTATGAAATTCGTTTTATTTAATTTAACGAATTTAATTGGATCCATGTGGGTATTATTATTTAATTATATAAATACGTGGTCCAATAATTTTCTGTGCATTAAGGGATTCACTGATAGTTAAAATAAATTAGTGGGTTAACCTAAGAATTTATTTGCAAGAAAATTTGGGAAGTTAATAAATAATTTTATCATTATCGGATTAAACAATTCGAATAAAGAATTTTGGTTAAAATAAATATTTTAAATAATTAATTAATTGGTTAGTTATTTAATTTAGAATATTAGAAATGCCATGTGGTTAATTTTATATTGGGTCATTAATCTTTTATTTAGCTTGGCCCATTTCTTTTCTCCTAAGTTGAACCCAAATTTCCTTTTATTTCCTATTGGGCTGAGTCCATATTTTTAATTCCCTGTTGGGCCAAACTCTATTATAAGCTGAGCCCATTCCTTATTATTTTCTTCCGGCCGGGTCATAGCATTGCATTTGGGTTGAGTCTTTGCTATCGGGTTGGACCAATTTAATCCGGGGGAAAGAGATAACCGGTAGGATTAATTTGGGGATAATCGAACCAAGGAAAAATCACAACTGAAGCCAGAAATCGAATTGGGAAAGAAACCAAATCCCAAACCCTTGACCAAACGGGATCAGTTAGCAACGGGAAGAAGGATTAGGGGTAGGCCTAGCCGAAGCAATCGATTGAAACCCACACCCTCCATCCAGTCAATCAGTGATGAGAGACGGAGGAAGGCACCGGCGGTTGCACGGGTCGAGCAGCGGAAAAAGTGGGAGAACCTCGAGCGACCGGACGTTCGTCGTTCGAACCAACGGGTCCTGAGTGACCGGCGATTTGACCGGTGCGGCACGCGTGGCTCAATGGTCCTGTCGGCAAATCATGGATGGCGTGGAAAGGTATTGACAGCCATCTCCCTTCTGACCGATGGTCTCTGAGCAACCCTTTGAGGTAATACCCAGCCAATTTGGGTAAAATTTCCTCTATAAATTAGAATCCCCCAAACCCCCATAGCTGTCGAATTCCTGTTTGTAAATCCAATTAGGAAGAAACATATATATATATATATATATATATATATATATATATACTCATTAGAGGTTGCTGCAAGGAGGGGAAAATTAATTAGTGAATGACCGACTGGGTGGTGTATTGTGGGAGAAGAAGAAGAACAGCTAGCCGATCGAACCCAAGGTACAACACTGGGTTATTTGAAGTACTGTGATAAGTTTTATTTTGAAAATTTTTCCTTCCTCTGTAGCTGGTTGTGATTGAACCGTATTGTGTTGCCAACTGTGTTGGTTTATAACAATGTATTGGTTGTATCATATACTGTGATGGGTGTAATATACATCGTTTTGGGATTTCATTATACTGTTTTGTTTGGATTTGAACGCATGAGGATATATTCTGTTGTTCTTGTTGAGATTGTATTATGGTTGGATCTAAGCACCTGGTAAGGTGATGTTATTGGCTTTGGGTAATAAATTTTCTGCTGCTAAGATTATATGCAGTATTGTAATGCTTGAGTTGAAATTTGGTATAGTAGGAAACCTTAAGGTTTCGGCAGCTTCAACTTAGTTAGGATGTCTAGCATATGTTTGACAATATACTTAAATCAAACTTTGATTTTTTTTCTTTTGATAACACAGTGTTTGGGATAGTCAGTAAATTGAAAATCAGTGTGCTATCAGCTGTCTAGAGTGGTTGCCTATTGGGTTGGTTAATCAGTTTTGGTTAGTTGATAATAATTTGCAGAAAACTTGGTACATCACTAGTGGCTGATTAATACAGCAATTAAACTGACTGTACTACTATTGATTCAATTATTGACTAATTAATTTAAGTTAATAATGTATTTGCAAACTAACTAATATTATGTTAATAAATAGAATTAATAAAGTAATTATTTATTATGAATAGATAATAAATAAAGATAATAAATATTTAATTATTATTCGATTAATATTAAAATAATAATTAAATATGGATAATTAGTAAATTAATTATTAATAAATAGAGATAATAAATATTTAATTAATAATTAAGTATGAACCGAGTTAATAAAGTAATTATTTATTCACTAAAGCATGAATAAAGATAATAAATATTTAATTTTTATTTAATTAATATTAATAATAATTAAATATGAATAAAGTTAATAAAATAATTATTTATTATTTGTCAGTGAATAATAAATAAAGGTAATAAATATTTAATTATTATTAAATAATAATTAAATATGAATAAAGTTAATAAAATAATTATTTTTTATTTGTCAGTGAATAATAAATAAAGGTAATAAATATTTAATTATTATTAAGTAATAATTAAATATGAATAAAGTTAATAAAATAATTATTTATTATTTGTCTGTGAATAAAGGTAATAAATATTTAATTATTATTAAATAATAATTAAATATGAATAAAGTTAATAAAATAATGATTTATTTATTATTTAATTAATATCAAATAATAATTAAATATAAATAAAGTTAATAATTTTATCATTTATCCTTGAATAATAATAAGGCTAATAAAATATTTGATTATTATTTAACTAATAATGAATAGGAGTAGGGTTAATTATTTATTATTTCTCATTAAATAATAAATAAATAAAGATAATAAGAACTTAATTATTATTATTAACAATTAAGTATGGGTAGAGTGATACATTAATTTTCTAGTTAATGTTAAATAAGGGAAATAATTTCGAAAGTGAATAATAGCTAAGCAACCTATTTAGTTGTTGCCACTGTTAGCTAGTGATGCCTTAATTATTTAGTGCAGTAAATTAATAACTTGGGTTACTAAACATTGCTAAGTTGAATAAGCATGATTAGTTGTCGAAATAATAACTAAAGGTCATTAACTTAATTTCTTTTAGTTAATGATTAAATAGTAGTTAAAGGTATTCGGTGAATTGTTATCTGCTAAATAAATAACCTAAATGAGTATAGTTACGCAATGCTAATGGATAAACCAACTCTACCAACTGATAGGTTATCCAAGATCAATTAATTAAAGCTAGATCTTATCTGTAGCTGAGCAATCAGGCAAGTTCCTAACCCTAAACTTCTTACATTATTGCAAGTTCTTCTTTACTCAACTTTTACATTGAGCAAATTTCTAAGCCTTAGGCACTATTTCTAATTCGTGCAAAAAGGTATATATATACTGTTGCAAGTTATTCTTTAAGCTTGAGTTTTTATCTCCAAGCATGCCTTAAGTGGTTTAATTACTTTCAAAATTATTCCACATCTGTATATTTATTGACATTCGCACTCGTGCATTTGAAATTCGTATATTTAAATTCAGGAATTTATAAAGCATTCATGGTTAAGTCTGAACCCTTGTTCGGTCAGACAAATATGTGAGAATTTATAAAAGCTATCTGAACCAATCAATGGTAAGGATTCTTAGACTGTATGAACACCCCTTTTATTTATAGGGGAGTACCCCACGTACCGTATATAAGGTACAAATAGCAGAATTAAATGTTATGCATATACATAGGGTACGCGAGACTGATCCCCTCAAGTACGTTATTCTGTAGCCAGTAACCAGAGGGTCAACCAGCTATTGACTCATTTGGAAGTTATCGTTCAAAGTCTATTTGACTATCAATTGTTCTAAAAGCAATTATTGTTCTTGCTTCTGATTTTTTTTCTAATGTTGAAATTCCTTAATATCCCTCCATCATGATATATCCTTATTGTCATACTTTAAACTTGCTGGGCAAACTCGTTGCTCATTCTTGCTATATCATGATCTCATTGCAGCTAAACCCGAGACGTCAGGGAAGAACAAAGGGAAGGAAAAGATGAAGTGATAGACTTCATGTAGCAGGAAATAAAATTATGTGTAGTTAATTACTGTAATGTAATTTAATCCCTGATAGTTATTAGGGTACGGATTGTGTATGTGTTTAAGGTTATTTGTATTCTGGGACTAGTAACACCTTGTAATGAACAACGTATGTTTATTTTATTCCGCATTTTAGTTACCATATGTTGTTAGAGGTGAATGTTTGTATTGGATCGTGATGACCGGATCCGGGTATTGGAGACCCGAATTTGGGGGCGTCACATCTTGATAATCCTGAAGAAGAGCAGAAACAACACTAGATAAAAAAGATCTATTAGCGTTAGTATTTAAAAGTGCCTCCTTATACCGAAGTACAATCATTGGCTTTTTAGAATCCAAAGCTCGCCTTACATCACTCCTTTTTGCAAAAATGTTTGTTTTTCTTTCTTCTCCTTTCTTTTTTTCTCTCTCTCTTTTGTTTTTTTGTTTTCATGATCTCTCTGTAAATGCATTTGATCCTCATGCACCTGTTTTGGTGACATAGGACACAAGGTAACTTTCCTTTGATTGTGAACAAAAGAGTACTCATTAGTAAAACCATCGTGTTTTACTTGCCGATCGAACTGCCAAGGCCTCCCAAGTAGCAAGTGACCCGCCTGCATAGGAACTACATCACATAGAATCTCATCGACATACTTCCCAATTGTAAACGGAACTGATACTTGCTTGGTTACTTTGATGTCGCCGCTGTCATTGAGCCACTACAATCGGTATGGATGGGGATGTTTGGATGTTGTAAGTCCTAATTTCTCCACCATAGTGATGCTTGCCACATTTGTACAGCTCCCACCATCAATTACAACACAACAAATCTTACCATTTACCATGCATCTAGTATGAAATAGATTCTCTCTTTGTTCATTGCTTTCTTCCTTTAACTGTGTACTAAGCATTCTTCGAGTAACCAACACTTCACCATGTATGGCAACCTCTCTATCTTCTTCCAAAGGTGGCATAGAGTCATTGTCACTATCTTCTTCCTCGGTTTCCAATTCTCCATTATCAAGCAATAACATAGTTCTTTGATTTGGGCATTGATTTGCAATATGTCCCCTGCCTTGACATTTAAAGCATCCAATATCTCGATTACGACTAGTAGAAGGTTGATTAGTTTTACCTTGCAATCCTTGAGTAGTCGTTCCCTGCTTTATTTCGGGCTTTGGTTTGGCAATAGTTGGTCTTTCCTCGCGTTTCACAATGTTGGATTTCCATGATGACCCTGTGGTAGGATTTGTTCGCTGGCCACCTCTCCTCTTAAGTTGCTTCTCTATTTTGATAGCCATGTGCACCATATCTTCCAATACCACATAGTGTTGACGCTCCACCAAATCTGTAATATCCCAATTTAACCCTGCTGAAAATCGGGCCATGGTGGCCTCATTATCCTCGTCGATTTTAGCCCTAGACATTAACATCTCCATTTCCTTGAAGTAGTCCTCCACACTCTTACTTCCCTGTTTCAAGTTTTGTAAGTTTCGAAATAGGTCTCGGTAGTAGTGGCTTGGTACAAACCTCTTTTTCATTACCGCTTTCATTTCTGCCCAAGTCTCTATTGGACGTTCTCTGCACCTTCTTCGGCTGGTTATTAATTGATCCCACCAAGTAACTGTATAATCTGAAAATTCTGTGGCTGCAATTCTAACTTTCTTGAGATCCGAGTAATTATGACAATCAAATATCCACTCCATTTTCTTCTCCCACTCTAGGTATGCCTCAGGATCACTCCTGCCTTGGAATGGGGGAATTTTCATTTTGATGCTATCGAGGTTGTTGTTCTCTCGATTTCGGCCGCCTCTATCCCTTGCAAAATGTCTCCTAGGGATAAGGCCAGTTTCTCGATCCTCTTCCTCGCTAAACCTTTCATCATAGTAATTTGTCTCCTCTAGTCTAGCTTCCTTTTGTTGAGCTTTTCCTTTCGGACGCCCACCTGGAAGGATTTGAGTTTGTTCCCCTCGAGTGTCACTCAACTGATCGATACGATCATGTACCTGCTCCATAGCCATTCCTAACTGTCGGGAAAATTCTTTCATCATTGCCTCCATCATGAGTTTTGGGTCAAAATTTGATGTAGAAGGTTCATTTTCAATTGCCTTAACTCTTGTGTTAGACATATTTTCTGCAAAATAAAGGTTAGTAGAAAACAAGTTCCTCACCACTCCCTTACGTGTTTCGCTCAAACAATGTATTACATAAATATGAAACGCTCGTGTATCACACAAATGGCTTTTACCCTCTAGTAATCTCACTACTCTTGCCTTTTTCCGCTCGTAGTTCTCTCTAATAGGTTCTTTTTGAATTCACACAAATATTACCTCAATTTTTCAATTACAATCCAATAAGAACTTATCAAGATACAATATAGAAAGTATGACTCTCGAAATACCAACAAGACTTCACAATCGTCAAATATAATTATTTGCAAATGAAATCCCAATAATAACAATCAACAATAATAATTTTCTGCAATATATTTTTTTTTTGCAGTTTTTTTTTTGTAGTTTTTTTTTTGACTATGATCCAACAATAAAAGTAAAGATAAGTAACTTGATAGGAAACTTAGCTTTGATACCAAATGATAGACTCCACGGCACGCTTGCGTGAGGTGGTTGTCGCCCGGATCGTTTCCAACAAGTTGATTGGATGGATAGCCTGCAACACCTTAACCCCTCGCCTATATATAGACGGTAATCTTGGTACAATTGCTTGCTTAGGAAATCTGCGTAGGGTGAACACCAACGACACCTCGACCCCTCGCTTATATTGAAGCGGTAACCTCGGTACAATCGACGATTGATGCGGTAGAAGACGCCACACACAACTATGATTGGTTGTATGATAAGTCAATTATGAATCTCAAAGAAGAACTAAGGAACACTTAGGAATTCTCAAAGAACCACAAGTAGAGAAACAAACTCACAATAATATTAATAATGCTGAAAATTGGTATGAAGTTGGTTGTACAAGCCTAGCATCACTTGGTATTTATAGAAACTCATGGTGTGCTAACCCATCACCATAAGTCAAGATCTAACAACTAATCACATCACATGCATCAGCCATCCAAAGAGTTTATCACCCCAAAAACATGTCCATGTGATGTGCTAAAAAGTCCAAATCTGACAACTAATCTGATCAACACATTGCAAGCTATTTTTGCATTTGAAAACCACCAAATTTGGACTTGGGCAAAGCATGAAAGTTGTAGCCCTAGAAGTGTAGGCAAATTTAGGCTTTTGAATCACCTCATTTGGAGTTTGGAAACTCAAGTTATGGCCAAAATACGAACTGATGTCAAACTAGTCCAAAAGTGCGGAAATGCTGATTCTTTTGTGTCGGTTCGGGTATGCTTGCTTCCAATGTGTTTATGAACTTCGCGTGCTTGTAACCCGTCTCTATAACCTCTATGCTCGATCCAACCTCGGTCCATAATTTATGAATCATCCCGTTAAGTCCTTCTTTGAAGCGTTTAGCTTGTGTTCTCGTAATGGGTCCAAGTGGCATATGCAATGGATCCACTTGTGTTTTGTCAAGGGCTTGTGAGCTAAGGATGTCCTCATCACTATCACTAGAGGAATTCCTATTGACAGGCGAGTAAAACTCCATTAGGTATTCCTTAGCAAGCCACGTTCAGTGTACTTATTCTCCAATAAGCACCTACATACTTGCTTTAGTATCTCCACACAAATGATTATGAGATCAATCATCCTCTTCTTAAGAGTAAGTAACGTATGTACTAATCTATCCGGATTCAATAATCCCCTTTTTAGTAATCCAACGATTAGGAACAATTTTAGTTTGTGAGCTATCTAGAATTTAGATCTCATTAGCATGATCACCATTATGATTCTAAAATTATTGCTCAAAACTATGGGTTTATCACATTTAATATAACAGAACTATGTAGATAATGTAAAATGCCTAAGAAAATTAATTTTTTTATTAATAAATGAATAAGATTACAAAGTATATGCTACTTCATATCAAATATGATTGGCTTGTGTGCATACTACTTTCAACCTCCCACTTGCACTAAAGCCAATCGTCATGGTATCTAATACCCATCTTCTCTAAGTGATGATCAAATTGCTGTTGTGTTAAAGCTTTAGTAAATGGATCTGCAATGTTGTCTTGAGAGTCCACATGCTCCAGGGTGACATCTCATCTTTCAATGATCTCCCTAATCAAATGAAACCGCCGCAACATGTGTTTGGATTTCTGATGAGACCTGGGTTCCCTAGCCTGCGCAACAGCTCCGATGTTGTCACAGAATAAAGGTACAACTCCTTTAATGCTAGGAACCACTCTAAGTTCAGTTATGAACTTCTTCATCCAAACAACTTCCTTTGCAGCTTCACTTGCAGCTATGTATTCTGCCTCTATCACTAAATCAGCAACTATTTGCTGGTTAGAACTTTTCCAACTCACTGCACCACCGTTTAAAGTAAACACGTATCCTGAAATGGATTTACTATCATCTTGGTTCGTTTGAAAATTTGAGTCTGTATAGCCCTGTAGTTTCAATTTAGACCCACCGTAGACAAGAAATACATCCTTAGTTCTTCTCAAGTACTTTAGAATGTTTTTCACTGCCTTCCAGTGCTCCTCTCCTGGATTCGACTGATATCTGCTTATTACACTAAGTGCATGAGCGACATCTGGTCTAGTACATATCATACCGTACATGATAGATCCTATTGCTAAAGCATAAGGAATCTTACTCATACGGTCTCTCTCCTTAGGTGTTTTTGGGGCCTGTTTCTTGGAGAGATGTATTTCATAGCTCATCGGCATGAGACCTCTCTTGGAATCTTCCATGCTAAACTTCTTTAGCATCGATTCAGTGTACTTTCCTTGGGTCAAGCCAAGCATCCTTTTAGATCTATCTCTATAGATCTTTATCCCCAAAATATAGGATACCTCACCCAAGTCCTTCATGGAGAAGTGTTTAGATAACCAAATTTTGATCGACTGTAGCATAGGAACATCATTCCCTATCAGTAATATATCATCAACATATAATATAAGGAATGAAACAGTGCTCCCACTAATCTTCTTGTACACACAAGGTTCATCCGCATTTTTGATAAAATCAAACCTTTTGATTATCTCATCAAAACGGATGTTCCATTTTCGAGAAGCTTGCTTCAATCCATAAATAGATCATTGTAGCTTACAGACTTGGTTTGTTCGAACCGTTGAAACAAAACCCTCTGGTTGTATCATATATACCTTCTCCTCAAGCTCTCTATTGAAGAAGGCCGTTTTCACGTCCATTTGCCAGATTTCGTAGTCATAATAAGCTGTAATTGCAAGCAAAATCCGAATGGACTTGAGCATAGCTACTCGGGAGAAGGTTTCATCATAGTCAACTCCTTGTCTTTGTTTGAAACCTTTTGCAACCAGTCGGGCCTTATAGGTCTCTACCTTGCTGTCCGCTCCAGTCTTTCTCTTAAAGACCCATTTGTACCCAATAACCTTAATACCCTCAGGTGGTGAAACCAAAGTCCATACTTGGTTTTCATACATGGAGTCCATCTCAGATTTCATGGCTTCTAGCCATTTCTCTGAGTCTTTACTACTCATAGCCTCTTCGTTAGTCAATGGATCATCATCTATGATACGTACCTCATCATCATCTTCTATGATGAATTCATACCTATCAGGTATCTTCGGTACTCTTCCAGATTTACGAATAGGTTGTGGTATAACAGGTTCTTCTACTTGGTCAGGTACCTGACTTTGATTCGTAGTATTTTGTGGTTCTTGAATTTCTTCAAGATATATCTTACTCCCACTAACCCCTTCAAGGATAAACTCCTTTTCCAAGAAGGCAGCGTGTTTTGCAACAAACACCTTTTGATCAGTAGGATGATAGAAATAATACCCTGATGTTTCTTTAGGGTATCCCAAGAATCTACATTTGTCGGATCTAGTCTTCAACTTATCATGCTCAAACCTTTTGACATAAGCTGGACAACCCCAAGTCTTAACATGCTTAAGATTTGGTTTCCTCCCTGTCCATAACTCATATGGAGTCTTTGGGATAGATTTGGTAGGTACCTTGTTAAGTAGGTATGCAGCCGATTCTAGGGCATAACCAAAGAAGGATACTAGAAGGTCGGTAAAACTCATCATGGAATGAACCAAGTCTAACAATGTTCGATTTCTCCTTTCAGATACACCATTTAACTGTGGCATCCATGGTAGAGTCCATTGTGAGATTATACAATTTTCTTTGAAACAACTTAGAAACTCATTGGTCAAGTATTCCCCTCCTCGATCCGATCGAAGAATTTTAATACTCTTACTAATTTGCTTCTCTACTTCACTTCTGAATTCTTTGAACTTTTCAAACGATTTAGATTTGTATTTCATTAAATACACATCCAAATCTAGAATGATCATCAGTGAAAGTAATAAAATAAGAATACCCTCCTCGTACATTCGTTGTCATAGGTCCACATACGTCTGTGTGTACCAACGCTAACAACTCTGCAACTCTTTCTCCTTTTTCATTAAAAGGGGATTTAGTTATCTTACCCATGAGACAAGATTCACAAGTTGGATATGATCGTAATCAGATAGCTCTAAAAGCCTATCTTTATGCAACTTGGTTAATCTTGTTTCATTGATATGACTGAGTCTACAGTGCCACATAAAGGTATAATTAACATCATCTCTCTTTCTTTTCTTAGTTTGTTCAATTTGAAGTATATTTTCGTGCAAGTCAAGTATGTAAAGTCTATTTAGTAAATTGCCAACACCATATAAAATATTTTTATTATAAATAGAACAACTGTTGTTCTTTATTATTATAAGGATTCTGTCCCCAGAATCACAATACAAGGTTAAGCAAAAAGTTGAGGGTAATTCTCCTTCATCTTATCTTTGAATTCCCACGTAGCCTCCTCGGCATTGTGGTTTCGCCAAATTACTTTCACAGAAGGTATAACCTTATTTCTTAATACTTGCTCTTTCCTATCGATTATCTGAATAGGAATTTCCTCATACGTAAGATCTTTCTCTATTTGGACGGGCTCATAGGATATCACGTGCTTATAATCGGGCTTGTATGGTCGTAACACTGAAACGTGAAACACATTATGGATATGCTCTAGTTCAGGAGGCAAGGCTACCTCGTACGCCACTTCACCCACTCTTCTCAACACTTCGAACGGTCCTACGAACCTCGGGCTCAACTTTTCCTTCTTTCCAAATCGTATCTTCCCTTTCCAGGGAGATACCTTCAGAAACACGTAACTGCCGACGTCGAAGTCTCTCGTCTGGCGATGTTGATCTGCATACTTCTTTTGTCGGTCTTGGGCTGCAACTAATCTTGGCCTGATCACTTTAACCACTTCTGCTGTCTGCTGCACCAATTCTGGTCCTAACAGTCATCGTTCGCCAACCTCATCCCAACTTAACGGTGTCCTGCACTTCCTTCCGTAGAGGGCTTCGTATGGCGGCATACCGATACTTGCATGATAACTATTATTGTAAGCGAATTCCATAAGTGGTAAATGGTCATCCCAATTTCCCTTGAAATCCATCACACAAGCTCTCAACATGTCTTCTAGCATTTGAATTGTTCGTTCTCTCTGTCAGTCAGTTTGAGGATGGTAAGCAGTACTTAATCGCAACTGTGTTCCCATTCTCTCTTGCAAGCTTTTCCAAAAATTTGACGTGAAGCGCGGATCTTGATCTGAGACAATTGACACTGGCACTCCATGTCGCAAAACAATTTCCTTTATATATAACTTGGCTAACTGGTTCAAATTGAATCAGATTTTTATCGGTAGAAAGTGTGCTGATTTCGTCAATCGATCCATGATAACCCAAATGGCATCATTACCCTTCTGTGTAACTGGAAGTCCTACCACAAAGTCCATAGTGATATGCTCCTACTTCCATTCCGATATATTTATTGGTTAAAGTAACCCACTCGGTCTCTGATGTTCTGCTTTGACTTGTTGACAGGTGAGACATTTGCTGATGTATTCTGCTACGTCCCGCTTCATATTGGGCCACCAAAAATATTGACGGAGATCCCGGTACATTTTCGTGCTCCCTAGGTGAACAGAGTATGCTGAATTATGTGCTTCATGTAAGATCTCATCTCTTAATTCAGTCACGGCTGACACCCACACTCATTCCTCATATCTCAAGATACCATCCTTATCTGTTTGGAATTTCTCTTCCTCATTTTTCGCGATCCTTTTCTGTATCCTTTCACACTCTTCATCCTTTTCTTGTGCTTCTTTCACTTTGTCGAGTAACATCGGACGAGCTTCAATTACGAATAACTTCTCCGGTGCCTCTGCCAGACCTTTCACTTCAATCTCCAGTCTCTCCATTTCCAATATTAACTCCTTGTGAGTTGTCAACATAAATAATTTCTCATTCCCCTTTCTATTCAATGTATCTGCTACTACGTTTGCTTTTCCTGGATGATAGAGAATTTGGCAGTTGTAATCCTTGATTAATTCCAACCACCTCCTTTGTCGCATGTTCAACTCCTTCTGTGTGAAGATATATTTTAAACTCTTATGATCCGTGTATATCTCACATTTCTCCCCATAAAGGTAATGTCTCCAAATCTTCAATGCAAAGACGACAGCTGCTAATTTCAGGTCATGGGTAGGGTATCGCTTCTCATAGTCCTTCAACTGTCGTGATGCATACGCGATGACCTTGCCGTGTTACATTAACACACAACCAAGACCTTTGTGTGACGCATCACTATACACTACAAAACCCCCGATCATCTGGTAGAGACAATACAGGCGCCTCGCTTAGCCTCTTTTTCAATTCCTGAAAACTGTATTCACACTTTTCAGACCATACAAACTTCACTGTCTTTCTCGTCAGATTGGTCAATGGGGTTGCTATCTTCAAAAAATCCTAGATAAATCTTCGATAGTACCTGGCTAACCCTAAGAAACTTCGCACTTCTGTCGGCGTCTTCGGTCGTTCCCAGTTACTAACTGCCACTACTTTCACAGGGTCCACTGAGATACCGTCTTTGTCGATCATATGCCCTAAAAATTGCACCTTTTCCATCCAGAATTCGCACTCGGATAATTTCACGTATAACTTCGCCCTTCGTAGTGTCTCCAGTACTTTGTTGAGATGATCAGCATGCCCTTCTTCGGTCTTTGAATAAATCAAAATGTCATCAATGAAAACTACTACGAACTTGTCTAAGTACGGCTTCAGAACTCGGTTCATCAAGTCCATGAATGTTGTCGTCTTGTTAGTCAAACCGAAAGACATCACCAAAAACTCGTAGTGACCATATCTCGTCCGAAACGCAGTTTTGGGTACATCTTCCTTTCTTACTTTTAGCTGATGATATCCGGTCCTCAAATCTATCTTCGAGAAGTGTCTGGCTCCTTTTGGTTGATCAAACAAGTCATTGATCCTTGGCAATGGATACTTATTCTTGATCGTTGATTTGTTCAATTCTCGGTAGTCAATGTAGAGCCTCATCGATCCGTCCTTCTTCTTGACAAACAAAACTGGGGCTCCCCATGGGGACACACTTGGCTGAATATACCCATTGTCCAGCAATTCCTGAAGTTGTATCAACAATTCTTTCATCTCCACTGGCGCCATACGATACGGAGCCTTCGAAATTGGTGCAGTCCCTAGCACTAAGTCTATTGCAAATTCAATTTCCCTGTCTGGCGGAAGACCGGGTAATTCACCTGGAAACACATCTGGAAACTCTCTTACTATCGGTATATCCTTAATTTCTACACCTTCTTTCTTTGTATCTAAAATATAGGCTAAATAGCCTTCACATCCTTTCTTTAACAACTTCCTGGCTTGCATCATCGTAAGACAACAAGAACATCTCAGCGATGTGCTACCATTAAACACTACCCTCGACTGGTTAGGGGTCCGAAGGTTCACACATTTCTTCTGATAGTCAATCATTGCCGCATGATCGTACAACCAATCCATTCCCAATATTACATCGAACTCTCCTAACCTTATTGGGATCAAATCCACGCAAAAATTATATCCCCTAATCTCAGCGCAATAATTACAAAGTATAAACTCTACTGGAATTACCTCGTTATTCGTAATTTCTATACTCAAAGGATTTTCTAACCGTTCTTGGGGTAAATTTAACCGTTTAGCAAAATCTTCAGACACAAAAGAACGGGTAGCACCCGGATCAAATAATACGCAGTCATTTATATTATTGATTGGGATAATACCTGACACCACGTTCTTAGTAATCACTACATCCTGGACGGTCATGTTGAAGGTTCGGGCAGGGGTTCGATTCGGCGGAGTCGGTCCTCCAATTGTCAGTTTCTTACCTCCCCCTCGGTTGATATTTCCACCACTTCTTCCTTTCTTCGGGCAATCTTTGATGTGATGTTCCACTGATCCACACGAATAACATCCACGGTTCTTGTTTGGGTTTGTACAGTTTGGTGCCATGTGCCCCTCCTGGCCGCAATTGTAACAGACATTGGGCCCCTTCCAGCACTCTCCCTTGTGATTTTTTCCACATTTGGAACACGCTTCAATCCTCTTCTTAAATCGTCCCTGATTATTCCCCGTCTGATTAGTGTTGGTGTTGTTTCTGTTGCCACCGTCCCATTTTCTTTTTCTCGAATTTCTTCCACCGCTACTGCCACCTCCACGGTAGTCTCCTCCACCTTTCTTATTCTTCTTGTGTTGATTTAGGGCCTCAATCCCTCCTTTAGCGATGATGGCTTTTTCCAATAATGCACTAAAGGTTTCAATCTGAAGAACGGCTAACTTGTTATATATCCACGATTTCAGCCCTTGTTCAAACCTTTGCGCCTTCAGCTCTTCAGTACTTACTTAAAGCGGTGCAAAATGTGGAAGTTCATTGAATTTAGCGGCGTACTGAGCCACCGTCATGTCTCCTTGCTTCAACTCCAAGAATTTCAGTACCATTTGTCTTTCCATGCTCTTTGGGAAATAATTCTCGAAAAATAATTCCTTGAACTTGTCCCACGGTATCACTCTTTCGCCTGCTCGTTGTTGGTTAGCTTCCAACCAATAATTTGCTTCCCCTTTCATCATATAGGTGGCGAATGCTGTTTTCTGGTCATCCCCCACACGTGCGATAACGAAAGCCTTCTCCATTTCCTTCACCCAAGACTGGGCTTCAATCGGATCAGTCGTTCCCCTGAACTATGGGGGTCCTACGCTTTTGAAGTCTTTGAAACTTGTTATGGGTACTTCTGGTGGGTTGAGATTCACGGGTACCGCATTTTTCCTTTCCATTCTCTCCAGTTTATCCGCTAACCGCTGCATGGGGTCCGTCGGACCTCTTCCATTGTTAACCGATCCCTCAGGTGTTGCTGGGGGTGCTACGTTGCGTCTAGGCGGCATTCTCTGCTAAACGCAAGAAAGCTTAGTGTCATCATCTCATCATACTACGAGAATATCTATCATGAGTACTACAAGCAGACCACAAAGCGACACACTCTATTAGCAGCTCGTAATGAAATATAGCTTCATTTAAGGAATGTAAATACCATTCATAATTCTCTAGGACGCATCTATCTAAGATCGCCCCAAAACTCTGCATGAGTTTTATCTACTCTTATACTCTATACGCTTCTTAAGTTTATAGCCTAAAGACCTCTCTCTAAAGGTTTATAACCTAAGGCTCTAATACCAACCTATGACGTCCCCCAAATCCAGGTCACTCGAATCGTGGACTTGGATCGTCACTATATAATACATGCATCATACTATCGATATTTTACAGCGGAAATAGAGGAATATTTATATTGATATAACATAAATAATACTGTCCCAAGTCTCGAAACCAAGACTACTACAAAACATAACTTAATACATATGGGTAATTAAGTCTTAATACATCACAAGCGTCAACGAGTCTTAATACATAATCAAAATGATAATCTTAACGGTACCATTAACTGAAATATTTTAAGGAAAGCAAGGGTGAGCAACAAATTTGCTCAGCAAGTATAATAATAATAATCGTGAATCATCACATGAATACTTTATAGCTTACAAGAATCAAGAGAATAAAAGATAGCTCAAGAACTTGAACAATTTTCTACGAATGATCTCTTTAACACAATTGTAGGGCATCTATGGACTGAATGATTTTAATGTTCCCAAATGGAGGAATTATTCTATACTGAGTAGTCATCATGACACTGAACTTTTACTAGAATCACCAGAAATTTATCTAATAACCCAACATACTAATACAATAGGTGATCAGCCTAATGTACCCGGTGTTATGCATAACCCCTTTAACATACTGTTCGCGCGCGTGTCGGTTCCCCAACATACATACTGTTTCCCCTGCTATGAGGTTTGTTCATCTCAGCCTTACATAAGAATCCAAACCAAACAATTTGATCGGATAGCTGAAACAATTGGCTTTGACATCTATCTTATGCAGTTCATGGAATATAGAATTTGAAAGCTTTAATAACATGCGTTGAAGCATAGCTAGGTAACATGAACGATTAATAGTTCATTCCAAGAGTACTTGCAACATGACAATGATTGAAGTAAAGGAACCTGTTCAGAATATGTTGAATAAGATAAAAACTCGTTTAATGAAGTAATACTTGCAACAATATACAACATTTGTATAAGATAGGAAACTTGCTCAACACAATGGATAGACAAACGTTAGGAAGCTTGCCTAACATATACCTATTTGCACGAAATAAAAATAGTGCATAAGGTTTAGAAACTTGCCCAACATAAGGGTTAGACAGGGGTTAAAGAAGAACTTGCTCAAATATAAATTGAATTGAGTTAAGAAACTTGCCTGAAGCACTGCTACAATATTACAACACACGCTCCTTAATATCCTACAAAATTAGGTACATATTCACATAACAATTAGTCACATACTGGATACCAAATATTTGTTTATACAACTCTATAATGTCCCATTCAAATAAGAAACAAAATATTAAACAAGGTTATGCCCACTAGTTACGGTGTTACGACGCTTGTACGTCTGTACGCCAAACTTGTCTATTCGAACGCCTAAGCGACACGTAATTGTGTACGCCTAGCACGCCCCTTCGATTTATCTAATACTCATTGGCTAATCCTAAGTATCATTATAATTTCATAACATTCATGTTTTATAACTTAGAACATCATTTAACATTGTCGGGAGCATTACGCGTGCTTACGCATAACCCAACACTCTCTGATTGCCTCCAATTATACATCAGTCCTATAAATGGCCAATTTAGGCCATGTTATGGACCTCAAATTGAAACACTTAAAGAACAAAAGTTGTAGGTCTAGTCTTCCTCTTTCTGAATCATCTTGAATCAACTCAATCCAAGTTCGTATGAGAAAGTTATGCCCATTTTACTAAAGGACGTCGAAGCTGTTTGCACAGTCTCTTGTCCAGTGCCTTAGGCGCTCAAAATAGCCTTTGAACATTGCCTAGGTGCTCTCTCACAGTAGCTGAGCTCATGGCCAGTGCCTAGCCAAGCGCCTAGGCGCTCGACCTGAACCTCCCAACCCGTTTTGCTTCCCGGAATGCTCTGTTTTTGGTGTTCTAGACCTACCTTGCTTCCAACCACCATAACAACACGCTTAAATTGGTCCGTTCGATACTCTATGGACTTCTAAGACATAGGGCTACAACATATCAAAAATTCAGAGCTATCCATTAATATTAACATGGCCAAATCTTAGGCCAAAGTATCAACTCATGATATATTCTCGTGTTCTTGGTGTTCTTCACAAAAATCATCACCAAAATTTTGTTTTAATCCCTTTTTAGTCCATTCCAACTGGTTTAAACTCATAACCCATGAATGTACAATATCATAATAACAAACGAATTAAATAAACACAAAATCATAGCTACAAGGTCCTCTAAATCGTCCAAATGTCCAAGTTCATATCCAAAGTTCATTGTTCTTCATGTTCTTCATCCTCCTTAAGCATAGGTAAGGATTTATTGCGTTTTTGTTCCACTTTGATATTATTAATGGTTTATATAACCACTTAACAACATTTACAAACATCCAACACAAACAAAAATAACAAGAATCGACACAAATCCGACCCACAAGCTTAGGAGCTCAAAACTAAGAAAACTTGAAAATTTTAACAAGAAATCGAATGGAATGGATTTTGGTTGGTGTTTTACCTCTGTAAATTCTTCCTAGAGGTTAAGAAGATTGCTAGGCTTTGCTTTGAGGGTTTCTTCTTTCTTGAATTTTCTTCTTCCTCCACCCGTGCCTTCTTCTTCTTCCTCCTTTCTTTTTCCGGCGACCTCTTCCTTCTTCTTGTTCCTTCTTTGCAGCTCTCTCTCTCTATCTGCTGATGGGATGGGAGAAGTGTGGAATGGAAGAGAGAATGAATGATTTGGGAGAACTGGAGGAGTAAATTTGGGAGAAGAATGGGTTTGTGGCTCAAGGTGGCGCCGGCAACTCTCCCCCCCCCCCACTTCCTCATTTCCTAGCATTTGATTGGTTGATGGGTTTTGGTGGGTTCCCTCTTGGAGTAACAAGCCAAAATAAATATCCAAATACAGCAGAAATATATCCGAAAACTCCCACTTTTTGTACCAAAACTAGTAAATAGCTCTACCCAAAATTAAAATGGGTATTACCATAAATATTGGGATGGGTAAAAATAATTATTAAGGAATTTGTCCAAATATTCGAAACACCCATATTATACATTTCAAATACAGATAAAATCACGTATCAGCTCAAATAAAATTTTCGACGCTTGAAAAAATTATTCGTGCGCATACACGTATTTATGAAATTTATTAAAATCAAAAAAGACACAAAAATATTGTGGCGTGAATAGTGCCTTGGGAAACGTGTCCCGTGAATAGTGATTCTGTGATTTTTTGCGAAGTCAATATATTCACACTAACGACATAACAATACCTAAAATTCAACACATACTCATATTCTATGTTATAACACAACCTTTAAGCATATATCACATAATAATATAAATAAAATAAAAATTCATTTTATTCACATAAACTCGGGTTACAAGAAAATGAAATATTCCCGATCGTTATACCAACATGTGACGCCCCCAAATTTGGGTCACCCGAACCGCGGACTTGGTTCGTCACTATATAATACATGCATCATACTATCGATATTTTACAGCGGAAATAGAGGAATATTTATATTGATATAACATAAATAATCTTGTCCCAAGTCTCGAAACCAAGACTACTACAAAACATAACTTAATACATATGGGTAATTAAGTCTTAATACATCACAAGCGTCAACGAGTCTTAATACATAATCAAAATGATAATCTTAACGGTACAAAGCTAATCCGTAGCTTTGTCTTTGCCTTTATCCTTCCCTGAGCTTTCACCACGAGCTCCAGTAACTGAAATATTTTAAGGAAAGCAAGGGTGAACAACAAATTTGCTCAGCAAGTATAATAACAATAATCGTGAATCATCACATGAATACTTGGAGGGGCACTAATAATGCTCCGCTGTGGCCACGGGGACGCGGGTGCAAACCCATATGAAAAGGCTGACCCGGGTTCGGCGGGATTAGTCCGGATGCGTCCGGGAAACCCACGGTTAAAAAAAAAAGAATCAAGAGAATAAAAGATAGCTCAAGAACTTGAACAATTTTCTACGAATGATCTCTTTAACACAATTGTAGGGCCTCTATGGACTGAATGATTTCAATGTTCCCAAATGGAGGAATTATTCTATACTGAGTGGTCATCATGACACTGAACTTTTACTAGAATCACCAGAAATTCATCTGATAACCCAACATGAGATCTAAATTCTGGATAGCTCACAAACTAAAATCGTTCCTAATCGTTGGATTACTAAAAAGGGGATTAGTGAATCTGGATAGATTAGTACATACGTTACTTGATCTTATGAAGAGGATGATTGATCTCATAATCATTTGTGTGGAGACACTAAAGCAAGTATGTAGGTGCTTATTAGAGAATAAGTTCACTAAACGTGGCTCGCTAAGGAATACCTAATGGAGTTTTACTCGCCTGTCAATAGGAATTCCTCTAGTGATAGTAATACAAGTGATACTTGGACTTGAGATCATCATAGTATCTTGTGTATGATGAGGTATACTTTGCCATGTCCATTAAGACCCTTAGGGTATATCAAAGGGTATGATTGGGTATAATACGTTATACATGGAGATAGGTGAATGATCAACAAAGAATCTATCACTTCTAGTAAAAGGAGAGAATATCCTACGTGATTCGATAAATGACGACTCAAAAGTCTTTGGCCAAAGCAGAATGAAATTAGAAAGGAGTTTCTAATTTACATTATCAGAGTTGTGCATTTGAGCATCGAAATACATATAATTAAATAAAATAAGACTTGACAGTAATTCCATGTCTTATATTTAATTGGGACATTGTATGGTAAGAAGGATTGAATTGTACAGTAACTATTCACTGAAAGGTTCTTTTATGATTAATGTTGAAATATATATTATCTAGAAAGTCGTTGATCGCTAAGGGGGCTTACCCTTATTGTAGAATAAATATTATTTATGTAAATGAATTAAATAGTTTAATTTATTTATTTAAATATAATTAGAATTATTCTAATTGATTTATTCACAACCGGTTTAATATGGAGAACCTAAAGGGTCACACCGCAAAAGGAAAATATTTATTTAAGAAGTAAATGTCATAATTGTAATAATAAGTTAAGTGTATTTAATTTAATCTATGGAGATAGAATAAATTAAATAGCTTAATATTTATTATTTAATATTTTAGAAATATTAAATATAAATTAATAAGAGGAGTCTTATTATTATTATTAATATTATTATTATTTAATTCCTAAAAGAGTTTGAGAATTAATTAATAAAAGTACTCTCATAAATTTCTAATTGGATTAGGAGTTTAATTAATTAAATGAGTTTAATTAAAATAAAAACCCTAATCCTAAATTGTTTAGGAGGGTTCCCTATATCTATAAATAAGAGGAGTCTTATCATGATTTAGGGTTAGACAGTTACACACTCTTGCATAAGAATTGTGGAGAGTACTTGCAATTTCTATAGAAATAGAAACTAGGGTTTTGCCAAACACCCATCTTCTTGAACAAGTATTATTCCTTGGTGGATCATCTCTAGAGGCCAAACACTTGGGTGGCTAACATTGATCAAAGGAAGGAATTTAATCGGTGAAATTCAAGGAGAACGCGAAGGAATCGGAGGTGAACTTGTACCTAAGGAAGCTAGAATTCTACAAGGGTATAACTCTTATTCTCCATTTCTTTTGTTTAATTAATAATTGTGCATAAAGAAAGATCATGATGATGGTTTGTATAAAATTTTAAAATATGATTTTATCGCGCTTCAGCTTTATTTATGTAATTCGTTTACATGTTCGCGTTATACAAATCCAACAGTGGTATCAAGATCCAAACTTTATGCGAATTATTAATTGTTTTGATTCTGTATATACATTGATATCTGTTTAGAACAATTTAATTGGGCATAACTGTTTGTGTAAAATTATTTTATTTATTTTTATTAATTTTTTTTAAAAAAAGATAATGGTCAAAGTCAACGGTCAAACGTTGACTGGTCAACTGATGATGTCGCATTGACTGCTGATGTGGCACATACTGCTGACGTGGCGCTGACTGCTCAAACATTGACTGGTCAACTGGTGATGTGGCATTGACTGCTGATGTGGCACATACTGCTGATGTAGCGCTAACTGGTCAACTACTGACTGCTGACGTGGTGCTGACTGGTCAAGTGTTGACTGCTAACATGGCGCTGACTAGTCAACCTTTAAAAATGAAATAATTAATTTGGGGCTAGAGGGTTTTGAACCCTTGACCTATTGGTCATATGTTAGAAGCCTTACCACTACACCAGAATCACTCTTGATTAAGAATCAGAATGTTTAATATTTAAACTATATAATTCTGGATTTGAAGTTTGACTTAAAGGCTTTGTTTGATTATTTCTTTTAAAGGTTTATGATCAGGATTGACCTCATTTTTTTTTATTTTTGTAAATTAAAATAAAGGAGTTTATTTTGATTTGGAATTTGATTAAAAATAAAGGAGTTTATTTTTATTCAAAAAAAATTAGATAAATTAAAATAAAGAAGTTTATTTTGATTTGGAATTTGATTAAAAATAAAGGAGTTTATTTTTATTCAAAATTGGATAAATTAAAATAAAGAAGTTTATTTTGATTTGTAATTTGATTAAAAATAAAGTAGTTTATTTTTATTCAAAATTGGATAAATTAAAATAAAAGAGTTTATTTTGATTTGGAATATGATTAAAATAAAGAAGCTTATTTTAATTGGAATTGGATTTCATGATAACTAATTAGAGTTAGAATTGGATTTCATGATAACTAATTGGAGTTGAAATTGGATTTTATACTAACTAATATTGCCCATTAAATGATATCAATGCATATATAGAATGGTTTTATTATTCATGAGATGAATATTATTTATTAATGCATATGGAGATATGTATGATAATAAATAGGGATTGATTATGGACTACTGACCAATGTGTGATTGGATTTATTTTAGTGGATGCTTGAATGAATGGGTTTTTTATAAATGGGGTCTGCGTACCTCGTCTTCTCTACTTTTCTTAATGTAAATTCTATCTCCCTCCTATCTCGTCTTCTCCCTCCTATGTATTTCCCCTTGACTGCTGATCAAGGTTTCTATTTATTGTAAATAGTTTATGTAATAGGACTAGTTAGAATTAATTTTGAAGAATTAGAGACAAATGAGCAAGGAGCGCATGAAGACCCGTTTGTAACGGAGCCCGGGTTTAAATATAATAGTTATATTTAAATTTTATTCTTGTACCCTAGGTTTGACCTTTTAGTTCACTTGGTGGCTCTAGTGAACTAAACTAGAATAAAAGTCCATAATCAGTCCGGGTAGAATATAGTATTCTATATGTGCATGATTACTATATATATTATATATATTATACAACATGCTTCGCATGTTAAATAATATGACGCGTATTTTATATATATATATATATATATATATATATATATATATATATATATGTGCATGCGCGCTAAACAAGATGAGACTAATAATAACAAACCCCTCAAAGAAATCATATTAAGTCCTAAGCGTTCAAAGATATTCGGAATATCGAATGTCGCCTTCTAGTATGGTAAAGTAATAGAGTATTAAATATTTAATATGAGTTTGTTGTGCACACACAAGGCGAGTATTAAATATTTAAGATGTTGTTTTATCACATTTGATGCTTATTAAGGAATTGAACATTACTGCTTTGTTGTGCACACACAAGGGCGGTCATTTTCTCTTCACATATATGGAAGTGCTAGGTTGGACTTAACTTAGATTATTTTAGTTCGGATGTGCACACACTTGACCATTATAATCTAAGAGGCAAAATACAAGGAGTTACATAGTGATGTAATTGACAATAGTTGTCTACCTATTTATTTATATATAGTTTGTTGTGCACACACAAGGTTATATACATTTGAAATGGGATCCTTATTCTCATTAGTAAATCTTTAATTAGATTTATCGTACTATATAATGAGCGTAATATAGTTTGATGAAAAAGTGAGAGATACTAATTTAAAATAAACACCTAATTTATTTTGGTAATTAATTAAGAAATGAATGTATGCTAAAATGTTGTTAAATTACAAATTCATTTACAAAATTTTACAATGTCTAATTCACTATCACTACGTAGCATATTAGATGCTAATTAACCGGACTGAATTATACGGACTAGCTAAAGAATTTGAGAATAGTTCTCAAGGCTGAAAAGCTATCTTATGTCCTTAATATGCCTATCCCTGCAATGGTTGCAGACAATGCCTCAAAGGAAGAGATTACTACTTTTAGAAAGTGGCAAGATGATGCACAGTTGGCTCAATGCATCATGCTCGTATCCATGAGTAACGAGCTTCAGCGTCAGCATGAAACTATGGATGCTCCTACTGTACTCCGGCACCTTCAAGGAGTTGAATGGTGAGGAAAGTAGGACTATTAGATATCAGATATCTAAGGAGCTTTTCCGATCTAGAATAACCGATGGCACTACAGTACAAACATATGTCCTAAAATGACCAATCTGATTGAACAATTGGGACAACTGAGTTTTAATGGATGGAGAGTTGATCCAAGATTTGATCTTGCAATCACTTCCAAACTCTTTCTCACAAATTATTGAGAATTTTCATATGAACAAGCTATATGTCAGCCTGCCTGAGTTGCTTAAACATGTTAAAAACTATAAAGAGTCACTTTCTAACCAAGAAAGACCAAGTCTTACTGGTAGATGATTCTTCTAGGAAGTGGAAGAGGGCCAAAGGATCTTCTTAAAAGAAGAACAATTCAAAGAAGGTAAATGAAAGGCAAAAACAAAGGACAATAAGAACAAGATTGATGCAGATATCAAAGGAATTTGCCTCCACTGCAATAAGCCTGGATACTAAAAAGGAAACTGTAAGGAGAATCTTACAGAAGCTAACCAGAAGAAGCTTAGTGAAGCTTCGGTTACAGATACAAGTTTGTTCATGATTAAAAATAAATCTTACTGTAAATCAAGGTTCTACTTGGGTATTGGATACCGACTGTAGTTCTCACGTATGCAATCTAATGCAGAGACTAAGCAGAAGTAGAAAGCTAAACTAAGAGTAAGTAATCTTATGTGTGGGAATGGAGCAAGGGTTGCTGCATTAACCATAGGAACTTATAGTTTAGCATTGCCTACGGGCAAGTCTATTAAGCTAATAAGTTGTTATTATGTTCCAGTCCTCTTTAGAAACATTATTACTTCCGTTGTTTGACAAGGAAGGTTCTGGTATTATATTTAAGAATAATTGTTGTTCTATTTATAATGATAATGTTTTGTTTGAAACTGGAAGATCACTTGATGGACTTGTAAACTTGACTTACATGAAAAATAATTTTTGCAAATTGAACAAACTAGTAAAAGAAAAGGAGATGGTCATTCAAAGAGTTGAGTGTGTGTATTTGATGAAATACAAGTCTGAATCATTTGAAATGTTCAATGAATTCAGAAGTGAAACATATTGACGAAGTATTAAGATTCTTTGATCAGATCGAGGAAAGAATACTTGTGCAATGAGTTTCTAGATCATCTCAAAATGGACACCTCCTGATACGCAATAATTGATTGGTGTATCTAAAAGGAGAAATTGTACCTTATTGGACATGGTGCAGTCCATAATGATTTTTACCGACATTCTAGTATCCATCTAGGGTTATGCCCTAGAAACGGCTGCATATCTACAAAATAAGGTAACCTTAAAAATCTGAGCCCAAGACTCCATAAAGGTTATGGATAGGGAGGATTCCTACTCTTAAGTATGTTAAGATAAAGGGGTTGTCCAGCTTATGTGAAAAGATTTCAAAGATAAGTTTGGGACAAAATCTAACAAGTACAGATTTGTGGGATATCCTAAAGAAATTTTAGGGTATTATTACTATAATCCTACACGTTGCCTTCTTAGATAAAGGTGTTTATCATTGAAGGAGCTAGTAGGAGGGTAATAGATCTTGAAGGAGTTCAAGAACCACAAAGCACTTTAAGTCGAACTGAGGAACCTGTAGATAGACCTATTGTACCACAACCGAATCGAAAATCTGGAAGAGTACCGAAGATACCTTGGAGGTATGGATTCATCATAGAGGATGATGATGAGGTACGCATCATAGACGATGATGATCCAATTATATACGATGAGGCTATGAGTAGAAGACACTCAGAGAAATGGCAGATGGCCATGAAATTCGAAATGGACTCCATATAAGAGAACCAAGTATAGACTCTGGTTACTCCATAAAAGGGCATAGTGCCTAGAGTGTGAATATGGGTCTTTAAGAGAAAGACTGAGGCAAATGGCAAGGTGAATACCTATAAGACTAGACCTGTTTAAAAGGTTTTTCAAGTCAAGGAGTTAACTATGATAAAACCTTATTATCGGGTAATGCTCAAGTCCATTTGGATTTTGCTTGTGATTGCAGCTTATTACGAAATCTGGCAAAATGGATGTGGAGACGCCCTTCCTCAATGAAGACTTGAGGAGAATCTATGTATGATACAGCCAGAGGAATTTATTTCAAAGGTTGAAGCAAATCGTGTTTTAAGCTACAATGATCCATTTATGGATTGAAGCAAGCTTCTCAAAGATGGAACATTCGTTTTGATAAGACAATCAAAAGAGTTTGATTTTATCAAAAAACGAGAATGAACCTAGTGTGTACAAAAGGGTCAGTGGGAGCACTGTGACATTCCTAGTATTATATGTTGATATACTACTGATAAGGAATAACGCACCAATGCTATAATCAGTAAAGATAAAATTGTGTAAACATTCCTCCATGAATAACTTGGGGGAACATCCTATAAATTGGGGATATAAATCTATATAGATAGATTTAAAAGGATGTTCGGGTTGACCTAAGGAACATATATTCATTTGATACTAAAGGCGTTTAGCATGACAAACTCCAAGAGAGGTCTCATGATGATGAGCCATGTAGTGTATCTCTCTAAAATTGTCCCCAATTAAAAGAGAGATCGCATGAGTTACTATCATGTATGCAATGAATATACAAGGCCTGATGTTGATCAGTCATATTCTGGAGAAGATCACTGTAAGACAGTGATAAACATCTTTAGGTACTTAACCGGTACTGAAGATGTGACCATGATTCATGGTAGGTCTGAATTAAAACTAGAGGGCTAAACAGACTCAAGTTTTTCAGACTGACCAAGACGATAACAAATCCACTTTAAGGTAAATCGTTACCTTGAAAGGTGGTGCAGTGAATTGGAAAAGTTCCAAACAGCAAAGAGTTGCTGGTTTATTGACAAAGACAAAGTATATAGCTGTAAATGAAGCTGAAAGTTGATTGTTTGGATGAAAAGTTCATTACAGAATTAGAAATAGTTCCTAAGTCTCATCTTGGATTTAAACATGTGTTACGACACTTTCATTTGATTAGCCGAATCATTGAAAGAGGAGAAGTCACTATAGAGATAGTGGACTCTCGAGAACAACATTGCATATCCATTTACTGAAGCTTTATCCAAAGAGCAGGATGATCGTCACTTAGAGAAGAAGGGAATTAGATACCATGACGATTGGCTTTAGTGCAAGTGGGAGATTGAAAGTTGTATGCACACAAGCCAATCATATTTGATATGATGTAGCATATACTTTGTAATCTTATTCGTTTGTTAAAGACATTTTACTTTATCTACATGGTGTTGTTATATTAAATGTGATAATCCCATAGTTCTAAGCAATGCTTTTAGAATCATGATGGGGATCATGCTAATGAGATCTAAATTCTAGATAGCTCACAAATTAAAATCGTTCCTAATCGTTGGATTACTAAAAAGGGGATTAGTGAATCCGGATAGATTAGTACATACGTTGCTTGCTCGTATGAAGAGGATGATTGATCTCATAATCATTTCTGTGGAGACACTAAAGTAAGTATGTAGGTGCTTATTAGAGAATAAGTTCACTGAACGTGGCTCGCTAAGGAATACCTAATGGAGTTTTACTCACCTGTCAATAGGAATTCCTCTAGTGATAGTAGTACAAGTGATCCTTAGACTTGAGATCATCATAGTATCTTGTGTATGATGAGTTATACTTTGACATGTCCCTTAAGACCCTTAGGGTATATCAAAGGGTATGATTGGGTATAATAAGTTATACATGGAGATAGGTGAATGATCAACAAAGAATCTACCACTTCTAGTAAAAGGAGAGAATGTCCTATGTGATTCGATAAATGACGACTCAGAAGTCTTTGGCCAAAGCAGAATGAAATTAGAAAGGAGTTTCTAATTTACATTATCAGAGTTGTGCATTTGAGAATCGAAATACATATAATTAAATAAAATAAGACTTGACAGTAATTCCATGTCTTATATTTAATTGGGACATTGTATGGTAGAAAGATTGAATTATACGGTAACTATTCACTGAAAGGTTCTTTTATGATTAATGGTAAAATCTATATTATCTGGAAAGTCGTTGATCGCTAAGGGGGTTTACCCTTATTGTAGAATAAATATTATTTATTTAAATGAATTAAATAGTTTAATTTATTTATTTAAATATAATTAGAATTGTTCTAAATGATTTATTCACAACCGGTTTAATATGGAGAACCTAAAGGGTCACATCGCAAAAGGAAAATATTTATTTAAGAAGTAAATGACATAATTGTAATAATAAGTTAAGTGTATTTAATTTAATCTATGGAGATAGAACAAATTAAATAGCTTAATATTTATTATTTAATATTTTAGAAATATTAAATATAAATTAATAAGAGGAGTCTTATTATTATTATTACTATTATTATTATTTAATTCCTAAAAGAGTTTGGAAATTAATTAATAAAAGTACTCTCATAAATTTCTAATTGGATTAGGAGTTTAATTAATTAAAGGAGTTTAATTAATTAAAGGAGTTTAATTAAAATAAAAACCCTACTCCTAAATAGTTTAGGAGGATTCCCTATATCTATAAATAAGAGGAGTCTTATCATGATTTAGGGTTAGACAGTTACACACTCTCGCATAAGAATTGTGGAGAGTACTTGCAATTTCTATAGAGATAGAAACTAGGGTTTTGCCAAACACCCATCTTCTTGAACAAGTATTATTCCTTGGTGGATCACCTCTAGAGGCCAAACACTTGGGTGGCTAACGTTGATCAAAAGAAGGAATTTAATCGGTGGAATTCAAGGAGAACGTGAAGGAATTGGAAGTGAACTTGTACATGAGGAATCTAGAATTTTACAAGGGTATAATTCTTATTCTCCATCTCTTTAGTTTAATTAATAATTGTGCATAAAGAAAGATCATGGTGATAGTTTGTATAAAATTTTAAAATCTGATTTTATCGCGCTTCCGCTTTATTTATGTAATTCGTTTACATGTTCGCGTTATACAAACCCAACAACTGTTTCCCCTGCTATGAGGGTTTTTCATCTCAGCCTTAAATAGGAATCCAAACCAAACAATTTGATCGGATAATTTTACTTAACAGCAATGATGATTAAACATACGTCTAGCCGAAACAATTGGCTTTGACATCTATCTTATGGAGTTCATAGAATATAGAATTTGAAAGCTTTAATAACATGCGTTGAAGCATAGCTAGGTAACATGAACGATTAACAGTTCATTCTAAGAGTACTTGCAACATGATAATGATTGAAGTAAAGGAACCTGTTCAAAATATGTTGAATAAGATAAAAACTCATTTAATGAAGTAATACTTGCAACAATATACAACATTTGTATAAGATAGGAAACTTGCTCAACACAAGGGTTAGACAAGCGTTAGGAAGCTTGCCTAACATATACATGTTTGCACGAAATAAAAATAGTGCATAAAGTTTAGAAACTTTCCCAACACAAGGGTTAGACAGGAGTTAAAGAAGAACTTGCTCAAACATAAATTGAATTGAGTTAAGAAACTTGCCTGAAGCGCTGCTACAATATTACAACACA
This sequence comes from Aralia elata, assembly GCA_034770075.1. Classification (NCBI taxonomy): domain Eukaryota; kingdom Viridiplantae; phylum Streptophyta; class Magnoliopsida; order Apiales; family Araliaceae; genus Aralia; species Aralia elata. The sequence continues at coordinate 39,611,884 of CM068382.1, forward strand.
CGCTCCTTAATATTCTACACAATTAGGTACATATTCACAAAATAATTAGTCACATACTGGATACCAAATATTTGTTTATACAACTCTATAATGTTCCATTCAAATAAGAAACAAAATATTAAACAAGGTTATGCCCACTAGTTACGGCGTTACGACGCTTGTAAGTCTGTACGCCAAACTTGTCTATTCGAACGCCTAAGCGACACGCAATTGCGTACGCCTAGCACGCCCCTTCGATTTATCTAATACTCATTGGCTAATTTTAAGTATCATTATAATTCATAACATTCATGTTTTACAACTTAGAACATCATTTAACATTGTCGGGAGCATTACGCGTGCTTACGCTCATGCCCGACACTCTCCGATTGCCTCCAATTACACATCAGTCTTATAAATGGCCAATTTAGGCCATGCTACAGACCTCAAATTGAGAAACTTAAAGAACGAAAGTTGTAGGTCTACTCTTCCTCTTTCCGAATCATCTTAAATCAACGCAATCCAAGTTCGTATGAGAAATGTTATGCCCATTTTACTAAAGGATGTTGAAGCTGTTTGCACAGTCTCTTGTCCAGCGCCTTAGGCGCTCAAAATGGCCTTTGAGCAGCACCTAGGCGCTCTCTCACAGTAGCTGAGCTCGTGGCCAGTGCCTAACCAAGTGCCTAGGCGCTCGGCCTGAGCCTCCTAACCCGTTTTGCTTCCCAGAATGCTCTGTTTTTGGTGTTCTAGACCTATCTTGCTTCCAACTACCATAACTCCCTCAATACACGCTCAAATTGGGCCGTTCTGGACTCTATGGACTCATAAGACATAGAGCTACAACATATCAAAAATTCAGAGCTATCCATTAACATTAACATGGCCAAATCTTAGGCCAAAGTATCAACTCATGATATATTCTCGTGGTCTTGGTGTTCTTCGTGTTCTTCACAAAAATTATCACCAAAACTTTGTTTTAATCCCTTTTTACTCCATTCCAACAGGGTTAAACTCATAACCCATGGAAGTACAATATCATAACAACAAATGAATTAAATAAACACAAAATCATAGCTACAAGGTCCTCTAAATCGTCCAAATGTCCAAGTTCGTGTCCAAAGTTCATTGTTCTTCATGTTCTTCATCCTCCTTAAGCATAGGTACGGATTTATTGCGTTTTTATTCCACTTTGATATTATTAATGGCTTATATAATCTCTTAACAACATTTACAAACATCCAACACAAACAAAAACAACAACAATCGACACAAATTCGACCCACAAGCTTAGGAGCTCAAAACTAAGAAAACTTGAAAAACTTAACAAGAAATCGAATGGAATGGATTTTGGTTAGTGTTTTACCTCTGTAAATTCTTCCTAGAGGTTAAGAAGATTGCTAGACTTTGCTTTGAGGGTTTCTTCTTGCTTCGATTTTCTTCTTCCTCCACCCGTGCCTTATTCTTATTCCTCCTTTCTTTTTCCGGCGACTCTTCCCTTTTTCCAGTGACCTCTTCCTTCTTCTTGTTCTTTCTTTACAGCTTTCTCTCTCTCTATCTCTCTCTGCTGATGGGATGGGAGAAGTGTGGGATGGAAGAGAGAATGAATGATTTGGGAGAAGTGGAGGAGTAAATTTGGGAGAAGAATAGGTTTGTGGCTCAAGGTGGCGCCGACAACTCTCCCCCCACTTCCTCATTTCCTAGCATTTCCTAGCATTTGGTGGGTTCCCTCTTGGAGTAACAAGCCAAAATAAATACCCAAATATACCAAAAATATATCCGAAAACTCCCACTTTCGTACCAAAACTGGTAAATAACTCTCCCCAAAATTAAAATGGGTATTACCATAAATATTGGAATGGGTAAATATAATTATTAAGGAATTTTTCCAAATATTCGGAACACCCATATTATACATTTCGGATACAGATAAAATCATGTATCAGCTCAAATAAAATTTCTGACGCTTGGAAAAATTATTCGTGCGCATACACGTATTTATGAAATTTATTAAAATCGAAAAAGAAACAAAAATATTATGGCGTGAATAGTGTCTCGGGAAACGTGCCCCATGAATAGTGACTCTGCGATTTTTCGCGAAGTCAATATATTCACCCTAATGACACAACAACACCTAAAATTCAACACATACACATATTCTAGGTTATAACACAACCTTTAAGCACATATCACATAATAATATAAATAAAATAAAAATTCATTTTATTCACATAAACTCGGGTTACAAGGAAATGAAAGATTCCCGATCGTTACAATTATAATATCAAAATCATCCATATCTAATACAGAAATTGAAATATTATTTATAATAAATGTTGGAACATAATAACAATTATTTAAACTAATGGACTTGCCCGTAGGCAGTGCTAAACAATAAGTTCCTATAGCTAATGCAGCAATCTTTGCTCCATTTCTCACTCGTAGGACGACTTCATCCTTGTTCAGGTTTCTACTTCTACTTAGTCCTTGCATATTATTACATATGTGAGAACTACAGCCGGTATCCAATACCCAAGTAGAATTTTGACTTTAAGAAAAAATAATTTCAATCATGAATAAACCTCGATCGGAAGTCGAAGCTTCTCCAAGCTTCTTTTGGTCCGCAAGATACTCCTTGCAGTTCCTCTTCCAGTGTCCCGACTTATTGCAATGGTAGCAAATTCCTTTGCTATCTAGATCAGGATTCTTTTTATCCTTTCTATTCGCCTTGCCCTTAGCCTTCTTGTTTTTCATCTTTTTAGAAGATACCTTGGGCCTCTTCTTTTTCTTGGAAGAATCATCCGCTAGTAAGACTTGGTTCTTCTTGGATAAGAAGTGACCTTCTGCAGTTTTCAACATGTTAAGTAACTCAAGCAAGCTGACGTCCAACTTATTCATGTGAAAATTCATAACAAATTGTGAGAAGGTGTCCGGGAGTGACTGCAAGATCAAATTTTGGCTTAACTCCCCATCCATCACAAACCCAAGCTGTCCAAGTTGTTCAATCAGATTGATCATCTTAAGGACATGAGTCTCAACAGTAGTGCCTCCGGTCATACGAGATCGAAAGAGCTCCTTAGATATCTGATATCTAGCAATCCTACTTTGCTCACCATATAACTCTTTGAGGTGCTACAATATAGTAAGAGCATCCATAGTTTCATGCTGATGCTGAAGCTCGTTACTCATGGATGCGAGCATGATGCATTGAGCCAGGATTGCATCATCTTGCTACTTTCTGAAAGTAGCAATCTCTTCCTCAGAGGCTGTTTCTGCAACATTTGCAGGGAAAGGCGAATTTAGGACATAAGAAATCTTTTTAGCAGTGAGAATAATTATCAGATTCCTTAACCAATCCGTGTAATTCGGTCCGGTCAGTTTGTTAGCATCAAGTATGCTACGCAGTGATAGTGAGTTTGACATTTTTAAATTCTGCATGTGAAATAGACAACATTTTAGCATACATTCATTTAATTAATTACCAAAATAAATTAGGTCTTTATTTTAAATTGGTATCTCTCACTTTTTCATCAAACTATATTACCCTCATTATATAGTTCGGCAATTCTAATTAAAGATTTTCTAGTGAGACTAAGGATCCCATTTCAAATGTATATAGCCTTGTGTGTGCACAACAAACTATATATAAATAAATAGGTAGACAACTATTGTCAATTAAATCACTATGTAACTCCTTGTATTTTGCCTCTTAGATTATAATGGCCAAGTGTGTGTACATCCGAACTAAAATAATCTAAGTTAAGTCCAACCTAGCACTTTCATATATGTGAAGAGAAAAAGACCGCCCTTGTGTGTGCACAACAAAGCAGTAATGTTAAATTCCTTAATAAACATCAAATGTGATAAAACAACATCTTAAATATTTAATACTCGCCTTGTGTGTGCACAACAAACTCATATTAAATATTTAATACTCTATTGTTTTACCATGCTTGAAGGCGACATTCGATATTCCTAATATCTTTGAACGCTTAGGACTTAATATGATTTCTTTGAGAGGTTTATTATTATTAGTCTCATCTTGTTTAGCGCGCATTCACATATATATATAAAATGCGCGTCATATTATTTAACATGCGAAACATGTTGGATAATATATAATATATATTTAGTAAGCATGCACATATAGAATACTATATTCTACCTGGACTTATTATGGACTTTTATTCTACGTTGGTTCACTAGAGCCACCAAGTGAACCAAAAGGTCAAACCTAGGGTGCAAGAATTAAATTTAAATATAACTATTACATTTAAATCTCAGGCTCCATTACAAACGGGTCTTCAAGCACCCCTTGCTCCTTTGTCTCCAATTCTTCAAAATAATTCTAACTAGTCTTATTACATAAACTATTTAAAATAAATAGAAATCTTGATCAGCAGTCAAGGGAAAGTACATAGGAGAAAGATAGAATTTACATTAAGAAAAACTAGAGAAGACGAGGTACGCAGACCCCATTTATAAAAATCCATTCAAGCATCCTCTAAAATAATTTCAATCACACATTGGTTAATAGTCCATAATCAATCCATATTTATTATCATACATATCTTCATATGCATCAATAAATAACATTCATCTCATGAATAATAAAACCATTCCATATATGCATTGATATCAATTAATGGGCAAAAGTTTTGCTAATATTTAGTTTTTGAAACAAAATAAACTCTTTTATTTTAATCAAAAAACCAATTCCAAATTATAGCAATCTGAAATCATATTTCAGATAAAATAAACATCTTTATTTTAAACTTTTATCAATTAAATAAACCATTTATGTTAATTGACAAAAGTAAAAAAATTTTAAACTCTGCATACCGGCACGGCAGCGCTCCAAATTGAACTAAGAGCGGCGCGGCCGCGCTGCACCCCCAAAAATATTTTCTGGTTCAGGCGCGGCCACGCTCCAAAATGAACTGGAAGCGGCAAGGTCGCGTCGCGATGAAGATTCAAGAAAAAACAATTCTACCCAAAATCCGATCGTATCGCATATCAATTCATGCATGAATCATCAAAATCAATAATTAACACAATGATTAGGCTCTGATACCACTGTTGGGTTTGTATATAATTCAAGCATGCAATCAAATTACATAAATAGGGCGAAAGCGTGATAAAACGAATTTTAAAATTTTTCATACAAACTATCACCATGATCTTTCCTTGTGTTCAATTATTAATTAAGCAAAAGAGATAGAGATAGAGAATTATACCCTCGTGAATCAAAGCTTCCTCAGGTACAAGTTCACCTCTAATTCCTTCGCGTTCTTCTTGAATTCCACCAACTAAATTCATTCGCTTGATCAACGTTAGCCACCCAAGTGTTTGGCCTCTAGAGGTGATCTACCAAGGAAGAATAGTTATTCAAGAAGATGGGTGTTGGCAAAACCCTAGTTTTTATCTCTATAGAAATTGCAAGTACTCTCCAGAATCTAATGCAAGAGTGTGTAACCCTAATCTATGATAAGACTTCTCTTATTTATAGATGTAGGAATAACCCTTCCCTAAACTATTTAGGATTAGAGTTTCTATTATAATTAAACTCCTTTAATTAATTATGCTCCTAATCCAATTAAGAATTCATGAGAGAATACTTCTATTAATTAATTCCCAATCCCTATTAAGAATTAAATAATAGTAATAGTAATAATAATAAAAAGACTCATCTTATTAATTTATATTTAATATTTCCAAAATATTAAATAATAAATATTAAGTTATTTAATTTATTCTATCTCCATAGACTAAATTAAATACAATTAACTTATTATTATAATTATACCATTTACTTCTTAAATATATATTTTTCTTTTATGGTGTGACCCTTTAGGTTCTTCATATTAAACCGGATGTGAATAAATCAATTAGAACAATTCTAATTATATTTAAATAAATAGATTAAATTATTTAATTCATTTAATTAAATAATATTTATTCTACAATAAGGGTAAGCCCCCTTAGCGATCAACGACTTTTCAGATAATATAGATTTCAACATTAATCACAAAAGAACCTTTCAGTGCATAGTTACCGTACAATTTAATCCTTCTACCATACAATGTCCCAATTAAATATAAGACATGGAATTACTGTCAAGTCTTACTTTATTTAATTATATGTATTTCGATTCCCAAATACACAACTCTAAATAATACAAATTAGAAACTCCTTTCTAATTTCCTTATGCCTTGGCTAAGGACTACTGAGTTGTCATTTATCGAATCACATAGGACATTCACATCTTTTACTTGACGTGGTAGATTCTTTGTTGATCATTCACATATCTCCATGGACAACATATTATACCCAATCATACCCTTTGATATACCTAAAGGTCTTAAGGGACATGTCAAAGTATAACTCATCATACACAAGATACTATAATGATCTCAAGTCCAAGGATCACTTGTACTATTATCACTAGAGGAATTCCTATTGACATGCGAGTAAAACTCCATTAGGTATTCCTTAGCAAGCCACGTTCAGTGTACTTATTCTCCAATAAGCACCTACATACTTGCTTTAGTGTCTCCACACAAATGATTATGAGATCAATCATCCTCTTCTTAAGAGCAAGTAACGAATGTACTAATCTATCTGGATTCACTAATCCCCTTTTTAGTAATCCAACGATTATGAACAATTTTAGTTTGTGAGCTATCTAAAATTTAGATCTCATTAGCATGATCACCATCGTGATTCTAAAAACATTGCTCAAAACTATAGGTTTATCACATTTAATATAACAACACTATGTAGATAATATAAAATACCTTTTAGGAAAATCAATTCTTGTATTAATAAATGCATAAGATTACAAAGTATATGCTACATCATATCAAATATGATTGGCTTGTGTGCATACTACTTTCATACATTTCGTAAGGTTATAGCCTAAAGACCTCTCTCTAAAGTTTATAACCTAAGGCTTTGATATCAACCTGTGACGCCCCTAAATCCGGGTCACCTGAACCGCGGATCTGGTTCGTCACTATCTAAAACATGCATCATACTGTCAATAATTTATAGCGGAAATAAAAGAATATTTACATTGATATAACATAAATAATCCTGTCCCGAGTCTCGAAACCAAGACTACTACAAAACATAACTTAATACATAAGGGTAATTAAGTTTTAATACATCACAAGAGTCAACGAGTCTTAATACATAATCAAAATGGTGATCTTGACGGTGCAAAGCTAATCAGTAGGTTTGCCTTTGCCTTTATCCTTCCCAGAACTTTCACCACGAGCTCTACTAACTGAAATATTTTAAGGAAAGCAAGGGTGAGCAACAAATTTGCTATGCAAGTATAATAACAATAATCGTGAATCATCACATGAGTACTTTATAGCTTACAAGAATCAAGAGAATAAAAGATAGCTCAAGAACTTGCACAATTTCTACGAATGATCTCCTTAACATAATTATAGGGCCTCTATGGACCGAATGATTTCAATGTTCCCAAATAAAAGAAATATTATATACTGAGTAGTCATCATGACACTGAACTCTTACTAGAATCACCAAAAATTCATCTGATAACCCAACATATTAATACAATAGGTGATTAGCCTAATGTACCCGATGTTATGCATAACCCCTTTACATACTGTTCACGCGCGTGTCGGTTCCCCGATATATATGTTGTTTCCCCTGTTATAAAGATTGTTTATCTCAGCTTTACATAGGAATCCAGACCAAATAATTTGATCGGATAACTTTACTTAACAACAATGATGATTAAACATACGTCTAGCCGAAACATTTGGCTTTGACATCTATCTTATGTGGTTCATGGAATATAGAACTTGAAAGCTTTGATAACATGCATTGAAGCATAACTAGGTAACGTGAACGATTATCAGTTTATTCTAAGAGTACTTGCAATTCGACAATGATTGAAGTAAAGAAACCTGTCCAGAATATCTTAAATAAGATAAGAAACTCGCTTAATGGAGTAATACATGCAATCTATTGATATAAATTGAGTTAAGTTAAGAAACTTGCTCAAATAAAAATAATAGTTGAGTAAGGAACTTGCAATAATATAGAACACTTGCTCAATCAATAAGTAAACTTGCACAATAAATAAAGTTGTACGGTTGAGGAAATCTGCCCAATATTAAATTGAGTTAGGATAAGGAAACTTGCCCAACACAAGGGTTAGACGAGCGTTAGGAAACTTGCCAGGTGCGTCTGCTACAATATTACAACACACGCTCCTTAATATCCTATACAATCAAGTACATATTCACATAACAATTAGTGACATAACGGATACCAAATATTGGTTTATACTATTCTATAATGTCCCATTCATATTAGCAACAAAATATTAAACAAGGTTATGCCCACTAATTATGGCGTTACGACGCTTGTACGTCTGTACGCCAAACTTGCCTATTCGAACGCCCAAGCGATAGACAATTATGTACGCCTAGCACGCCCCTTCGATTTATCTAATACTCATTGGCTAATCCTAAGTATCATTATAATTCATAACATTCATGTTTTATGACTTAGAACAATGTCTTTTATTGTCGGAAGCATTACACGTTGCACACGCGCATAACCGACGCCTTCCGTTTGCACAACAGCCCTAAAGACGGTCAATTTTAGAATTGATCCAGGTAGAAATTTTCAATTATATTTAATGGAAGTTGTAGTTCTATCTCTAAGCTTTCCGGATCATCTTGAATCGCCCAAATCCATGTCCGTATGAGAAAGTTATGACTATTTTCTCAACGGACGTCGAAGCTGAGTCGGGCAGCGCATACGCGGGCGGGCGACACCAGGCGAGCGGGAGCGTGTGCGCGCGGGCGGCCTGCTGGCCCTCGCCTGACATAGCGATTTTGACCCCCCTTCACTCCAATCCTCATAACTTCTTATTTAGACGTTCAAATTGGTCCGTTCCGGACTCTATGGACTCTTAAGACATAAAGCTACAATATATCAAAAATTTAGAGCTACCCATTAACATTAATATGGCCAAATGGCCAAAGTATCAACTCATGCTCTGTTTTAAATGTTCTAAGTGTTCTTCACTAAAATCATCACCAAATCTTCATTTTATACCTTTTTACTCGATTCCAGTTGGGTTAACTTTGTAACCCATGGAACTACAATACCATAACAACAAATAAATTAAACAAATACGAAATCATAGCTACAAAGTCCTCTAAACCGTCCAACAGTTCATTGCTCTTCATGTTCTTCATCCTCCTTAATTATAGGTACGGATTTATTCTATTTTTATTCCACTTTGATGTTATTAATGGCTTATATAACCTCTTAGCAACATATATAAATAACCATGACAAACAACAACATCATGAATCGCAAAAGAATCGAATGACAAGCAAAAACTCGAAAATCTTAACCAAAATCAAATGGAATGGACTTTGGTTGATTGTTTACCTCTGTAAATTTCTTCTAAATGTTAAGATGATCAGCTAGGCTCCTTGCTTGAGTCTCCTTCTTTCTTCCTTGCTTCACTGTGCTCCTTCTTCTCCTTCTTCTCTTCTTCTTTCGTGAGCTTCTTCTTCTTTTCTCTTGTTCCTTCTTCTTCCTTCTGCACTCTCCCTCTCTCTCTATCTGCAGCTCTCTCACTCTCTCTCTCTCTTTATCTGCACTAGCAGTAACAAGGAAGAGGAAATGGAATGGCTAAACAAGGAATGGGAGAGTAAATGAATATGGCTTAGGAAGTGGGGGGGCTTCAGGTGGGCAATGAGGGGGGAGACATTTGGCTTGGCAAATGCCCAGCATTGCGGACAAATATGTGTACCCGAATACTCCCTTCTTATATTCGAAAACTTCCACTTTTGTACCCAATTTGGTCAATAACTCTACCCAAAATTAAAATGGATACTCCCATAAAATATTGGAACGCGTAAAAATAATAATAATGGGGTTCGTCTATTTATTCGGAACACCCATATTATATATTTCGGATACAGATTAAAATGCCTTTGTGCTCAAAACGAAAATCCGACACTTGAAAAAATTATCTATTCGCATACGCATAATAATAAAATTTATTAAAATCGAAAAATACGCGAAAATATTTTGGCATGAATAGTGCCTCGGGAAACATGTCACGTGAATAGTGATTTTGCAATTTCTCGCGAAATTAATATATTCACCCCAACGATACAACAACACATAAAATTCAACACATACACATATTCTAGGTTGTAACACCACCTTTAAGCACATAACACATAATAATATAAATAAAAATAAAAATTTATTTTATTCACACATAAGCTCGGGTTACAAGGAAATTCAAAATTCCCGATCGTTACAGTTTATGTAACAACCGAGGTCAAATCCCGAGTCCAGAATAAATCTTGCGTCAAATCCCAAGTCCGAATCGAATCAAATCCATCCAAACAAAGCCTTAAATTATTGGCTCAATAGTATCTTCATGGGTCATCTTAGCCCACCACAGGCTCACCTAAAAGGTCATGACTGAAAGTACTATTGATAATAACTCAATTCCTTATATACAGATAAACTTTTTCCTTACCTTTCGATGTGGGATAGGGGTGTTACAATCTCCCCCACTTAAATTTCTGACGTCCCCATCAGAACTGATCACACATATGTCCCACAGATCTTTGCCTCTCTAGCAATTGTGGGATTGTGACACCCCCAAATTCAAGTACCAATACCTCGAATTTGGTGCTCACGATAAAATACATCCATACACCTCTAAACAACATAAATCAACTAATGCGGAATAAATAAACATATGTTGTTCATTACAAAAGGTTTACTACGGTCCCAAGGTCTAAAACCTTAAACAAATACATCGTAGAATACAATAATAATACAAAATGATTCCACGAATTACATAACCGGATAGTACATATAACTATTCCTTAAGCTTTCCCTTGCCTTTGTCCGCTTTGGAACTCCCCGGCTTAACTGCAATAGGTTCATGATATAGCAAGAGTGAACAACTACTTTGCTCAACAAGTTTAAAATGAAATAAGAGGATATATCATGAATGAATGAGAACAATAATCGCATAGTTCAACAATTTAAGAACATTGAAGAAATGACTAACAATATAATCAAAGTTCAAATGAAGTAATGAATATTGATTATTTACTGCTGAGTGGTCCAATCGACCATGAACTATTTGGCCAAAGGATCAGTCATTCGACAAACCCTTTTAAACGCCTGGTCCATCAGTAGTACTCGAGGGGATCAGCCTCTCGTACCCTATGTATATGCATAACACTTAACTCTGACTGCATTGGATAACCGACATATTAAAATTCCCTACATAAGGGCTGCTTTCTCAGTCCAAGAATCTGCACCAACAATCGGTTTGGATAGCTTTTAGAATAATAACCTATACGTGTCTAGCCAAAACAAGTGGCGTGGACTATTTTCTTAGGCAGTTCATGAATGAAGAACTTAAACATTTCACCATCCAACAATAGATACTGAATTCAAATGCACAATGTGTGAATATCAATAATTTATCCTTGATGTGGAATAATTAATAATAATCAATCCACTAACATAACTTGAAAAAAATAACTCGATTTGAGTCATGAAACTTGCAACAATATACAACATTTGTATAAAATAGGAAACTTGCTCAATAAAAACAATTGAGTAAGGAACTTCCAATGATATAGAATGATTGCTCAATTAATAAACAACTCGCACGATAATAAAAGTTGTACGAGTTAGGAAACTTGCCCAACACAAGGGTTAGACAAGCGTTAGAGAACTTGCCTGAAGCGCTGCTACAATAATACAACACACGCTCCTTAATATCCTACACAATTAAGTACATATTTATATAGCAATTAGTCACATTCCAAATAAAGGTTCAAACGGACACTGCATCATTAAAACACATTGATTGCCCTACGACTATGTAACGAATGCAATTTTTGTGATTAAATAAAAATATTTATTGAGTTATATAAATATTTTTATTAATTTATTGAGTTTAATAAATAATTTATTAAGTTTTGTGGAATGGGTATATGTTAAGTTTAATAATGTTAAATGTTAATTTGAGTGTGATTTGTTATGTTATTCTAATTTAATTTAATAATTAAATTAGATGATGAAAATGTTTATTTAAATAAATGATTTATTTGAATAAGAGAATTTATTTGGTATTATTTGTTAAATGAAATTATTATTTGAGTTAATTATATTTAATTGAATTTATTTAATAATAAGTTCAATTAAATTAAATGTGTGACATTTTAAACTATATGTTATATTGATTTATTAAAATAAATGAAAGGAGTTTTAATTTAGTTTTTCCAAACTAGGCCTTATGACCTTTGGTTGGAAAAATGAGTTATTTTAATTGTGTTTTACCAAACAAGACATAAGAATAATAGGTTATTCTTATTAGTGTTTACCAAACAAAGCCTTATGGCTTTTGAAAATCTTAATTGATGATTCAATTTATGGATTTTACGTTATTATTATTTAAAACATCAGTTTATATTTTTAAGTTATCAGTTTTTATTTTATTCATCAGTTTTATATTTTATACTACGTCAGTTGTAAAAAGAAAAGAAAGAAGAGAAAGAACAGAGAAGGAAGAATATGCAGAGAAGAAGAGAGAAATAGAGAGAAAAAAAATTGAGAGTTTGAGAGCTTTGAGAATTGTGAGTGAAAAGGAAAAGAAGTGCTTAACTAAGAATCATATAGCTTGAAGGTATAATTCTTTAGTTTTGTTCTTCATTATATCCTTAATATTTTACTTCTCTGAATATGATTTTTTTTATTTCACTGTATATAAATTTATATGCCAAATATATGAATTACTTGGTGATAAATGTTAGAAAGCATGTGTTAGATGATTATGTGTTGATTATAGATTAATTTAGAGGTATTAATTCATGAAAACATGCTTTAGAATTGAGTTCTTAGTTTTACAGAGCTTTATTTCATGTATGACATATTTGTATAAAATTGATGCTCTAATTGGTTATTAATCGGTAAATTGATAATTGTTTATGATTATTTGATGAAAAGCATGAGTAATGCACAAAGAATTGTTTTAATTGGTTGAAAAATGAATTTACAGAGTTTGATTTCATGAAAATGGTCAAAGCATGGATATTTGGTTTTAACAGTGAAATTTTGGGTTTTAAATTAGTTGTTTATGTGTTAGAATGATTAAAATGTTTAGAAAACATGTTGGGTATTTGTTTTCTAGCATATTTGATGTCTGGGTATATTTAATTTGTTTTCTGGATGGTAGAATTCGGAAAATTTGGCCAAATTGGCCTAAGTTTTCACTGGTTCGCGAGCTGGGGAAGACGACAGTCAAGTCTCTCGCCCCGGCGAGAGAAATGAACTGATTTCTTCGCCCCGGCGACAGCGTCGCCCCGACGACAAATTTGTTAAGAATACCTTCGCCCCGGCGACAGCCTCGCCCCGGCGACAAATTTCTTAAGCTTTTTCTCGTCCCGGCGAGAATCACTACTGTTTTAAAAAAAAAATTATGAATTAATTATTTTGTTTTCTTTTCTTGGAAGTTATGATGCATAATTAAACTTATATTAATGTATTAAATGACTAAAGAATTTTCAAGATAGTTGCTAAACTAGTACTTGTTGTCTATGGTATGCTAAATGAGATGTTGTGATAAAAGAGCAAGTTTAAAATGCTTTTAATCTTGTGACTAATTATATTACCATTTTACAATTAAATGATTAGGTTGTTTAAGGATCGTGAATTACTTAAATTTGTAATCAACGCTTGAGGCAAGTTCCTTATCTCAACTTATTACTTTATGTTGAGCAAGTTTTCCTTCCTTAAGCTTGATAATTATTTATAGCAAGTTGTTGTTCTCCTTTAACTTGTTAATTTATTCAAGACAAGTTTATTTATATTGAGCAAGCTTATTTACCTTAGCTTATTGTTAATCAAGCAAGGTTACTATCATGATTATATACTTGAGCTTTACTCAAATCGTTGATTGTTATTCAAACTTCGAGTATAGTTCTATTGAACAAACTCTATTGATGAATTAGACTAGCAAACCCTATTGATTCAGCTAGTCCTTAGTTGATGATCATTTCAAAGACTTAGAATGTTTTCTATACTTGTTCCAAGCCAATTTCCTTCTTGGTGTGGATTCAGACGATAAACTGAGATAAACAACCCTAATATAGGGGATTACTTACGCGACAGCGTTAAAATATTTGTGCACAATACATTGTACAAAGGGCTGATCCCCCTGAGTACGAGATGTTGGTCCATATTCTATATGACTGTTAAAGGTTACAGTAGAAATACTTGTCAACCTACGACATAGTTCGAGGTCTTGTGACCCTCAGATATAATTTCTAAATCTCAAAATCTATTTCCTTGAATCGAGCATTCAAACGAGCTTTTAGACTTTGATCATTTATTGACTGAGATTCAGAAAATTATTATTCCTCAGTTGAAATTCATTTCATTTAAATATTATTGTTATCGTACTTGTGAGCAATTGTTTGCTCACTCTTGCACTAATCACTGCAGCTAAGACTGAGAAGTCGGACAAGCCGTCCACGAGCAAAGGCAAGTATCCGTTGAACAAGGTCACGATCAAAAACAAGTATCTGTTGCCAAGAATTGATGACCTGTTTGACCAACTGAAGGGAGCGAAATATTTTTCAAAGATAGATTTACGAAGTGGGTACCATCAATTGAAGGTGAGAAAAGAGGACATACCAAAGACGGCGTTTCGAACCAAATATGGTCACTATGAGTTTTTAGTTATGTCATTTGGTTTAACGAATGCGCCTGCAACATTCATGGACTTAATGAATAGGGTGTTCAAACCATTTCTGGATAAGTTTGTGGTGGTATTCATAGACGACATTTTGGTTTACTCCAAAACTCAAGAAGAACACGTGAAACATTTGAGAGTGACATTGGAGGCGTTAAGGAAGGAGAAATTATATGCAAAATTTTCAAAATGCGAATTTTGGTTGGAGCGTGTTCAATTCCTTGGGCATGTTATTGATAAAGACGGGATTTCAGTGGATCCAGCGAAAGTAGAGGCTGTCATGAACTGGGATCAGCCGAAGACACCGTCGGAAGTGAGGAGTTTCCTAGGTTTAGCAGGATACTACAGGCGTTTTATTCAAGATTTTTTCAGGATCGCCACTCCGTTGACGAATTTAACAAGGAAATCAGTAAGGTTTGTTTGGACGGAGAAGTGCGAAGAAAGTTTCCAAGAACTAAGGAAGAGACTAAGTTCGGCACCTGTGTTGTCTTTACCAGATGATACAGGAAATTTTGTGGTGTACAATGACGCATCACATAAAGGACTTGGTTGTGTGTTGATGCAGAATGGTAAAGTTATTGCATATGCATCGCGCCAACTAAAAGACTATGAAAAAGGGTATCCGACCCATGATTTGGAGTTAGCAGCCATGGTGTTTGCTTTAAAAATTTGGAGGCACTATCTCTATGGGGAGAAGTGTGAAATATATACGGACCATAAAAGTCTGAAGTATATTTTCACGTAGAAGGATTTGAATATGCGGCAGAGGAGATGGATAGAATTGATCAAAGACTATGACTGTGAAATTCTATACCATCCAGGGAAGGCTAACGTGGTTGCTGACGCTTTGAGTAGAAAAGGTCGGGAGAAACTGTTTATGTTAACTGCTCAGGAGAAACTTGTGGCGGAAATGGCTATGTTGGAATTAGAGGTGAAGAATCTGGTAGAGCCTAATGCAAAGTTGTTTCAGATAGAAACTCAACCAACGTTGGTAGAAAAGGTGAAGGAAGCGCAACTTCACGATGAGGAATGTCATAAGATACGACAAAGAGTGCTTGAAGGTGAAGAGCTTAAATACAAAATCGATAACGAATGGTTGTTGAGATTTGAAGGCAGAATATGGGTACCGTCGGTATTGGCAATCAGAGAGGAGATTTTGAACGAAGCTCACAGTTCACGATTTTCAGTTCACCCGGGAAGCACAAAGATGTACCAGGATCTTCGCCAACATTTTTGGTGGCCAAACATGAAAAGAGAGGTTGCCGAATGCGTTGCGAAATGTCTCACTTGTCAGAGAGTCAAAGCGGAGCATCAACGACCAAGTGGTTTGTTACAGCCCTTGGAGATACCAGAATGGAAGTGGGAACATATAACGATGGATTTCGTAGTAGGACTTCCAACTACTCAGAAGGGTTATGACGCGATATGGGTCATAGTTGACAGATTGACGAAATCAGCGCATTTCTTGCCGATCAAAATCCGATTCACTTTGGATCAGCTGGCGAAATTATATGTCAAAGAGATTATCTCAAGGCACGGAGTTCCAGTATCAATAGTATCAGATCGAGATTCACGATTTACATCAAAAATTTGGAGGAGTTTGCAAGCTTGTTTGGGGACGCAGTTGAGAATGAGTACAGCCTATCATCCTCAAACCGATGGCCAGAGCGAAAGAACAATTCAAACGTTGGAGGATATGCTCCGAGCGTGCGTTATGAATTTTAAAGGCAACTGGGATGATCATTTACCTCTGGTCAAATTTTCTTACAACAATAGTCATCATGCTAGTATCGGCATGCCGCCCTACGAAGCATTGTACGGAAGAAAATGCAGAACTCCATTATGCTGGGATGAGGTTGGTGAACGACGATTATTAGGACCCGAGTTGGTACAACAAACTGCTGACATTGTCAAGGTGATAAGAACCAGATTGATAGCCGCTCAAGACAGACAGAAGAAGTGTACTGATCAACACCGACAAAATCGCGAATTTGAAGTCGGTAGTTTTGTGTTTCTCAAAGTATCTCCCTGGAAGGGAAAGATCAGATTTGGTAAAAAGGGTAAACTCAGTCCGCGGTTTATTGGACCCTTTGAAGTGCTGAAACGAGTGGGTGAGGTAGCTTATGAGGTAGCTTTACCTCCTGAGTTAGGCCACATTCACAATGTATTCCACATATCGGTGCTACGACCGTATAAGTCTGATTATAAACATGTCATAGAGTATGAACCGCTACAATTCGAGAAAGATTTGTCATATGAAGAGGTTCCTGTACAGATAGTGGACAGGAAGGAGCAAGTACTTAGAAATAAAGTGATACCTTCTGTTAAGGTGATATGGAGGAACCACAGTGCTGAAGAAGCAACGTGGGAACTCGAAGAGCAAATGCTGCAGAATTACCCTCACTTGTTTGTCTAATTTTTTGTATTGCGATTCTGGGGACAGAATCTTTGTAAGAAGGGGAGAATGTAACGGTTGATTTAATTGCGTTGTGATTCTGGGGACAGAATCCTTTTAAGGAGGGAAAGATGTAACGAATGCAATTTTTGTGATTAAATAAAAATATTTATTGAGTTATATAAATATTTTTATTAATTTATTGATTTTAATAAATAATTTATTAAGTTTTGTGGAATGGGTATATGTTAAGTTTAATAATGTTAAATGTTAATTTGAGTGTGATTTGTTATGTTATTCTAATTTAATTTATTAATTAAATTAGATGATGAAAAGGTTTATTTAAATAAATGATTTATTTGAATAAGCGAATTTATTTGGTATTATTTGTTAAATGAAATTATTAATTGAGTTAATTATATTTAATTAAATTTATTTAATAATAAGTTCAATTAAATTAAATGTGTGACATTTTAAACTATATGTTATATTGATTTATTAAAATAAATGGAAGGAGTTTTAATTTAGTTTTTCCAAACTAGGCCTTATGACCTTTGGTTGGAAAAATGAGTTATTTTAATTGTGTTTTACCAAACAAGACATAAGAATAATAGGTTATTCTTATTAGTGTTTACCAAACAAAGCCTTATGGCTTTTGAAAATCTTAACTGATGATTCAATTTATGGATTTTACGTTATTATTATTTAAAACATCAGTTTATATTTTTAAGTTATCAGTTTTTATTTTATTCATCAGTTTTATATTTTATACTACGTCAGTTGTAAAAAGAAAAGAAAGAAGAGAAAGAACAGAGAAGGAAGAATATTCAGAGAAGAAGAGAGAAATAGAGAGAAAAAAAATTGAGAGTTTGAGAGCTTTGAGAATTGTGAGTGAAAAGGAAAAGAAGTGCTTAACTAAGAATCATATAGCTTGAAGGTATAATTCTTTTAGTTTTGTTCTTCATTCTATCCTTAATATTTTACTTCTCTGAATATGATTTTTTTTATTTCACTGTATATAAATTTATATGCCAAATATATGAATTACTTGGTGATAAATGTTAGAAAGCATATGTTAGATGATTATGTGTTGATTATAGATTAATTTAGAGGTATTAATTCATGAAAACATGCTTTAGAATTGAGTTCTTAGTTTTACAGAGCTTTATTTCATGTATGGCATATTTGTATAAAATTGATGCTCTAATTGGTTATTAATCGGTAAATTGATAATTGTTTATGATTATTTGATGAAAAGCATGAGTAATGCAAAAAGAATTGTTTTAATTGGTTGAAAAATGAATTTACAAAGTTTGATTTCATGAAAATGGTCAAAGCATGGATATTTGGTTTTAATAGTGAAATTTTGGGTTTTAAATTGGTTGTTTATGTGTTAGAATGATTAAAATGTTTAGAAAACATGTTGGGTATTTGTTTTCTAGCATATTTGATGTCTGGGTATATTTAATTTGTTTTCTGGATGGTAGAATTCGGAAAATTTGGCCAAATTGGCCTAAGTTTTCACTGGTTCGCGAGCTGGGGAAGACGACAGTCAAGTCTCTCGCCCCGGCGAGAGAAATGAACTGATTTCTTCGCCCCGACGACAGCGTCGCCCCGGCGACAAATTTGTTAAGAATACCTTCGCCCCGGCGACAGCCTCGCCCCGACGACAAATTTCTTAAGCTTTTTCTCGCCCCGGCGAGAGTCACTACTGTTTTAAAAAAAAAATTATTAATTAATTATTTTGTTTTCTTTTCTTGGAAGTTATGATGCATAATTAAACTTATATTAATGTATTAAATGACTAAAGAATTTTCAAGATAGTTGCTAAACTAGTACTTGTTGTCTATGGTATGTTAAATGAGATGTTGTGATAAAAGAGCAAGTTTAAAATACGTTTAATCTTGTGACTAATTATATTACCATTTTACAATTAAATGATTAGGTTGTCTAAGAATCGTGAATTACTTAAATTTGTAATCAACGCTTGAGGCAAGTTCCTTATCTCAACTTATTACTTTATGTTGAGCAAGTTTTCCTTCCTTAAGCTTGATAATTATTTATAGCAAGTTGTTGTTCTCCTTTAACTTGTTAATTTATTCAAGACAAGTTTATTTATATTGAGCAAGCTTATTTACCTTAGCTTATTGTTAATCAAGCAAGGTTACTATCATGATTATATACTTGAGCTTTACTCAAATCGTTGATTGTTATTCAAACTTCGAGTATAGTTCTATTGAACAAACTCTATTGATGAATTAGACTAGCAAACCCTATTGATTCAGCTAGTCCTTAGTTGATGATCATTTCAAAGACTTAGAATGTTTTCTATACTTGTTCCAAGCCAATTTCCTTCTTGGTGTGGATTCAGACGATAAACTGAGATAAACAACCCTAATATAGGGGATTACTTACGCGACAGCGTTAAAATGTTTGTGCACAATATATTGTACAAAGGGCTGATCTCCCTGAGTACGAGATGTTGGTCCATAGTCTATATGACTGTTAAAGGTTACAGTAGAAATACTTGTCAACCTAGGACA
Organism: Aralia elata; assembly: GCA_034770075.1. Taxonomy (NCBI): domain Eukaryota; kingdom Viridiplantae; phylum Streptophyta; class Magnoliopsida; order Apiales; family Araliaceae; genus Aralia; species Aralia elata. Next base: position 39,631,598 of record CM068382.1, read on the forward strand.
TAGTTCGAGGTCTTGTGACCCTCAGATATAATTTCTAAATCTCGAAATCTATTTCCTTGAATCGAGCATTCAAACGAGCTTTTAGACTTTGATCATTTATTGACTGAGATTCAGAAAATTATTATTCTTCAGTTGAAATTCATTTCATTTAAATATTATTGTTATCGTACTTGTGAGCAATTGTTTGCTCACTCTGCACTAATCACTGCAGCTACGACTGAGAAGTCGGACGAGCCGTCCACGAGCAAAGGCAAGGGCAAGATGCATAAATAGCTAGCGACCTGCTATTTACTTGATGATTATTTGTAACAATACTTGTTTTAAGTTATGTTTTTATTCCGCACTTGATGTATTAAGGTTTAGATAACCTGGGATTTGATTGTTTAACAGTTTGGTGATGTAACCCATTTTGGGAAGATATTTCTTTAAGTTTATTTAATTGTTCTTAATTTTGGTAGATAGATGTGAATGTATGTTATAGTGAACACCAAATCAGTGGAAATTAAGTACCTGGATTTGGGGGTGTCACAGACTACCCAGTCGGGGGTCTCGCTCCCCGATGAGCATTTAGGGCTTAACAGAATATGCTTAGTTAACCTGTCTAATCATTTAATCGAAGGAAAAATATAAGTGTTGGACCCATTGAAAAGGATTCATTAGGTCCGACCCGACTTGACCCGGCCTGACTGCCCGACCCGGTCCAGACACGGACCTGGCGTTGTAGTGTTAGCACTGGGCCTCACGCTGCGGCGTGAGTCCCTTGTTTTCTTCATGACAGGGCCTCATGCTGCGGCGTGAGCCTTAAAGCTTGGGCCTCACGCTGCGGCGTGAGTCCCGGTCTTTCCAACTTGCCCCTCGCTGCAGCGTGAGCTGCAGGGCTTATGGGTGGCGCTGCGGCGCCAATCTGCAGTAGCCGGATTCTGGGTTTCTTCCCAGTTCGTGACTCCGACCTCCGGCCATTCCAACCTCCATAACTCCTTCAATACGCAAGAAAATTGGTCCATTTCGGACTCTATGGACTCCTAACTCATGGGGCTACAACATATCAAAAATGCAGAGCTACCCATTAACATTAACATGCTCAAATCCTAAGCCAAAGTGTAAAGTTCATACTCTGTTCTTCGAGTTCTTGACATGTTTTACAAAAATCATTCATACGAACTCGTTTTAACTCCTTTTTACTCCATTCCAATTGGATTAGCTTCGTAACCCATGGAACTACAATACCAAAATAACAAACAAAATTAACAAACACGAAATCATAACTTTATAGTCCTCTAAAAAGTCAAAATGTCCAAGTTCATGTCCAAAGTCCATTGTTCTTGCTCCATTAAGCCAAGGTAAGGATTTCTTGCGTTTTTGTTCCACTTTGATGTAATTAATGGCTTACATAGTCTCTTAACAACATTTACAAATAATCACAACAAACAAAAACACCAAGAATCACCAAAAATCCGACCCACAAGCTTAAGAGCTCAAAACTAAGAAAAACTTGAAAATCTTTACAAGAAATCGAATGGAAAGGATTTGATTGGTGTTTACCTCTGTAAATACTTCCTAGATGGTTAAGAAGCTCGGCTAGGCTTTGTTTTGGGGGTTCTCCTTGCTTGGTTCCTCCACCCGCGCCTTCTTCTTCTTCCTTCTTTCTTTTCCGGCGAGTTCCTTCTCTTTTTCCGGCAACTTCCGGCGACTCCTTCCCCCTTCTCCTTTTTTCGGTGAGTTCTCTCTCTCTCTCTCTCTCTCTGGAGAATCTAAAATGGGTTTGAAGGAGGAGCTGATGGATTGCAAGAGAGAAATGAAATGGTTGAATTATTTGGGAGAAGTGGAGTGAATTAGGGAGAAGTGGGAGAAATGGGTGTGAGGCTCAAGGTGGCCAAGTTTTTCAAAGGCTTGCCGGCAATACTCCCCCCCAAGCTCTCATTTGATTGGTCCAAAATGAGGCATTGGTTCCCTCTTGGAGTAACAAACCAAAATAATTACCCGAAAATACCAAAAATATATCCGAAAACTCCCACTTTTGTACCAAAACTGGTAAATAACTCTACCCAAAATTAAAATGGGTATTACCATAAATGTTGGGATGGGTAAAAATAATTATTATGGGATTTGTCCAAATATTCGGAACACCCATTTAATACATTTAGATACGGATAAAATCACGTATCAGCTCAAATAAAATTTTCGACACTTGAAAAAATTATTCGTACGCATACACGTATTTATGGAATTTATTAAAATCGAAAAAGACACAAAAATATTATGGCGTGAATAGTGCCTCGGGAAACGTGTCCCGTGAATAGTGATTTAGCGACGCTATGCGAAATTAATTATTCACTTAAACAAAACTATAACACGTAAAATTTCATACATTCACATAATCTAGATTGTTACACAACCTTTAAACACGTAACACAAATATAATATTAATAAAATATAAAATATTCATTAATATTCAAAAATTTGAATTACAAGGAAATTTCAGAATTCTCGGTCGTTACAGGGATAATACTGGCTGGCCTCGTGTCCCCACCTCTGGACCTTCCTCTCTCTATTGTGCGATAATACCACCAGCCTTCGTGTTCTCACCTCTGGCAACCCGATCGAATGACCCGACCCGAGCTTTTGAGAGTCGGCTTTGATACCATATGTAACAACTCGGGTCAAATCTCAAGTCCGAAACAAATCTTGGGTCAAATCCCAAGTCCGAATAGAATCAAATTCAAAAGCCTTAAATTACTGGCCCAATAGTATCTTCTTGGGTCATCTTAGCCCACCACAGGCTCACCCAAAAGGTCATGACTGAAGGTACTATTAATAGTAACTCAATTCCTTATATACAGATAAACTTTTCTCTTATCTTTCGATGTGGGATAGGAGTGTTATAGTTTATTCGGGAACGGAAGACATAATCTCTAATAAAATCAACGAATAAAAAATTTCACAGTTTTGGCTAAGGAACGAATTAGGAAAAATCTAACGAAAAGAAAAACGAATGAGTTACGAAACATAATTAAAAACGTAATGAGAAGGTAACGGGAAGACAAAAGCCAAGTGGGGATAAAAGACGTAAACTTTAATCAAAAGTACGAAAGGGTAAAATTAACTTTTTTCCAATCGGATGAGTTAACTAGAAGTTAACTAGAAGCTAACTAAAAAGTAACCGAGAAAACGAAACTAAGTTCAGATTTAACCGAGTCAAGTTAAGCCTAGGGTTTAAAAGGGGCTTGGCTAGGGTTGAGTCTAGGGTATGGGATGGCTTAACTAGGGTTAGAGCCAAGGGTTAAGCTTAGGTTTATAACCTAATTACTTGGAGCCAAGAAAAGGGAGATGTGTCACTTGTTAGCAAATTAGCATGTGATAAATTGAAAGCCAAAAAGGGGAATGGCTAAGAGGAGTACCCGGTGGAGGAGGAGGGGACCAAGGGGGACAAAGTAGGATGGGAACTTACCATTTATAGTAAGTTCTAGGCTTAGCAAACAAAGCATTAAATTGCTTGTTCACCCTTCGTCTTTCCTTAGCCCTTAAGTATTTTAGTAGGTCATCATCCCTTTTCATTTCATCTCCTTTGTTGCTAAGTAAAAGAAAGCTTGAGAAGAGAGAAAGAAAGAGAGACTCATGGATTGGAGAAGGAGGAATGAGAAGAAAAACTAGCAAGCTTTGATCAAGAGTGTAGACACCCAAATTTTGCGTTCCCTATACTAACCGTGACAGGAGGGCAAAAGCTTTGATCAATTGAACCGGCTTGCGGGAGCGAAGGAATGGGCACAAGTGCGAACGCTCAACACCACCGCGATGATTGGCGACCAAAGCTGACGTGACAATAAGGCCGTCCGAAACGAGCATTCCCGAATGAGGTGGCACATCTCCAGGTAATTCCCGGACTGCAAAATACAAGTCTGTCAGCGAAAACCGACGTTACGGCACGAAAGTCGAGGCGTGGCATGAAAATCGAGAAAGTCAAACCGTCCAGCCGCGGATTGATCTGCGGCCAATAAGTGCGCCTTTTGAAAACACAGAACTCGAAACCAGGTGAGTGGAAGGCAGGCGGCCAGCCAGCCTATTTCAGCTCATTTCCTCATCAGCATACATAAGGTTGAAGCAGGCGAGAAGGAGAAGAAAAAACAGCAGCAGCAGCTCAGAAATTAGGGAAGAAATAGCAAGAATTTGCATGGAAAATAGAGAGAAAAGAGAGAAAATAAGTGACGGATTACATCTTTTGTGTAAGATTATATATCATATATCTTCTATTCTACTCAATACATAAATTCATATATATTGTGAGGATTATTTGCAAGGTGAAAAGACTATTTCCATAGCAATTTTTGTATATCATTTTGTTGATCTTCTTGTCAATTGGGTTATGTGAAATGTAGTTTTCCTTGTATATTGTTGTGGATCCAGGGATTGAGGACTATTAGTGAGGGTTCCAAATGGAACGAAATTCTTCCTAATGGCCCGATGATATCCATTTGGTGATTTTAGCTTGTTTAAGTTTTGTAGTATCCATTGCGTGGGTGTGTATAAATTTGGGGTGTGAGCCTAGGAAAGCGACCCCGTGGTCCAAATCCGATGATGGACGTCTTTTGATGTAGATAGTAGGAGTGATGTAGTTTTCATTGTACATATGTAATCGTCGGGCCTTAAAACGATGCTAAGGCGAGAATCGTGTTTAAGGCCCCGTCATAGTGAAAGTATGCGATTGTTGGCGTTCGGGGTTATTTTGATGGCTTACATGCCCATGAATAACCCCAACGCATTTTAATGCTTGATTTGATTTATGACACGAAATTGATTTCAAAGCTAAAATGATAAGATTTTCATAAAATCAATCAAACTAGGCTATTAGCACCACGAGGCTAAAATTTGGAAATGCTAATGAATGTCGATTCCTATTTAACGAGAAGGCTAAAAGAAAAATCGTTTTCAAACATCACAAAAAATGATTTTATAAAAATAAGTAATGTTTTATTAAATCTTTGTGCATAGGGTTAAAGAGATCCTAGAAGTTGCCCACCGTGCTATTTACGAAAGCAACGTATAGATCTCGATTCCTATTTTGATGAAGGTTTAGAAAACTCTTGTTTTTGCCAAAACGACACCTAATGAAAATCTCATAAGTTTTTGACAATTAAAATCAAACCTTTCTCATAAAGCTTTCTCGATTAAGCCAAATGACATTCTAGAGCATTCTCAAAAGAAATCACGACTTTTCATCAAAACCCAAATGGTTTCTTCATGCAAATTCACCATGACATTCACGTAGGCACACCCACACACACGCGCACATACACACACACATTCAAGAATTAAAGGATAGGAAAAGCATCAAGATTGCGGTAACCGTGTTTCACGGAAGTCGGGGGGTGCCTAACACCTTCCCCTCGCTTAAGCAAGCCCCCGAACTCTATGAATCTCGGTTCGCAGACCAATTAATTCAGAGTCACATATGAGCCATCGATTTATAAAAAAACGAAAACTCGGATGAGTTGGTACATCTATTTCAATTATACCAAATGGCGACTCTGGTTAATTGGCTCATCATAAAAAACGATCTTTCAAAACCCCGTCGACATCAATGCCGACCTTTTCCAAAAAATTATTTAATCAAAAGGCTAAAATTTGGAAAAGATGAAAAAAATCGGCGTCGACAGCTGGCGACTCTGTTGGGGAATATTAGAGGGATTAAGCCGCGTTCAAGTCTTGATGCTATCCTATCCTTTAAAATTCCTGAATGTGTGTGTGCGTGTGATATTTTGACCTGTTGTTGAATGGGATTGCTTTACTTTAAAAGCAATCATTGCATGCGGTGAGGACGATGAATGTGAATGTATGTTGAGAGAGTACCTCCTCCTGAGGCGAACCTGTCGGTTGCTTATTACTGGACTCGAAGGGGCTGCTCCCTGGAGATGGCTCAGGAAACGCACCACCCAAATCCGCTCCAATCGAAAGGATTCAGACGAGTAGATTGCGAAGATTTGGGGACCTTCATGCCGAAAAGCCCGCGAGAGTAACCCTAGGGTAGGTCAGCCTCTGATAAACCTAACGAAAGGGAAGCTTCTTCATGCCTTTTTATCGTTTAATCAAATAAATAAATGTCATGTAAATGGCATACAACTGTCATACCGTCATCATCATAATAAATATGTCCTGTATCATGTGATTGTATCACCTGCACATATAAAGAGAATACTGACATGGTTTTTGGAGGAGGGAAATCCGTGCCACGTACCAAGGTTTTCTAAAAACTTCTAAATACTATCCTATCATCAAACAGTGACCTTGTTTTGCAGGATAAAATTAGAGAACCGTGAAAGCGTGGCATAACGATCACAAAGAACCTGGAGTAGGGGCATATTCGACCACAAAAAAAACACAAAAAAAAGAATAATATAATAATCATGCGTCAGTGTTGACATGCATCGACCAACTTGTAACTGGCACATTACTAAACCACGACCCTTGTTTGTTTTGCGAGATTGCCCCTACGACCCAACCAAAAGGCCGTAAAATCCATACTCCATCCATCCAAATGACAGAGGCCGATAGCCATGAAATTACAGTTCTACCACTCCAACAATACGGCCGAATACGAGGGATTCATCCTAGGACTGAGATTAGCCCTGGGAATGGGAATCAAAAGGATGATAGTAGTTGGAGACTCCGAATTCGGCCAAATACGAGGGATTCATCCTAGGACTGAGATTAGCTCTGGGAATGGGAATCAAAAGGATGATAGTAGTTGGAGACTCCGAATTGGTCATCCGGCAGATCATGGGAATATACAGCACCAAAGGGCATAAACGGGACCTAGCTACGGGACTGCTGAGATATCTGGAAGCCGAAGAAGACCACAGACAAATGAACGAAGTACATGGCGATGTGTGCGGAGCCCATATGAGCAGAGCATTTTTGGCAAAGAAAATCATGTGAACGGGTCACTACTGGCTAACTATGAAAACTGACTGCGATGCTCATGTCAGGAAATGCCATCAATGTCAGATCCATGCCAATGCGATCCATGCACCTCCTAATGAGCTCCATTGCTTGACCTCACCGTGGCCAGTTGGACCGTGCAGCAGGTGATACCCAGGAAGGGGTAAATCCAGGAGTATGACAGTGAATCCCGGCCAGTAGAAGATCAATGGGTTTTAAAATTCTAAGTTTTATTTCAAATCCTTGCACACTCATGTCATTTTGTCATGTTATCCAAAAAGAAGATCATGTGTTGAAATGTTTTATATACATGATAAACATTGTTGTTTTATGTCAGGTACCCTGATTTAAGGCATTCTAGCCTGACAAGCGATAGGTCAAATTTGAAGGAGGATCACGATTTTGGTATAGAGCTAGATTTCGATCTGATGGGGATTGAGCGGGACGAGACAAATATCGACAATACACCTGACGAGATCAGAGGATGGGTCGAAGATAAACCTAAAACCGACTTAGACCAAACCATCGCCATCAAACATCAGAACCCCTAACGATCACAAAGAATCAGGAGTAGGGGCAAATTCGACCGCAAAAAAAAAATGGCCGAGTTGTTGAGCCTGTATGGAGATATGTTCGCTTGGTCCCGTGGCGACGTGATTGGATTGTCCACAGACGTTATAGGACATCGACTGCCCATCAAGGAGGGTTCCGACCAATTAAGCAAAAGTTGAGAACGTTGAAGCCTGAATGGAGGTTGAAAATAAAGGATGAGATTGTCAAGCGGTTTAAAGCAGGAATCATCACGGTGTCTATTTACCCTGAATGGCTTTCCGACAGAATCCCAGTACCACAGCCTGGAGGAGAAGTAAGGGGCCGCATCGACTATAGAAATCTGAACGATGCCCTCAAGTGAGGAGATATACGACAAATTCAAGATCAAACATTTTGATTCAGTCATTTACCGGCCCAAAATGAATGGGGCAGTGGGGGCTGCAAATAAAACACAAAAACGAGCATGGGAAGAATGTCCGCCAATCATCGGGGATGGCCGGATTTATTGTTGCTCACCCTGTTTGCCTATTAAATCTCAGTTCGCACATTTGCAGGGGCAGCCCCTTACGCATCTCCCGGGCATACGACAAGAGGGTACGATCCCAGAAATTCAAAATAAACGATTTAGTCCTCAAAAGGATCGCGCCCTGCCAAGACGAAGCTATGGGGAATTTCGCTCTAAATTAAAAGGAGCCATCATGATAAAAAAGCCTCTCTAGGGGAGCCCTCATCTTACAGGGAATGGACGGGAAGGCGTTCCCCAGCCCGTTAATTCTGACTTTGTGAAACAACTCTATGATCTAAAAAAAAATCAAAAAAATCAAAAAAAAATCAAAAATCCCCCAAACCTTTCAACAAGTCAAAGGACCAGATCTTTTGTCAGCCCAACAAGATACCGATACAACCAGTACGAGGGAGATCACAAGAAAAGCAACTTAACACTGGGGCATTTGTCAACTACCCAAGAAATGATGAAGTGCAAATTGGCACCCATGCAACAATCCCATCAACATGCACCATCACCATAAAATGCTACCTCATGTCAATTCAATCTTCAACGGTACGATCATCTGGCATATTGTCAAGCATAGTTTTCCCGGGATATGATGATCCGCGTGAAAGGAGACTCTATTTGGCTTGATAGGAATCAGATTAATTTTGACAAGAAACCGTGGAGCACGATCGTGAGTATGGTTAGACGAAGAGGGCTATTCAACCTTTTGATCGGGTACAAAGCCTTAATTCAAAGCAAGGTTTGCGACAGAATCGACCTCATGTGACAGCCTTCACTTTGCATTTTCACAAACTTTCAGTTGTGGGGTTTAAAACTATGACGACGTTGATGGCGATTAACACGTAGTCAGACAGTCAATAATTATCAAGACTAAAATCAAGAAGTCAGACGATAAATGATCATCAAGCTAATGTCTCGAATCGTGGCCTGGGTTATTCGAGTAATTAAGCCCGAGGGGTGTCTCTACACCTGGTGCCCTAAAGCCATCTGGTTTGGGAGTCGTTGGCCCAACACTCGTTACATGGGTAACTCAGAGCCTAAGAAAATGAGCATTACAGTAGAGGAGGCCCGAGCAGATTCGAATCGTGGCATGGGCTACTCGAGTAATTAAGCCTAAGGGGTGTCTCTACATCTGGTGCCCTAAAGCCGTCTGGTTTGGGACTCACCGGCCTAACACTCGCTACATGGGTAACTCAAGCCTAAGAAAACGAATCTTGCACAAGGTCAAGCAAAGAATGAATGGTGCAGACCACCAGCTTGTCTCGAACCGTGGCCTTTGTTACTCGAGTAAATAAACCCGAAGGGGTGTCTGTACACCTAATGCCCCAAAACCGTCTGGTTTGGGAGTCATTGGTCCAAAACCGTTAAATGGGTAACTTTGAATAGCCTAAGAAAATGAGACAAGTGAAGTGGGCTGATAAAGAGAAAATATAATATGAAAAAAAAACTCTCGGCCTTAAACAAAAGGTCATAAAAGAGAAACCCCTACTGAATGTTGCATCGCACAGTGCATTTGTCATATGACGTCAATCCTGCTAAGGACGTTGTCGAGAATGGAGACAGAATACCTTTGACGAGGGAGGGTAGTTCTTTTGAATTCGACCTTACTCGCGTATAATGACCATGAATGCTTGAAGGTCTTCTTACGATTTCATAACTCGTTAAATAGAAAATCATCAACTTACGAAGGATCGAAAATAACTTCTAATCTAGTACATTCACGGTTCACAACTTGCTAGATTGTGCGATCAACAGATATTCAATTTCATGTGCTTTAACTGCATTTATTCTTTTGTCGAGATTGTAATATCTTTGTGTTGAACTAACACTAACGGTCCGAGCCTTCAAGTTTTGGCATTTGTTAGTCATCTGATATGCAGGATCTTGCAGAGCTGTGGATAACTCAGCACGGTCAACATCGCGAGTTTTCGATAGAAATTCTTGGTAGTGACACGCGCCAAGGCAGGGGCAGTTAAGAATCGTGAAATGGAAGGAAAGCTGAGGCTGCACAGAACTTCTCATTGGGCCTCTCCCCAATCCTGACTATCACTGCCTCGACATCTAAATGATCCACGTGCATGAGCATATACAAGGATGATATAATGCGGGACAACAGCATATCGGCCATCAGAAATGATCAAAAGGCCGAGGAGCCCAACATAGCTGTCGATCATCAAAGAGAGCGAAACAGACTGCCTTAACTTGATGAAATGAAACAGGCAGTGTACCAAACCAATGTTAAAGTCTAGAAACTACACTTCACGACGAGGCGTGATCCAGTCAAATGTGGGCAAACAACGACGACTGTCGAAACGTATCATTTGACTGAACAGGGGTCATTTCTATCTAAAACATATGTTGTGCACATGCATCTATCCGTAACATATCTGCCAGATCATGCTTAACATCTTTTAAATGCATGTAGGTACGATCAAAATGAAAATCTTCAGGAAAGTACAAGCACGTCGCTTTCGACCTCACAAATGATCAGACTGTGATGGCTTTTGCGGCATGGTACGTGGACGATGCTGGTGGGAGATCCAGGACAAAAGCCGATTACACATCCCACTTCAAAAAAAAATCACTCAAATCAAAGCAACGACCCCTGGGAAGGGCTGGTATCTAACCAATGAACGACCCCTGGGAAGGGCTGGTATCCAACCAATGAACGACCCCTGGGAAGGGCTGGTATCCAACCAATCAATGACCCCTGGGAAGGGCTGGTATCCAATCAATCAATGACCCCTGGGAAGGGCTGGTATCCAACCAATCAACGACCCCTGGGAAGGGCTGGTATCCAACCAATCAATGACCCCTGGAAAGGGCTGGTATCCAACCAATCAATGACCCCTAGGAAAGGCTGGTATCCAACCAATGAACGACCCCTGGGAAGGGCTGGTATCCAAACAATCAATGACCCTAGGAAGGGCTGGTATTCAAACAATGAGCAAACCTGGGAAGGCATCCAAGCAAACCACAACAAGGTGGTGAGTGAACCTGGGAAGGCATCCAAGCAAACCACAACAAGGTGGTGAGTGAACCTGGGAAGGCATCCAAGCAAACCACAACAAGGTGGTGAGCAAACCTGGGAAGGCATCCAAGCAAACCACAACAAGATGGTGAACACCCTGGAAAGGGCTAAGATCCAAACAACTAACCCCTGGGAAGGGCTGAGACCCAAACAATCGACCGGCGACGATAACCGGCGGTTACAAGATGGGTGACCAGCGACGAAACCCGGCCCTGACAAGACGATCGACCGGCGACGATAACCTGCATGGGTGACCGGCGATGAAACCCGGCCCCGACAAGGCGATCGACCGACGACGATAACCGGCGATCCCGAGATGGGTGACCGGGGACGAAACCCGGCCCCGACGAGACGATCGACCGGCGACGATAACCGGCGATCACGAGATGGGTGACCGGCGACGAAACCCGACCCCGATAAGGCGATCGACCGGCGACGATAACCGGCGATTACGAGATGGGTGATCGGCGACGAAACCCGGCCCCGACGAGACGATCGACCGGCGATGATAACCGGCGATTACGAGATGGGTGACCGGCGACGAAACCCGGCCCCGACAAGACGATCGACCGGCGACGATAACCGGCGATTACGAGATGGGTGACCGGCGACGAAACCCGGCCCCGACAAGGCAATCGACCGGCGACGATAACCGGCAATTACGAGATGGGTGACCGGCGACGAAACCCGGCCCCAACAAGATGATTGACCGGCGACGATAACCGGCGATTACGAGATGGGTGACTGGGGACGAAACCGGCCCCGACAAGACGATTGACCGGCGACGATAACCGGCGATTACCAGATGGGTGTCCGGCGACGAAACCCGGCCCCGACGAGACGATCGGCCGGTGATGATAACCGGCGATTACAAGATGGGTGACCGGCGACGATACCCGGCCCCGACAAGACGATCGACCGGCGACGATAACCGGCGATTACGAGATGGGTGACCGGCGACGAAACCCGGCCCCGACGAGACGATCGACCGGCGACGATAACCGGCGATTACCAGATGGGTGACCGGCGACGATACCCGGTCCCGACGAGACAATCGGCCGGCGACGATAACCGGCGGTTACAAGATGGGGGACCGGCGACGATACCCGGCCCCGACAAGTCGATCGACCGGCGACGATAACCGGCGATTGCGAGATGGGTGACCGGCGACGAAAACCGGCCCCGACGAGACGATCATCCGCATTGACACCCTTTTATGAATATTTTGCATCCATTGCATCTTACATTGCATCATAAGTTATATGTGTTGCATCGTGTATGTATTGTCATTCTTGTGCACTGTCATTCCTGCATCGGGTGTCTATTCTTTATCCTGTTCATTTCATTTAACATTGCATAAACATGATAAAGAGAGGCAGCTGTAGACACCCAAATTTTGCGTTCCCTATACTAACCGTGACAAGAAGGCAAAATCGTCAATTGAACCGGCTTGCGGGAGCGAAGGAACGGGCACAAGTGCGAACGCTCAACACCACCGCGATGATTGGCGACCAAAGCTGACGTGACAATAAGGCCGTCCGAAACGAGCATTCCCGAATGAGGTGGCACGTCTCCCGGTAATTCCCGGACTGTAAAATACAAGCCTGTCAGCGGAAACTGACGTTATAGCACGAAAGTCGAGGTGTGGCACGAAAATCGAGAAAGTCAAACCGTCCAGCCGCGGATTGATCTGCGGCCAATAAGTGCGCCTTTTGAAAACACGGAACTCGAAACACGGAACTCGAAACCAGGTGAGTGGAAGGCAGGCGGCCAGCCAGCCTATTTCAGCTCATTTCCTCATCAGCATACAGAAGGTTGAAGCAGGCGAGAAGGAGAAGAAAAAACAGCAGCAGCAGCTCAGAAATTAGGGAAGAAATAGCAAGAATTTGCAAGGAAAATAGATAGAAAAGAGAGAAAAGAAGTGAGGGATTACATCTTTTGTGTAAGATTATATATCATATATCTTCTATTCTACTCAATACATAAATTCATATCTATTGTGAGGATTATTTGCAAGGTGAAAAGACTATTTCCATAGCAATTTTTGTATATCATTTTGTTGATCTTCTTGTCAATTGGGTTATGTGAAATGTAGTTTTCCTTGTATATTGTTGTGGATCCAGGGATTGAGGACTATTAGTGAGGGTTCCAAATGGAACGAAATTCTTCCTAATGGCCCGATGATATCCATTTGGTGATTTTAGCTTGTTTAAGTTTTGTAGTATCCATTGCGTGGGTGTGTATAAATTTGGGGTGTGAGCCTAGGAAAGCGACCCCGTGGTCCAAATCCGATGATGGATGTCTTTTGATGTAGATAGTAGGAGTGATGTAGTTTTCATTGTACATATGTAATCGTCGGGCCTTAAAACGACGCTAAGGCGAGAATCGTGTTTAAGGCCCCGTCATAGTGAAAGTATGCGATTGTTGGCGTTCGGGGTTATTTTGATTGCTTACATGCCCATGAATAACCCCAACGCATTTTAATGCTTGATTTGATTTATGACACGAAATTGATTTCAAAGCTAAAACGATAAGATTTTCATAAAATCAATCAAACTAGGCTATTAGCACCACGAGGCTAAAATTTGGAAATGCTAATGAATGTCGATTCCTATTTAACGAGAAGGCTAAAAGAAAAATCGTTTTCAAACATCACAAAAAATGATTTTATAAAAATAAGTAATGTTTTATTAAATCTTTGTGCATAGGGTTAAAGAGATCCTAGAAGTTGCCCACCGTGCTATTTACGAAAGCAACGTATAGATCTCGATTCCTATTTTGATGAAGGTTTAGAAAACTCTTGTTTTTGCCAAAACGACACCTAATGAAAATCTCATAAGTTTTTGACAATTAAAATCAAACCTTTCTCATAAACTTTCTCGATTAAGCCAAATGACATTCTAGAGCATTCTCAAAAGAAATCACGACTTTTCATCAAAACCCAAATGGTTTCTTCATGCAAATTCACCATGACATTCACGTAGGCACACCCACACACACGCGCACATACATACACACATTCAAGAATTAAAGGATAGGAAAAGCATCAAGATTGCGGTAACCGTGTTTCACGGAAGTCGGGGGGTGCCTAACACCTTCCCCTCGCTTAAGCAAGCCCCCGAACTCTATGAATCTCGGTTCGCAGACCAATTAATTCGGAGTCACATATGAGCCATCGATTTATAAAAAAACGAAAACTCGGATGAGTTGGTACATCTATTTCAAATATACCAACTGGCGACTCTGGTTAATTGGCTCATCATAAAAAATGATCTTTCAAAACCCCGTCGACATCAATGCCGACCTTTTCCAAAAAATTATTTAGTCAAAAGGCTAAAATTTTGAAAAGATGAAAAAAACCGGCGTCGACAAAGAGGAAGAAAGAAGAAGAAGAATCACAAGAGGTAAGTCTTAAACCTTAACTTCCATTCATCTTTTTAAAGCTTTGTAAATTAGCTTGTTGGTGGTTGTTGTGGTTTGATTGGGGTCATAATGGGTCCAAAGTAATAAAGAGGTATATGATATAGATTATATGTTTAAACCATGTAATAATGCAAGAAACTAGAAGAAAATGAACCTAAGCATAAATGAATGGATTAAGCCTAATTAATAGACTGTTAATGGACATATTTGGGCCTTTTTGTTGTGGTGTCCCAAATCTAAAAATTTATTTTCAGGGTGTTATGTTATGCTTTTATGAGTTATGAACATCACCTAATTGGAACGAGGGTAAAAGCTTTTGTAACGAAGTCATGACGTATTTTTTTTATAAAACTAGTTAAAAGACTGAAAATCAGTGTGTGCACTGAATTTTGAGTCAATTTTCTACATAGTTAAATTTTATGGAAAACCCTATTTTTGGGTATTGTGTATTACGTAGAACAAGGAATCCGTATGCTCAAGAACGGACTCATTCTAATAACGGATGAGCGAGTTATGACGTGGCGAAATAGGTGCGACGAAAATGAAAAACTGCCAGTTGACGTCACTTGGTTTTGGTCTAAAGTAGACGAGTCATACCGTCTGATTTAGCCCTATAGCAGAGAATTTAAGAGTTCGGTCGTGCTGTTTAAATTATAAAACGCAAACAACATGAAGTAAGAATTAAGATAACGTAAACCAATATATGAAGTCTATACGTGGCTAATTGGTATATTATTGTTAATTAAATTGTGTATGACAATTAAAGGAAGATTTAGCGTATAAATTAAAGAACACTTTAGGCAAGTTTCTGAACTCTCATTCAATTTATGTGTTGAATGCATGCTCTAATTTATGCAATGCTTTCATATTGTGTGAATTCAAATTTTCTGACTTACACAAATTTATATATTGTGCAAGTATTCTATGATCTTGTACAAATTTATTATTTTATGCAAGACATGAGTTTAAATTGTAGAATTTTACTTGTTATATAAAATTCATCGTATGATATGAATATAAGCAATGAAAAAGAGTTACTGCCATTTAATTCGGCTTAACTCGATTTGTTAAACTATTCCAGTCAGAATATTTATTAGTGAGATATGAATTGTAATAATTCTTGAATTGTGATAAGTTGATAGTGCCAGATCAAATAAATTGGGCAATTAGTTGTAGATGCAATTACAATGGTGTGTGTTATGTGAGCAAACATTGCTATGAATGTTAATGTGTTATGTGAGCAAATATGGATATAATTGCACTCCGTGCAATGTTGTGTGTTATGTGAGCAAGCATTGCTATGAATGTTAATGTGTTATGTGAGCAAATATAGATATGATTGCACTCCGTACAATGATATGTTAGTTAATGGTCATATGCAAAATTTTATTTAGCCAATATCCGCACTTACGTGCAAATTAGGAAATAGTGTTCTAATATTGAACTCATACTATTATAGTAGTTTCATGACTCATACTAGTATGGTATGTTCTTGAACCCGCAGTTCTATGGTACGTTCTTGATTAGTTTTTGAACTCATATTACTATGGTAAGTTCCTGAACTCATATTATTGTGGCAAGTTCCTGAACTCGTAATGTATGGTAAAGTTCCATGAGTTTTTTAGCTGTTGGCATGTTAGTAATTGAGTTAAACAACTCCTTTGTATGGGTAGAGGTTTAATATCTCTTAGGAAACCGATCTAGCTCACTAAAAAGACAGTGTTGCAGTGTAGCGTGCTAGAGACATTGATGAAAATGTTGATGAGACAGGGAACTAATTCATAAGTTTTGGGTTGGAGAAACCACTCAGTTCACTATATTGTTAATTTGGTTGAAAACTCATGTTGTGTTGTTCTAATATATATGTTGAGAAGGTGATTCTTTTCACATATGTATATCTGTATACTTAGGCTAAATCTTAAAGTACTAGGAAGAGAATCTTTTCTCTTAATAGTTGTGAGAAGGTAGAAGGTCTTAACGATCTTTCGGTAATTATGATCAAATAATTACTTTGGTGTTATGTAGGTGCACAGTTCGAGAATATTGTTTAACCTTTATGAGAATAGGAAAGAGTTCAAGGTCTAAATGACCTTTCATTAAGAAAGTTAGAGAATGTTTTGAATCTGATGATTGTTTATATGGTGTTAAGAGAAGTGTAAAGTATAAGGAAAAGTTAATTCCTATTTATTCGAGCGGCTATTTCACAATTATTGTTCCATTATTGAAGTATTCAGAAGAATATTATTCTATTCTTATGAATGTTGTTTATTTAACTGTTTATTACTTGTTGAGCAATTAAATGCTCACTCTTGCAAATTTTAAAATGTTGCAGCTAAGCCAAAGCGGATCGAAGAATCCAGTGAAGTTAAAGGAAAGGAAAAGTGTATGATTTGAAGATGTTGTGTATTAATGTTAATTGAGTACTTGTTGTAATATAGTAAAGGATATTAGACAATGTATTAGTTAAGGTCTTCGTACCTGGGAGTAGAATGTAAGATTTTGTAGAAGTTTTGAAAGGATAATGCATTTATCTTTATGTTATAAGGAGATGTTTAGAAGATAAGTTGTATCGTACGCACCAGATCCCTGTTCAGCAGATAGACGGGGGTTTAGGGGCATTACAGCCAATCAGCTGGTGCTTAGGGAAGTCATCTGCTTTAGTTTTTTTCTGTCTTAGCCATTGAGACAATGTCTATTTTAAGTTTGGGAGTGTTCTTGTTCTTGTCTTATTTGATATTGGTATGCATTTGTTTTTATTTTATGTTATTAGATTTGCATTTTAGATAGTATATTTTTAGGATAACTTGAGTAATGGTTTGATTGTATTTGATTTTGGCCAATGATAAGAATATGGTTAATTAATTTTAACTTTTGTAAAGTTCATGAATATGCTTAGTTTAGATTTCGACTTATGAGTTGGTTTTAAACTATTTGTGATCTTTTTTCACTTATGAGCACATATCCATTTGTTAAACTGGTTATGACTTAGAAAAAAAATTGGTTAAATGCTCGTGGGAGATATCATTGAAACTCTAGAAATCTTATTTGAGCATCATTCAAAGTAAAAATTAGGCACTCACAAAAGTTTGGGGGAAATCTTGGATTGTTTGATATTTCAAAAATTTTAAAATTTTTGAACCTTACCGAGTTGTTATAAAAAATCATGTGGTGGGTTAAGATGGAGCATAAAACGCACTCACTCATAAACACATGCAGAAAGTGAGATGGTGTGTAAAACGCACTCGTTTAATGGGAAATGAGAGAGAGAATAAAATGCACTCACTAAAAAAATATATAAAAAAAATTATGTTTTTTGAAATATTTGGGAAGGGTTCAAGTTGCTTAAATGTATGAAATATCCTTTTGAACCCTAGTAGTTGGCGCAGTGGTTCAAATGAGGCCCCGGGGTTAACTGTAGACTCGGACGTCCTAGGATCGAATACCACTAGCAATAATTTGTCAAGAGGGGGACGCAGACATAAGCTCGTATGAAAAGCCTGACCCGGGTGGGGAGACTTAGTCCGACTGCGGTTGGGAAACTCCACATTATCAAAAAAAAAAAGCAAAAGAAATATCCTTTTGATCCTCTAAATTTTATGTTTAGTCTTCATTAGCTAAGATTGTTATGAAAAGAAAGTTTCTAGAGTTGGTATTGAATATCTTTTATGAAGTATTTGATTGAATGATCTTATCTAAGTTATGAATTGTTTGAGCATTTGGATGCACACACGTATTTCAAGGATCATGGGCAGTTGTGGAACTAATGTGTAAGTTGAAATTTTAAGCTTTACATGTTCTTGAAATTTTTCTTGAGTTATCGTTTTAATAAAATCTATGAGGCCATTATTTAATTTGTATTGATTCATTGCTTGAGATAGTTGCTAATTAGAATTTATTTTTATAATTTTGTTCTTAGTGTTTTGCTTGAGGATAAGCAAATATTCAAGTTTGGAGGTATTTGATGAGTGAATTTTATACCCATTGATTGAGTACTTTTGGCTTGATGAAATTGTGCGTTCTTGAGTATTTTCGGTTCATTTTTATGCGTTTTGTGTGCTTTTAGTGTAGGATTGGGAATCGAGCTTGGAATGGTGTTTGAATGAAAAATCGTGCATTATCAGTCATTAATGAGCAATAGCGTGCATTGGCATGCGGCGAATTGGCTCGGCGTGCTACAAAATGCAGCAAAATGGACCTAGGAGTGCACGACGTGTGACATTAAGCAGCCAAGTGCGTCAGTTATCGGGCATGTGCGTTAATCGTGGAATAGTTGCGGCAGTATGCGGTTGAGGCACGTGCGCGCGGAGGGGCACCAACACTGCACATGAGCGACGCGGTGCTGGGCAAGCAGAAAGGCAGCGTTGTAGCCTTACTCATGGGTGCGGCAACACTAGCTTGCGTGGGCTGAAGCTTTCCAAGCGTGTTGTGCTATCCTATGTGATTTGGAACATGCTATATTGACTTCAAGTTGGATTCAAACTATGCGAAGCTAAGGAAGAGGCCTATAAATATACTCCAAAGGTTGATGAAAGGGGGACTAACATCATTAACATTGTAATATTTCGAACCCTAATAAGATTTGTTTATGTAAATTATGTGTTTAGTAAATGAAATTTCTTGTTCCGACTTTGTGTTATGTGATTGTATATTTTATTAAAGAATTAGGTCAAATAAAAAAAAATTCGAAGCTGCTTAGTCGTGTTTATACGGACAAAATAATTTGTCGTGCTTCCGACGATTTCACCGAGAAGCGTCTCGGTAAATTATTTTGGTAAGCTGCTGTGTCGTGCTTAGAAATGACAAAGTGATTTGTAGTGCTTCGGAGTTAATATAATATTATATTAACTGATAAAAATCTAAAATAAGTTAAACAGGGTTTAAAATGATAAACTGAATTAGAAACCCTAATTAGAAAACCCTAATTGGTAAAATTTATCCGAATTGGTAAATCAAAACCCTAATTACTACACAAGAGTCTTAATTGTTATAATTAGATTCTAAGTAATGAATCATAATATGAATTATGAATCATTGAACTTAGATTAAAACACTAATTGAAGGTTTAAACCCTAATTTAAGAATTAGGAATCCCTAAACCCTAATTAGGAAACCCTAATTCTAATTAGGTTATCCTAAACTATAAATTATGAAATGTTAAACCTTAATTATAATATATTAGCTTAATTAAGGTATTACTAAACATAATTAACATCCTAATCATAATTAGCAAAAATCTAAGTTTAATTAGTAAGGAATAAGTCAAAAATAAAAGTTTAAACCAATCAAAAGAGGATAAGAATACAAAATCAGATATTTGTTCAAATCTGTAGCACAAGGAGGTCACTAGGATCAGATTGAAGTAGCACAAGTACACAAGCTAGATATTTTTGGAGGGCAAAATGGGAAAAAGGCTAAAGAAACCCTAATTTTAGAGTTCCTATAAATAGAACATCAAACTGATCAGTTAAGCTACGAATTTACAAAGCCTAAACACTTATATTACCAGCCATAACAAGCCTCTGCAAGTATAAGATCAAAAGCAAAGATCAGAGATCAAAAACTTAAGAAAAAGGTGCAAAACCCTAATTTTTATGCTAGATCTTCAAGCCTGCAATAATTTTGTTTTAGATATTTAGGATTATGTGTAAACATGTTATTTGATGATCAGGGTTGGTTAAACAAAGATTCATAACATTTAAAATGTCGAATTTGATCAAAAACTCAAACTGTTCTTGAGAGTCAAAAGAACAGTCTGACAACCTATTTTGTCAGAGCTTTTGAGCAGCTTAAATTGTCTGTTTGATATGTTTTAAACCTTGTATGTATAGTATGCCATGTTAGTTGTAATATCCAATTGATGGAAAGGTAAAACTATTTCACAGTGGGAAGTTATAAACGGTCAAAAACCGTTAACTGCTCACGGATGGTCATTTTCTGGTAACCCAGAAACGTATGAACATTCTGACAGTGTCTGACAAGTTTTCGTCAAGCCTAGATCTTGGCCACATGATAAAATTTATGAGGTTTTAATGCTTGTATCTGTTCTTTGCTATGTAATCTATAATTACAAATCAATTAAACACATAAAGCTAATCTAGAAAGAAAGTTATTAATGGTCAAAAGGCGTTGACCGACCATAACTGGATGGGTTTCTGGGTAACCCAGAAACTCAAGAACAATGGCGACATGCTAGTTTGACCATGATTTATCTAGCATCAAATGATGTTGTTTAAGTTGAAATTTCATATGTTGTTGTACACTGCCATGCTAGGTATAACTACAAACAAAAATTAAACACAAACATTAAAGGATCAAAGAGAGATTTGTGATCAAAAGTCACTGCTCGACATTGACCAACTGTTCTTCATGAAGAACACATTTAGCGACACTCTCCTTCCTGATTCCCAGAACCCTATACTCATATGCAGTCCGTCGCTATAGCCCTTTTGCGACGGTTTTAAATAAAAAAAATTAATTAATAAATAATTAATAAAATTATAAATAAATATTAAAAAATTCATAATAATTAAGTATTAAGTATTAAAAATTCATTTTTAATTATATTTAATAATTTTTAATATTCTGAAATAATTATTAATAATTATTTAATTTAATTTAATATTAAATTATTTAATAAATATATTAAATAAATAATTTAAAATTGATATTAATGTATTTAAATTAGTTTAAATGATAATTAAATCATTTAAAAATATTACTAACTTTCCAAAATTATTATAAATAATAAATAAATTATTTTAAATAATATACTAAGTATTTGAAAATATTATAAATGATAATTAAATCATTTAAATATTAAACTAAGTTTTAAAAATTATTATAAATAATAATTACATCATTTAAATGATAAAATAAATTCTAAAAATATTATTAATGATAAAATAAATTATTTAAATAATATTTTATCCTTCTAAAAATATTATAAATGATAAATAAATTATTTAAATAGTATTTTAAGTATCTGAAAATATTCTAAATGATAAATAAATCATTTAAATAACGTATTAATGTTTTAAAAATATTCTAAATGATAATTAAATCATTTAAAAATATTTTGAAGCTTATAAAAATTATTTAAAAATAATATTAAGCTTCTAAATGTGTTATAAATAATAATTAAATTATTTAGACTAATAATTAAGCTTCCAAATGAAGTTTTATTGAACAACATATGTGTTTAGCTCTCTAAAGTCACGACCGAGATACCGAATCAACGTCGGACCTTAACAAAACTTGTCTAGATTAACTTACTACATGTTGTTATAAGTTCTAACGCTTATTATTGATATACGTAGACTACGTACGTTGACAAATTGTATTAAATTTTAATAAATGAACCACGCTAAGGCAAGTCTTCTAACCTTGTTATATTTAAGCAAGTATTATACATCTTGCTATCAATTATTACAAAGTTATTGCTTCTTCTTCAGCATAACTTAAGAAATGAATCATTATTCATATATTGCTTGATGGAGCTTAAATTGTTGTGTCAAACCAAATTGTTTTGGTAAGACATCTTATACTGAGAAATAAAACACTTTGATGTAAGGTTGTAGAATCGTTGATTATATATTGACATAAAATTGTAGGATGATATGCATACTCCTAGGATATTGGTTAGGCTAATCCCCTACCAGATATCCGAAATCAAACTTTTCTAAGTTATTGAAGACTGATAGAACTAATTGAAATACATGGTTCATGTACTGAACCCTCAGTTATACATCGTTGACATCTTTCAAATCAAACACATTGTGTTTACGTTTTTAAATGAACTTGCTGAGCATTTGTAGCTCATTCTTATATATATCTTCTTTTGCAATTTTAAATGATAATCCCAGCACTTCTGGGACAGACAAAGAAAAATGACATGTTAATTAGTTTTAATTACTGTTTTGAATAATTCAAGTCTTTTATAGGCTTTGTTGTAATAACTTAGTACTAAGAACGATGTAACCGAACTTAATGATATGAAATATATTATCATCCTTTATTATATCGAATGCGTTATACTCTAGTCTTTAAATTATTTAGCATAGTTGTACTAAGTAAATACAGTATCTATATGAACTATACATCTGAATGAGGGTATTTGAATGATATTGAAAGTCCTATAAGCTCTGAGGTTAAACTTAATGAGCGCCGGTAAGGTGCCACCTTTACCGGAATGTGCCCCTTAGTTCTATAGGCAATCTTATCGTTAATATTGTGAATGTTAGATAAATAGGGAATATCGATATGAAAGAGGTATTCATGAGATATGAATCTATACATTCAAGTGAGGGTATCCAAACACAGTTAACGTTCTGACGAGAACTATTATCTGTTATGGGATACTGTGATCCTTGGATAGATAAAAGTTATATATTATGGAATATTTATAGTTATATAGTATCACGTGAGCACTGTAATGACCGTGAATTTTTAAACTCCATTATTAATTAAATATAAATTTAATTTTTAATGAGCTGGTTTCGTATGATTTTTTTAAAATCTTGTGTATTTAATTGGTTATGTGATTATATGATTTCGCGTAACTGTTAGGATTAATTAAGGGGAGTCACTAATTGTTTAATTAAATTAGTGAACTAACCCTACGATTTTAATGTTGAAAGAATTGATAAAGTGCCGATTAATTAAATATTCAATTTAATTGAATATAGTGTGGGAATAGTAATTTAAAGGGAGTCTCAGTAATAGAATTATTAAATTAATGGACTGCCCTAGGTTATTTAATATATAGAAATTTATGAATAATTAATTATTAAATATTCAATTATTTTGAATATAGTAAATTAATTAATATTACCTATTAATTAATAAGGATAATAAAATTAATAATATTTATAGTCCCGTTGATAAATAAATAATAATTGACTAGTTAAATTTATTTAATTAACTAGTAGCAAAATAATGAGACACGGAGATTGGGACAAGAATTATGGAACGTAATCCATTTAATCTCCAACCGTGGTCTGCCATTTAGGAAGAAAAAAGAAATTAAAATAAAATAAGTTGGGATGAACAGTAAACTATCCTTAGCCGCGTATAGATTTTGTGCGAGATTTCTTGTCGGATTTTTGTGAATGCAAATCATGACTGAAGATATCAGCGGCGTTTGCCCGGCAGCTTCGTCCTCTTCACGTTGGTTAATCCATTTGGACAAAATCTTGGCATGGTCACTGAGTTTTCTATAAATTGGGAATCCTTCTTCAGAGCTTAGTTGCTAAAAACTTCCGATTAAATTAGTATAGAGAGAGAGAGAGTATTGCTAGGAGAGAAATCTGAAGGGGGAAGTTCCAACCTTTGAAACAAAACCCTCTGGCTGTATCATATATACATCCTCATCTAGTTTCCATTGAGGAAGGCCGTTTTCACGTCCATTTGCCAGATTTCGTAATCATAGTAAGCTGCAATCGCAAGCAAAATCCGGATAGACTTGAGCATGGCTACTGGTGAGAAGGTTTCATCATAGTCAACTCCTTGTCTTTGTTTGAAACCTTTTGCAACCAGTCTGGCCTTATAGGTCTCCACCTTGCCATCTGCTTCAGTCTTTTTCTTAAAAACCCATTTACACCCTATAGGTACAATGCCTTCAGGTGCAATAACCAATGTCCATACTTGGTTTTTATACATGGAGTCCATTTCAGATTTCATGGCTATTTGCCATTTCTCAGAGTGTTTACTACTCATAGCCTCATCGTATGTTACTGGATAATCATCAGTTATGATGCGTACCTCATCATCATCTTCTATGATGAGTGTATACCTTTTAGGTATTTTCGGCACTCTTCCAAATTTACGACTCGGTTGTGGTCCAGAAGTTATATCTACTTGAACAGGTTCATCCACTTGATCTGTAGTGATTTATGGTTCTTGAATTTCTTCAAGATCTATTTTCCTCCCACTAGCCCCTTCAAGGATAAACTCTTTTTCCAGGAAGGTAGCGTGTTTGGCAACAAACACCTTTTGCTCGGTAGGATTATAGAAATAATATCCTAAACTTTCTTTAGGATACCCCACAAATTTGCGCTTGTCAGATCTAGCCTCAAGTTTGTCGCTTCGTAACTTCTTTACATAAGCGTTACAACCCCAAATTTTAACATGCTTAAGACTGGGTTTCCTCCTTGTTCACATCTCATATAGAGTCTTGGGGATAAATTTTGACGGAATCTTGTTTAGTAGATATGCAGCCGTTTCTAGGGCATGACCCCAGAATGATATTGGAAGGTCGGTGAAACTCATCATGGACCGCACCATGTCTAACAAGGTACGATTCCTCCTTTCAGAAATACCATTTAATTGTGGCGTACCAGGAGGCGTCCATTGAGAGAGAATACCATTTTCTTTGAGATGATTAAGAAACTCATTGCTCAAGTATTCTCCTCCTTGATCTGATCAAAGAATCTTAACACTTTTGCCAGTTTGTTTCTCTACTTTACTTCTGAATCCTTTGAACTTTTCAAATGATTCAGATTTTTATTTCATTAAATACACATATCCAAATCTTGAATGATCATCAGTGAATGTAATGAAATACAAATACCCTCCTCTAACATCTGTTGTCATAGGTCCACATACATCTGTGTGTACCAACTCTAACAACCCTACAACTCTCTTTCCATGTCCACTAAATGGAGATTTAGTCATTTTACCCATGAGACATGATTCACAAGTTGGATATGATTCAAAATCGAATGGTTCTAAAAGACCATCAATATGCAACTTGTTTAATCTTGTTTCATTGATGTGACCGGGTCTACAGTGCCAAATGAAAGTATCATTTACTTCATCTCTTTTTCTCTTACAAGTTTGTTCAATTTGAAAAATATTTTCATGTAAGTCAAGTAAGTAAAGTCCATCAATTAATCTACCAGTTCCAAACAAAACATTATTATTATAAATAGAACAACCATTGTTCTTAAATATAACATCGAATCCTTCTTTGTCCAACATAGAAATAGATATAATGTTTCTAATGAGAACAGGTACATAATAACAATTTATTAAATTGATAAATTTTCCCGTAGGCAGTGCTAAACAATAAATCCCCACAGCTAATGCAGCAACCTTTACTCCATTTCCCACTCGTAGAGTTACTTCTCCCTTGTTTAGCCTTCTACTTCTGGGCTCATGGCCAGCGCCTAGCCAAGTGCCTAAGCGCTCGGCCTGAGTCTCCTAACCCGTTTTCTTCCCGAAATGCTCTCTTTTTGGTGTTATAGACCTATCTTACTTCCAACCACCATAACTCCCTCAATACACGTTCAAATTAGTCCGTTCCGGACTCTATGGACTCCTAAGACATAGGGCTACAACATATCAAAAATTCAGAGCTATCCATTAATATTAACATGGCCAAATCTTAGGCCAAAGTATCAACTCATGCTATATTTTCGTGTTCTTGGTGTTCTTGGTGTTCTTCACAAAAATCATCACCAAATCTTTGTTTTAATCCCTTTTTACTCCATTCCAACTGGGTTAAACTCATAAACCATGGAAGTACAACATCATAACAACAAACAAATTAAACAAATACGAAATCATAGCTACAAAGTCCTTTAAATCGTCCAACGGTCCATGTTCATGTGTAAAGTCCATTGTTCTTCATGTTCTTCATCCTCCTTAAGCATATGTACGGATTTATTATATTTTTGTTCCACTTTAATGTTATTAATGACTTATATAACCTCTTAACAATATTAATAAACATCCAACACAAACAAAAACAACAAGAATCGCCAGAAAATCAATCTGCAAGCTCAAGAGCTCAAAAACTAAGAAAACTTGAAAAACTTAACAAAAATCGAATGGAAAGGATTTCGTTGGTGTTTACCTCTGTAAATCCTTCCTAGATGATTAAGAAGATAGCTAGGCTTGCTTGGCTTGACTTCGTATTGGCTTTGGCTCCCCTTCTCTTCTCTTCCTCTCCACCCGTGACTCTTTCTTCTTCTTCGTCGGCGTTCTCCTTCGTCGGCGTTTCTTCTCTTCCTTCTTCCTGCAGCTCTCTCTCTATATCAACTGAAGCAACTTGGAGGGAGAATGAATGGTTTGGGAGAAGTGGAGGGACTTTGGGAGGATGAAGGGAGTGGGTTAGTTGCTCTATGTAAGTTGTGTTTAGCACAAGACCAACATGCCGGCAACTCCCTCATCTCTCAATTCTAATTGGTCTAAAATTGGGGTTGGTTCCCACTTGGAGTAACAAGTCAAAATAAATACCCAAATACCCAAAAATATATCCGAAAACTCTCACTTTTGTACCAAAACTGGTAAATAACTCTACCCAAAATTAAAATGGGTACTCCCATAATTATTGGGATGGGTAAAAATAATTATTATGGGATTTGTCCATTTATTCGGAACACCCATATAACACATTTCAGATACGGATAAAATCACGTATCAGCCCAAATAAAATTTCCGACGCTTGGAAAAATTATCACTTCACTCGCACGTATTTATAAAATTTATTAAAATCAAAAAAGACACAAAAATATTATGGTGTGAAAAGTGTCTCGGGAAACGTTACCCGTGAATAGTGATTTAGTGACACTACGCGAAATCAATTATTCACTTAATCAAAACTATAACACGTAAAATTTCATGCATTCACATAATTCAGGTTGTCACACAACCTTTAAACATGCAACGCAAAATAATATTAATAAAATATAATACATTCATTAATATTCAAAAATTTGAATTACAAGACAAATCCAAAATTCCTAGTCGTTACATCCTCCCCCCTTATAAGAATTTTGTCCCTAGAATTACGATCTTGGTACGAAAAACTTAACATGGGTTCACTCAAAAATATGCGGATAATTCTTCCTCATCTTCTCTTCTGGCTCCCACGTGGCTTCTTTAGCTGCGTGGTTCCTCCAAAGTACTTTGACCGAATGGATGACCTTATTTCTTAACGTCTGCACCTTCCTATCTAATATTTGGATAGGAATCTCTTCATATGACAAGTCTCGCTCAACTTGAATTGGTTCATAGGATATCACATACTTGTACTCGGGTTTATATGATCGCTGTCACGCCCCGAAAATCCACCTGCTAGCTTCTTTTAGCTAGGTCGGACTTCGTGCTGACTTGTATAACCTTATTCAAAACATTCATTAACTTAAAGGTAATGTACACGATAAGTTTCTATAAAAACTCGTAATACAATTGATTTGAATCGTATATAGAAATCTTGATTTCTAATAATCAGAGTATAATGCGGAAAAGTGATAATATTACAATATCATTCAATACCCTCACTTGATACCAACTGTAACGCCCTCGAATTCGGGTCCGACGTTAACTCGTACTTCTATCGTCACTTAACCAATGATCCCATAATCGTATTGGTTGGACGGGTCTAATAAAGACACCGCTTATAAAAATTTCTCTTATTCGTTCCCTGGATCTTAACTTATTCTCTATCCTTCCTTGCTACAAGTATCAACTTGTAGTTTATAACTGTTTACCTAGATAACATCATATCCAACGGTAAATTTTTAACCTTAAGGTTTGAACCTTCTATACGTCTACTTGTAACGGTCTCATTCGTACTACAAGTATCAATATACAAAGATATTTCTTTTATGTCGATATTCCCTATTTATCTGACATTCACAATATTAAAAACAAACTTGCTCTTGGGACAGAGGAACCTTGCGATGAATTTGGTTTCTTCATCGGTGCTAAATCTCTATACGTACAGAACTAAGAATGTTATATAATATCCTCATTCAGACTTGTAGTTATTTATCAACCTTGCATTAATGTTTTACCATCTATCTGAATTTCAGAGTATCGACATAACATGATCAGTCCATATTACCAATACCCTCACTCAGATTTATAGTTCTTTAACAATTCTAAGTTATATCAAATTTAAAGACATAACAACGTTCGATAACAATAAACTGGAAATATCGATATAATATTCGGTTACATGTTTGTTTGTTCGTATTACAAAAGTCATTATGACTATAAACAATTAAATAGTCATGAAAACTAGCCTATGCTTTCCTCTTTTACGTTCCATGATCTTCTTAACGTTCTTCTTAACTGCAAATAAAGTTTTATTCGCAAGAATGAGCACGACGGCTCAGCAAGTCTAATTAATATCACATAAACAGTTTATCCTTTCATATAACTTTAACATGTTTAGACTTGACAGATATTTCATTTCATAATCAATTAACATTCAACAGTTAATCATATAAACAACTTATAACAGTTGCACATAATCACAATTGCACATAATAACAATTACACATAACAATATAAGCAAGGTTTAGAAAAGACTTGCACAATAACACATAAAGGATTAGAACTTGCATCTAATCAAATAAGAGTTAGAAGACTTGCCTTGGTGTTTAGGATAATAAACACTAAACTCAAACTTGTTAAAATAACCCTACACAATCATTTAGTGCATAAACGGTTAGATTCATCGTATTATATTACTTCATATGTCATATAATAACTTGACTTAACTATTTTCATAGGTGTTATAGGCTCCATAACATCCTAGCTCAAAAACTCATTTTTAATTCCTTAAACCCGAGAGCCTCTAAGAAATTTTCAGCTTTGACGTCCTTTACGGAAACTGTCATAACTTCTTCATTTCAAAACATTTTTGGGTGATTCTTGAGTCTAAATTCATTAGAATTTCCCCCTCTACAATATTCTTTATATTACAGAAGCAGATTTGGACTTTAAAATTTCGGAAAATGGGCAGAAGGGTCTATGAGTCTACTTTGATCAAAATATCTTGGGTTAACCATGTGAAACATGGTACCACTAGCATTAATTTGTTAAGATAACATGTTCTAAGACTCAATAACACTTCATAACATAAAAATACCAAAATCATAAACATACTTATATTAGATTTATGACTTTTACTCAAGAACACACGAAGAACACGAAGAACACGAAGAACATACGAAGAACGATAAAAATCGAACATCGTAACGGCTTGTGTTTTGATCTTTTAACTTAATACTTAAAATAATTTGAGCATTATAACAACATGTTTACTTGGTGTTAATAATTTTAAACATAATATATATATATATATATGATTAAAGCTTGTAAAGATTAATATCAACTTTATTTCGAGAGTACACGAAGAACAGTTAATCGGCATAGCCAAACATCATAACATCGTGTTTCTCATCGAGATTAAGGACCGTGAATGAAGATTTGCTCAAGAAACAAGAAGAACACTTGTGATCTTGAACAATTCCGATATTATAACTACTTGCATAAGCGATTAAAACACGAATTGAAATCGAACATAACAACAATTAGGGATTTTACCTCTTGTAGTTGCAAGCTTTAACTATTTCTTTGCAACTTCAGATTTTAGCTAGTGAATTAGCAAAGAACTAATGAACTTAAGCCTTCTATTTATAGGAAAACCAAAGTGGGGGTAAAATAGACTTTTAGGCTTTAAAATATCTTAGTAAAATATCTTAACAAAATATCTTAATAAAATATCTTCCAAGCACGACAAAGCGTAAGCACGACAAAGCGTAAGCACGACAATGCGTAAGCACGACAAAGCGTAAGCACGACAATGCGTAAGCACGAGAAAGCCTAAGCACGACAAAGTGTAAGCACGACAATGCGTAAGCACGACAAAGCGTAAGCACGACAATGCGTAAGCACGACAAAGCATAAGCACGACAAAGCGTAAGCACGACAATGCAGCTTGTCAAAAACGAATATACCAACAAGTTCATTGGCGAAAAAAATATTTTTAAGCACGACGTGTCAAGCACGACGTTTTTTCGTAGAAAATTTTATTTAACCTAATTCATTGTTTACACTATAAAATCACAAAACACCTGCTTCGAAATATCATTTGGATCTTTATTAAACACATAAATTCAAATCTCATTAGGGCTTAAGGTTTTAAACTTCTTGATACCTAGCTTTAGGTTATACGTTCTAATTCTAAACGTATACGATCGCATTTTTGAATCGTATTAGGTTTCCAAAGATTACCTGAACAGTCGGTCATTAGGTATTTCTAGAGTTTTCATTCTTAACTCAGTTAAGGCAATATTTATATTTTTGATAATATTTCGGGGTATTACATTCTACCCAACTTACAAGAATTTCGTCCTCGAAATTATTTCTCAACTAACTTTAGTCATTTAATATCATATTTATATGTTCTATAAATATTCAGGATATTACATTCTCTCTTCCTTATAAGAATTTCGTCCTCGAAATTATCTCTAACTTAGTCTTCAATATGAATTTTCTAAATTCATCTCTTCTCACATCAAATTCCTAATATTAGGTCAACTATGTTCACTTATCTATACACATTTCCTTTCTGCAAAGGAAATTATATTTGCAAGGATGAGCTATAAAAGACTTATCAAGTTTAAACATTTAACAAATTATACTCACACTGTGTTTAAATTAAATGAGCATGTAGTTCAAAGATTTTTTCACATATATATACTGAGGGTTTGTCTGTCAAACCACACATATTCTAGTTTCTGTCAGTCATAAAGACTTAGAAATCAGAGGTTGACCTGTTCAACCGGACATAGTAATCATTCCCATAGGTTATATAGACTTAGGAATCATTAGTTCGGATATTTGGAAGGGGATCAGCCTCCTTGACATCCTAAGAGTATGCATATCATCCTACTTGTGTCCGTTCGCACTATATGTCAGACAATACTAAACATATATATCATCCCACAAGGGGAATCAATTTCATCTTAGTTCAAAAGTTTTACCAATACACTTTGGTTTGACACACATTTCATGTTTTCTAAAATCAACAACAATTTCACAATTTAATTTTAAATAATGATGGTTGATTGCCCGTCTTGGGATCCGTATCCAATTAACCATCGTTTAACTGAGGATTGATAGCCCAGTCCGTCGGGATCCGTATCAATCATTCCTGTCAATCTTTAAGATTTAGGAATATGTTTAGATTTGGATGTCTTGAAGGGGATCAGCCTTATTACCATCCTAGGAGTATGCATATCATCCTACAATTTTGGTCGATATATAATCAACATTTTACGGCCTTCCATAAAGGCATTTTCCATTTCTCAGTATATATGTCGTGCCAAACATTATTGGTTTCCACTCAGTTTATAACAAGGTTGTCTAGCCGAAACAATTGGCATTGACTCATATTTAATTTATTCAAAACTTTTGAAAATCAATTTTATGACTTTATCATACCGTATCATGATTACGTTGATGATTCCATCATCTTTCATACCACACCAGGTAAAATGGGGTGTTGATGAAAAAAATTCATTTTATTTTTCACATTAAATCTGTGCAGCCAAAACAATTAGCATACACATATAAATAACATGGCTCAAAAAAAAATTTCCAGTTCAATGATTGAACACTCCTTTTTAAAGGCACCCAAGTGCGAATATACGTATGAAGATCTAGCATTGCTAGAAGATTTTGGAATACCCTTTTCTCCTTCATCAACTTCAACTTCCTCTAATAAATCACTATGAAACACTTTCATCTATCTTTAGCACTATCAATGCTCAATCTATTATAAATAATTAGCTCTTATTCTATAATATTCCTATACTCTGGTATAGTTCATCAAACTTACCATACATTACGTGTTTGGGAACTTTCCATAAAAATATGAGTTTAGGAACTTATCCTAGCAATATGTAGTCTAAGAACTAATCAGAGACTGTCCATGTGCTTAGGGGTTCAGAAACATACCATATGATTATGAGTCACAAACTTGCCATAAGTATGAGTTTTAAGAATTCACACCTAATCTTATATTCTCTAATTATCAAATATACATATGAGAAAAGAATCACCTTCTCAGCATATATATCAGGAATAGTTTGACACAAGATTTCAATTTATTATCAATATAGTAGACTGAGTGGTTCCTAACCCGTGAACTAATGAATTAGTTCCCCGTCTCATCAACACTGCTACAATTGCATCAACAGTGTATATCGATTCTACGATACATCTACACTGCGACAAATGTTACCTCAATGAGTTAGATCGGTTTCCTAACACATCTTAAACTCTTGCCCATACAAGAGAGTTGTTCAACTCAAATACTAACATGGTTTTCAATTGAAATTCAACAATCACTAATACGTTGCACAGAACAGATAACAAGCATGTTAATGCACGGGGTGCAAAAGAAACAATACTTGCATAACAATAAACTTCATAAATAAGACATGTTATTGCACGAGGTGCATTTCAACAAATAAGTAGACTTGCGTTATTGCACGGAGTGCATTTCAACAAATAAGTAGACTTGCTTGAGAACTCCTTATGAGTCTATTCATTTCCAGACATTCTCGGGAAGAGTTTATCTTTATTCAATATATTTCTTTCACATAAAAGTTTTATGTATTAAGATTTATTAAGATATATATATATATATATATATATATATATATATTTTTTTTTTTTTATTATCTACGGACTCTTCACAAGTCCATTTTAATTTTAACCCATCAGATTATACTCCAAGGTACTCGTTACCTCAGAACTATAATCCAAAGCTCTGATACCAACCTGTGACTTTCATGGTGCTTCAACCATAGCACCTCACAGTGGTACCTATCAGCTTGCCACCGACATCACGGCGTCCCCTACGGATAGTCTGGCTTCGGTGCCTTCCTTTAATAGGGAGTCACCAGCGAGAGGCTCGGGGTTCTTTGCACTTATTGTGCTTATAGCTCTGATACCAAAATGTCACGCCCCGAAAATCCACCTGCTACCTTCTTTTAGCTAGGTCGGACTTCGTGCTGACTTGTATAACCTTATTCAAAACATTCATTAACTTAAAGGTAATGTACACGATAAGTTTCTATAAAAACTCGTAATACAATTGATTTGAATCGTATATAGAAATCTTGATTTCTAATAATCAGAGTATAATGCGGAAAAGTGATAATATTACAATATCATTCAATACCCTCACTTGATACCAACTGTAACGCCCTCGAATTCGGGTCTGACGTTAACTCGTACTTCTATCGTCACTTAACCAATGATCCCATAATCGTATTGGTTGGACGAGTCTAATAAAGACACCGCTTATAAAAATTTCTCTTATTCGTTCCCTGGATCTTAACTTATTCTCTATCCTTCTTTGCTACAAGTATCAACTTGTAGTTTATAACCGTTTACCTAGATAACATCATATCCAACGGTAAATTTTTAACCTTAAGGTTTGAACCTTCTATACGTCTACTTGTAACGGTCTCATTCGTACTACAAGTATCAATATACAAAGATATTTCTTTTATGTCGATATTCCCTATTTATCTGACATTCACAATATTAAAAACAAACTTGCTCTTGGGACAGAGGAACCTTGCGATGAATTTGGTTTCTTCATCGGTGCTAAATCTCTATACGTACAGAACTAAGAATGTTATATAATATCCTCATTCAGACTTGTAGTTATTTATCAACCTTGTATTAATGTTTTACCATCTATCTGAATTTCAGAGTATCGACATAACATGATCAGTCCATATTACCAATACCCTCACTCAGATTTATAGTTCTTTAACAATTCTAAGTTATATCAAATTTAAAGACATAACAACGTTCGATAACAATAAACTGGAAATATCGATATAATATTCGGTTACATGTTTGTTTGTTCGTATTACAAAAGTCATTATGACTATAAACAATTAAATAATCATGAAAACTAGCCTATGCTTTCCTCTTTTACGTTCTATGATCTTCTTAACGTTCTTCTTAACTGCAAATAAAGTTTTATTCGCAAGAATGAGCACGACGGCTCAACAAGTCTAATTAATATCACATAAACAGTTTATGCTTTCATATAACTTTAATATGTTTAGACTTGACAGATATTTCATTTCATAATCAATTAACATTCAACAGTTAATCATATAAACAACTTATAACAGTTGCACATAATCACAATTGCACATAATAACAATTACACATAACAATATAAGCAAGGTTTAGAAAAGACTTGCACAATAACACATAAAGGATTAGAACTTGCATCTAATCAAATAAGAGTTAGAAGACTTGCCTTGGTGTTTAGGATAATAAACACTAAACTCAAACTTGTTAAAATAACCCTACACAATCATTTAGTGCATAAACGGTTAGATTCATCGTATTATATTACTTCATATGTCATATAATAACTTGACTTAACTATTTTCATAGGTGTTATAGGCTCCATAACATCCTAGCTCAAAAACTCATTTTTAATTCCTTAAACCCGAGAGCCTCTAAGAAATTTTCAGCTTTGACGTCCTTTACGGAAACTGTCATAACTTCTTCGTTTCAAAACATTTTTGGGTGATTCTTGAGTCTAAATTCATTAGAATTTCCCCCTTTACAATATTCTTTATATTACAGAAGCAGATTTGGACTTTAAAATTTCGGAAAATGGGCAGAAGGGTCTATGAGTCTACTTTGATCAAAATATCTTGGGTTAACCATGTGAAACATGGTACCACTAGCATTAATTTGTTAAGATAACATGTTCTAAGAGTCAATAACACTTCATAACATAAAAATACCAAAATCATAAACCTACTTATATTAGATTTATGACTTTTACTCAAGAACACACGAAGAACACGAAGAACACGAAGAACATACGAAGAACGATAAAAATCGAACATCGTAACGGCTTGTGTTTTGATCTTTTAACTTAATACTTAAAATAATTTGAGCATTATAACAACATGTTTACTTGGTGTTAATAATTTTAAACATAATATATATATATATATATATATATATGATTAAAGCTTGTAAAGATTAATATCAACTTTATTTCGAGAGTACACGAAGAACAGTTAATCGGCATAGCCAAACATCATAACATCGTGTTTCTCATCGAGATTAAGGACCGTGAATGAAGATTTGCTGAAGAAACAAGAAGAACACTTGTGATATTGAACAATTTCGACATTATAACTACTTGCATAAGCGATTAAAACACGAATTGAAATCGAACATAACAACAATTAGGGATTTTACCTCTTGTAGTTGCAAGCTTTAACTATTTCTTTGCAACTTCAGATTTTAGCTAGTGAATTAGCAAAGAACTAATGAACTTAAGCCTTCTATTTATAGGAAAACCAAAGTGGGGGTAAAATAGACTTTTAGGCTTTAAAATATCTTAGTAAAATATCTTAACAAAATATCTTAATAAAATATCTTCCAAGCACGACAAAGCGTAAGCACGACAATGCGTAAGCACGACAAAGCGTAAGCACGACAATGCGTAAGCACGACAATGCGTAAGCACGACAAAGCCTAAGCAGGACAAAGCGTAAGCACGACAATGCGTAAGCACGACAAAGCGTAAGCACGACAATGCGTAAGCACGACAAAGCATAAGCACGACAAAGCGTAAGCACGACAATGCAGCTTGTCAAAAACGAATATACCAACAAGTTCATTGGCGAAAAAAATATTTTTAAGCACGACGTGTCAAGCACGACGTTTTTTCGTAGAAAATTTTATTTAACCTAATTCATTGTTTACACTATAAAATCACAAAACACCTGCTTCGAAATATCATTTGGATCTTTATTAAACACATAAATTCAAATCTCATTAGGGCTTAAGGTTTTAAACTTCTTGATACCTAGCTTTAGGTTATACGTTCTAATTCTAAACGTATACGATCGCGTTTTCGAATCGTATTAGGTTTCCAAAGATTACCTGAACAGTCGGTCATTAGGTATTTCTAGAGTTTTCATTCTTAACTCAGTTAAGGCAATATTTATATTTTTGATAATATTTCGGGGTATTACAACCGCAACACAGAAACGTGAAACACATTGTGAATGTGCTCAAGTTTAGGAGGTAAAGCTACCTCGTACGCCACTTCACCTACCATCTTTAAAACTTCAAAAGGTCCTACGAACCTGGGACTTAATTTCCCCTTCTTTCCAAATCTGATTGTCCCTTTCCAAGGAGATACCTTCAAAAACACAATACTGCCAACTTTAAAGTCTCGCTTCTGACGATTCAAATCGGCGTATTTCTTCTGTCGGTCTTGAGCCGCTACTAATCATGCTCTTATCACCTTGACGACATCCACAGTCTACTGTACCAATTCAGGTCCCAACAGTCTTCGTTTACTGACTTTGTCCCAACACAGAGGTGTTCGACACTTCCTCCCGTATAATGCTTCTCTCTCCTCAGCGTTTCCAGGGCTATCCTCAAATGCTCGACGTGTTCCTCCTCCGTCTTTGAGTAGACTAGGATGTCATCTATGAAAACGACAACAAATTTATCTAGGTATTGCTTGAAAACTCTGTACATCATGTTCATAAATGTTGTTGGCGCGTTCGTCAGCCCAAACGACATCACCAAAAGCTCAAAGTGTCCATATCGAGTTCTGAATGTTGTTTTTGGAATATCGTCCTGCCTCACCTTCAGTTGGTGATATCCCGTCCTCAAGGCAATCTTTGAAAAATATTTTGTTCCCTTCAACTGGTCGAACAGATCATCGATTCTGGGCAGCGAATACTTGTTCTTAATGGTAACCTTATTCAATTCCCTGTAGTCAATACAGAGCCTTAACGATCCATCCTTCTTCTTCACGAACAATACTGGCGCTCCCCACGGAGATACACTCGAACGAATATACCCCTTATCTAGCAACTCCTACAGTTGAACCATCAATTCTTTCATCTCCACCGGTGCCATCCTGTATAGTGCCTTCAAGATAGGTGTTGTCCCCGGTACTAAATCGATTACAAATTCCACTTCCCTATCCGGCGATAAACCCGGTAGATCTTCTGGGAAAACATCTGGGAATTCTCTTACTACAGGTATCTGACCCATTTCACTCCTTACTCTTCGAGTATCAACCACATGAGCCAGATGACCTATGCAACCTTTTCTTAGCAATCTCTTCGCTTGCATCATCGTCAGACAACAAGATCGTCTCGGCAATTTACTACCGTAAAATACAACCCTCGACTTATTTGGAGTCTTTAGGTGTACGCATTTCTTCTGACAGTCAATCACAGCCCCATGACTAGACAACCAATCCATCCCAAGAATTACATCAAATTCTCTTAGTCGTATCGGAATTAAATCTACGCTCGGTTTATACCCGTTTATCTCAGCACAACAATTTCTATGGATGTATTCCACAGGAATAACTTCTTTATTAGCTACTTCCACATTCATTGGATTCTCAAATTTCTCACAAGGTAAGTTTAGCCGTTTAGCAAATTCATCTGACATAAATGAACAGGTAGCACCCGAATCAAACAATACATATGTGCTGATATTATTGATTGAAATAATACTTGACACCACGTCCTTCGATTCCATCGCATCCTGCACTGTCATATTGAAGGTGCGTGCTACTGGTCTGTTCTGCTGTGTTGGTCCTCCGATAGTCAGCTTACTATTGTTCCCTTGGTTAGCACTGCCTGCATCGCTCTTCCTATTTGGGCAATCCTTCTTCTGATGATCTGAAGCGCCACAAGAAAAACAACTTCTTGCCTTCGCCTTTGGGCATTGTGGGGGCAATGTGCCCCGATTGACCACAGTTGAAACAAACTCCTTTTCCTTTCATGCATTCTCCAAAGTGATTCCTGTTAGGTTTGTATATAGCGCGAACATGCAATCAAATTACTTAAATAGTGCGGAAGCGGGATAAAATCGGATTTTAAAATTTTATACAAACCATCACCAAGATCAATCCTTGTGCTCAATTAACGATATAAACAAAAGAGAAAGAGAATAAGAATTATACCCTCGTAGAACAAAGCTTCCTCGAGTACAAGTTCAACTCCTAGTCCTTCGTGTTCTCCTCGAATGCTGCAGTGTGATTCCTTCCTTTGATCAACGTTAGCCACCCAAGTGTTTGGCCTCTAGAGGTGATCCACCAAGGAAGAACAAGTATTCAAGAAGTCGGGTATTTAGCAAAACCCTAGTTTCTATCTCTATAGAAATTGTAAGTACTCTCCACAATCTAATGCAAGAATGTGTAACCCTAATCTATGATAAGAACCCTCTTATTTATAGATGTAGGAATAACCCTTCCCTAAACTATTTAGGATTAGGGTTTGTATTATAATTAAACTCCTTTAATTAATAATGCTCCTAATCCAATTAGGAATCCATGGGAGAGTACTTCTATTAATTAATTCCCAATTCCTATTATGAATTAAATAATAGTAAAAGTAATAATAATAATAAGACTCCTCTTATTAATTTATATTTAATATTTACAAAATATTAAATAATAAAAATTAAGCTATTTAATTTATTCTATCTCCATAGAGTAAATTAAATACACTTAACTTATTATTACAATTATGTCATTTACTTCTTAAATAAATATTTTCCTTTTGCGGTGTGACCCTTTAGGTTCTCCATATTAAACCGGTTGTGAATAAATCAATTAGAACAATTCTAATCTTAGTTAAATAAATAAATTAAACTATTTAATTCATTTAAATAAATAATATTTATTCTACAATAAGGGTAAGCCCCCTTAGCGATCAACGACTTTTCAGATAATATAGATTTCAACATTAATCACAAAAGAACCTTTGAGTAAATAGTTACCATACAATTCAATCCTTCTACCATACAATGTCCCAATTAAATATAAGACATGGATTTACTGTCAAGTCTTATTTTACTAGACGAGGTATAATATATATATATATATAGTAAGCATGCACATATAGAATACTATATTCTATCCGGATTGATTATGGACTTTTATTCTAGTTTGGTTCACTAGAGCCACCAAGTGAACCAAAAGGTCAAACCTAGGGTGCAAGAATAAAATTTAAATATAACTATTACATTTAAACCCGGGCTCCAATACAAACGGGTCTTCAAGCGCTCCTTGCTCCTTTGTCTCCAATTCTTCAAAAATTAATTCTAACTATTCCTATTACATAAACTATTTACTATAAATAGAAACCTTGATCAGCAGTCAAGGGGAAGTACATAGGAGGGAGATAGAATTTACATTAAGAAAAATTAGAGAAGACGAGGTACGCAGACCCCATTTATAAAAAAACCCATACATTCAAGCATCCATTAAAATAAATCCAATCACACATTGGTCAATAGTCCATAATCAATCCCTATTTATTATCATACATATCTCTATATGTATCAATAAATAACATTCATCTCATGAATAATAAATCCATTCCATATATGCATTGATATCAATTAATGGGCAAAAGTTTTGCTAATATTTAGTTTTTGAAACAAAATAAACTCTTTTATTTTAATCAAAAACCAAATCCAAATTAAACTCCTTTAATTTTAGCAATCTGAAATCCTATTTCAGATAAAATAAACATCTTTATTTTAAACTTATATAAATTAAATAAACCATTTATTTCAATTGAAGGAAAAAAAAATTTCGGATTCTGCTAGCCGGCGCAGCTGCGCCCAGAATGAACTGGACAACGGCGCAACTGCGCTGCTCCCCAGAAAAAAAAACGATTCTGAGTTTCGGCGCAGCTGCGCTCCAGAATGAACTAGAGGCGGCGCAGCTGCGCCGTGTCGCTGATTCAAAATTTTTTATTTTGCCCAAAAATTTCGATCCAATCGCATATCAAACATACATGGAATTATCAAAATCGATAATTAGCACAAGATTAGGCTCTGATACCACTGCTAGGTTTGTATATAGCGCGAACATGCAATCAAACTACATAAATAGTGCGGAAGTGCGATAAAATCGGATTTTAAAATTTTATACAAACCATCACCAAGATCAATCCTTGTGCTCAATTAACGATATAAACAAAAGAGAAAGAGAATAAGAATTATACCCTCGTAGAACAAAGCTTCCTCGAGTACAAGTTCAACTCCTAGTCCTTCGTGTTCTCCTCGAATGCTATAGTGTGATTCCTTCCTTTAATCAACGTTAGCCACCCAAGTGTTTGGCCTCTAGAGGTGATCCACCAAGGAATAACAAGTATTCAAGAAGTCGGGTATTTGGCAAAACCCTAGTTTCTATCTCTATAGAAATTGTAAGTACTCTCCACAATCTAATGCAAGAATGTGTAACCCTAATCTATGATAAGACTCCTCTTATTTATAGATGTAGGAATAACTCTTCCCTAAACTATTTAGGATTAGAGTTTCAATTATAATTAAACTCCTTTAATTAATTATGCTCCTAATCCAATTAGGAATTTGTGAGAGAGTACTTCTATTAATTAATTCCCAATCCCTATTAGGAAATAAATAATAGTTCTATTAATTAATTCTCAATCCCTATTAGGAATTAAATAATAGTAATAGTAATAATAATAATAAGACTCCTCTTATTAATTTATATTTAATATTTCCAAAATATTAAATAATAAATATTAAGCTATTTAATTTGTTCTATCTCCATAGATTAAATTAAATACACTTAACTTATTATTACAATTATGCTATTTACTTCTTAAATAAATATTTTCCTTTTGCGGTGTGACCCTCTAGGTTCTCCATATTAAACCGGTTGTGAATAAATCAATTAGAACAATTCTAATCTTATTTAAATAAATAAATTAAACTATTTAATTCATTTAAATAAATAATATTTATTCTACAATAAGGGTAAACCCCCTTAGCGATCAACGACTTTTCAGATATTATAGATTTCAACATCAAACACAAAAGAACCTTTGAGTAAATAGTTACCGTACAATTCAATCCTTCTACCATACAATGTCCCAATTAAATATAAGACATGGATTTACTGTCAAGTCTTATTTTATTTAATTATATACATTTCGATTTCCAAATGCATAACTCTAAATAATGCAAATTAGAAACTCCTTTCTAATTTCATTCTGCCTTGGCCAAGGACTACTGAGTTGTCATTTATCCAATCACATAGGACATTCACATCTTTTACTAGACGTGGTAGATTCTTTGTTGATCATTCACCTATCTCCATATACAACTTATTATACCCAATCATACCCTTTGATATACCCCAAAGGTCTTAAGGGACATGTCAAAGTATAATTCATCATACACAAGATACTATGATGATCTCAAGTCCAAGGATCACTTGTACTACTATCACTAGAGGAATTCCTATTGACAGGCGAGTAAAACTCCATTAGGTATTCCTTAGCGAGTCACGTTCAGTGAACTTATTCTCTAATAAACACCTACATACTTGCTTTAGTGTCTCCACACAAATGATTATGAGATCAATCATCCTCTTCCTAAGAGCAAGCAACGTATGTACTAATCTATCCAGATTCACTAATCCCCAATTTAGTAATCCAACGATTAGGAACAATTTTAGTTTGTGAGCTATCTAGAATTTAGATCTCATTAGCATGATCACCATCATGATTCTAAAAGCATTGCTCAAAACTATGGATTTATCACATTTAATATAACAACACCATGTAGATAATATAAAATGTCTTTTTAAGAAAATCAATTCTTTTATTAATAAATGAATAAGATTACAAAGTATATGCTACATCATATCAAATATGATTGGCTTGTGTGCATACTACTATCAGCTCCTTGAAACGAGCCCATGCAATCGTGCCTTCCCCAGCTCGACCTTTGTTTGCCTTCCACCAGTAATTTGCCTCACCTTTCATCATGAAAGTGGCTAATGACGTTTTTTGTTCTTCGGCCACTCGTGCGACCTCGAAAACTTTCTCCATTTCTTCTACCCATATCTAGGCTTCAATCGGATCCGTAGTCCCACGAAACTCCGGTGGTGCTACTAATTTGAAGTCCTTAAAGTTCGTCATGTGACTTCCTGGCTGATCGACCACCACGGTTGGTCTGCCCTGCATCGCTTCTGCTAATAAGTTCACAAAAGTCCTCATAGGGTCTGCATGACCCTCCTTGTTATTCACCAACTCTTCCACCCTTATGTAACGGGGTTGTCTTCTCGGCGACATTGTCTGTTTAATAGAAAACACTTAACGTTATAATCCCGTCACAACTTGTACGCATCTATTCTAGAGCGACAATGAAGCAACACACGTAACACAAACGTTTATACTCATGTGCTAACAGTTAAAACATCACACATGATTACTCTATAGCATACTACAATGAATGACATCAGCCATCCTTTCACACCACAAAAAAGGTGGGGATTTACTACTAACAACCATCCCTAACATAAACTAAGGTTGGGGTTTACAAACACATATCACATACTGATAGGCACGACACACAAACAAAATAGTCTAACCAAGTATACTGGGCTCTACAGTGCTAACATATTTTACTTGCCCTAACTAGGTCATCAACTCTCGACTCAAGGTGAGATGAGTCTATCCCTCCTCAACTAGATGATGGTGCCCACCATCCACCCACCTACTACTCACCATGCTAAATGCATAGCCTATTCTATTCATCCTTCTCTAACTGGG
Source organism: Aralia elata (assembly GCA_034770075.1). Lineage (NCBI taxonomy): Eukaryota > Viridiplantae > Streptophyta > Magnoliopsida > Apiales > Araliaceae > Aralia > Aralia elata. Next base: position 39,674,487 of record CM068382.1, read on the forward strand.
TTCGTCGAGCCTCCACCTCTACCTGTAGGCTCGCTCCCCATTGCTCCGACTACTCTAGCCTACTACTCTACTCAACATCTCTCGCTAAGAGGTGATATAAGAGGGTACTCAACTGGATAGGAGCTCCCTGCCCCAACTCAACTGGCTAAAATCAGGCATCCTACAGCCACAACAAAGACATCGTAGACAATCAACACAGATATTACCATAACAAAATACATTCATTGATGGGATGAATTTATATTTCATTATGTACAAACTCGGCTTGATGAATTTTCACAATCCACCTCCGACACATACAACTCGATGAATCTCCTCGATCCATCTTCTAGCATACTCTATACGAGTTTTCTTCTAAGGTCATAACCTAGGTTTTGAGTTCCTAAAGTTTATAACCTAAGGCTCTGATAGCAACTTGTGACACCCCCAAATTCAAGTACCAATACCTCGAATTTGGTGCTCATAATAAAATACATCCATATACCTCTAAACAATATAAATTAATTAATGCGGAATAAATAAACATATGTTGTTCATTACAAAAGGTTTACTACGGTCCCAAGGTCTATAACCTTAAATAGAATACATCACGGAATACAATAATATTACAAAATGATTCCACGATTACATAATGGGATAGTACATATAACTATTCCCTAAGCTTTCCTTTGCCTTTGCCCGCTTTGGAACTCTCCGACTTAACTACAATAGGTTCATGATATAGCAAGGGTGAGCAACTAGTTTGCTCAACAAGTTTAAAATGAATAAAGAAGATATATCATGAATGAATAAGAATAATAGCCGCATAGATCAACAATTTATGAACATTGATGAAATAGCTGAAATGACATAATCAAAGTTCAAATGAAACAATGAATATTGATTATTTACTATTGAGTGGTCCAATAGACCATGAACTTTTGGCCAAAGAGTCAATCATTCAACTAACTCTTTTAAAACATGGCCCCGTCAGTTGTACTCGAGGGGATCAGCCTCTTGTACACTATGTATATGCATAACATTTAACTCTGGCTGCATCGAATAACCGACACATTATAATCCCCTAAAAAGGGTTGCTCTCTCAGTCCAAGAATCCGTACCATCTACTGGTTTGGATAACTTTTTAAAAATATTAATCCTGTATATGTCTAGCCGAAATAAATGGCGTAGACTATTCCTTAAACAGTTCATGAAATGACGAATCTTAAACATTTCACAGTCCAACAACAAATCATGAATTCAAATGCACAAAGTGCGAACATCAATACTTATTTCTGATGCGGAATAATTGACAATAATTAATCCACTAATATCGTTTGAAAGTAATAACTCATGTCTGAGTTAGGAAACTTGCAATAATATAGAATACTTGCTCAATAAACAATTCGAGTAAGATAGAACCTGCTCAATAATGAAACTTGCCCAATTATAAAGGTTGAGTAAGTTTAAGAAACTTGCAATTCATAAGAATAAACTCGCACAATAATAAAAGTTGTACGGGTTAGGAAACTTGCCCAACACAAGGGTTAGACAAGCGTTAGGAAATTTGCTCAATAAATAACTTGAGTTAGGATAGGAAACTTGCACAATATTTAACATGTGTATAGGATCGGAAACCTGCTCAATATAATTCGAGTAAGGTTAGGGAAAACTTGCCTGGTGCGCCTGCTACAATATTACAACACACGCTCTTTAATATCCTACTTATGTAAATACATATTCACATAACAATTAGTGACATAACAGATACCAAATATCGGTTTATACTACTCTATAATGTCCCATTCATATTAGAGACAAAATATTAAACAAGGTTATGCCCACTAGTTGCGGCGTTACGACGCTTTCACGTCTGTACGCCAAACTTAATTATTCGAACGCCCAAGCGACACGCATTTGCGTACGCCTAACACGCCCATTCGATTTATCTAATACTCATTTGTTAATGCTAAGTATTATTATAATTCATAACATTCATGTTTTAGAACTTAGAACAACATAACTTAGCGTTGAAAACATTGCACATTGCACACGTGCATGTCCAACACCCTCTGATTGTCTCCAATCGCACAACAGTCCTAAAGATGGTCAATTTAGGAATTGATCCCAACCTCAAATTGAAAAACTTAAAGAGCAAAAGTTGTAGGTATACTCTTTCTCTTTCCGAATCATCTTGGATTATCTCAATCCGAGTTCATATGAGAAAGTTATGCCCATTTTACTAAAGGACGTCGAAGCTGTTTGCACAGTCTCTTGTCTAGCGCCTAGGCACTCTCTCACAGTAGTTGGGCTCATGGAAACCGCCTAGCCAAGCGCCTAGGTGCTCGGCCTGAGTCTCCCAACCCGTTTTCTTCCCGGAATGCTCTGTTTTTGGTGTTCTAGACTTATCTTGCTTCCAACCACCATAACTCCCTCAATACATGTTCAAATTGGTCTGTTCTGGACTCTATGGACTCCTAAGACATAGGGCTCCAACATGTCAAAAATTTAGAGCTATCCATTAACATTAACATGGCCAAATTATAGGCCAAAGTATCAACTCATGCTATATTTTCGTGTTCTTGGTGTTCTTGGTGTTTTCACAAAAATTATCACCAAATCTTTGTTTTAATCCCTTTTTACTTCATTCCAACTTGGTTAAACCCATAACCCATGGAAGTACAACATCATTACAACAAACGAATTAAAAAAACACGAAATCATAGCTACAAAGTCCTCTAAATCGTCTAACGGTCCATGTTCATGTCCAAAGTCCATTGTTCTTCATGTTCTTCATCCTTTTTAAGCATAGGTACGGATTTATTACATTTTTGTTCCACTTTGATGTTATTAATGGCTTATATAACCTCTTAACAATATTAACAAACATCCAACATAAACAAAAACAACAAGAATCGCCAGAAAATCAATCCGCAAGCTCAAGAGCTCAAAAACTAAGAAAACTTGAAAAACTTAACAAGAAATCGAATGGAAAGGATTTCGTTGGTGTTTACCTCTGTAATCCTTCCTAGATTAAGAAGATAGCTAGGCTTGCTTGGCTTGAGTTCTTATTGGCTTTGGCTCCTTTTCTCTCTTCTTCTTCGCCAGCGTTTTCTTCTCTTCCTTCTTCCTGCAACTCTCTTTCTTTCTCTCTCTCTATCAGCTGAAGCAACTTGGAGGGAGAATGAATAGTTTGGGAGAAGTGGAGGGACTTTGGGAGGATGAAGGGAGTGGGTTAATTGCTCTGTGTAAGTTGTGTTTAGCATAAGACCAACATGCCGGCAACTCCCTCATCTCTCAATTCTAATTGGTCTAAAAGTGGGGGTTGGTTTCCACTTGGAGTAACAAGTCAAAATAAATACCCAAATACATAAAAATATATCCGAAAACTCCCACTTTTGTACCAACACTGGTAAATAACTCTACCCAAAATTAAAATGGGTACTCCCATAATTATTGGGATGGGTAAAAATAATTATTATGGGATTTGTCCATTTATTCAGAACACCCATATAACACATTTTGGATACGGATAAAATCACGTATCAGCTCAAATAAAATTTCCGACGCTTGAAAAAATTATCACATCACTCGCACGTATTTATGAAATTTATTAAAATCAAAAAAGACACAAAAATATTATGGCATGAATAGTGCCTCGGGAAACGTGCCCCGTGAATAGTGATTTAGCGACGCTACGCGAAATCAATTATTCACTTAATCAAAATTATAACACGTAAAATTTCACGCATTCACATAATTCAGGTTGTCACACAACCTTTAAACATGCAACACAAAATAGTATTAATAAAATATAATACATTCATTAATATTCAAAAATTCAAATTACAAGACAAATCCAAAATTCCTGGTCGTTACAGAAACCAAGGAGGAATGAGTTAGAGTATGATGATTACCTCTTGGATTCCCCTTCTTAGTTGCTAAATGATTTAGTTAGAGTTTGAGGCTTCCTCTCCTCTTCTTCCGTTACTTCTCCGAAACATTTATACAAGCTTCTTTACTCCACCTACTTGCTTCTCCCTCTAGAATGGTCTCTCTTTCTCTCATTTCTCTTCTCAATTTTCATTTGGGTAATATAGCTTTGCAAATTTTGGCAAATGTTTATGAAGGGGCTATATATAGAAGTTGTTAGCTGGTCTCTTCCTCTTTCCCCAACTCTTCGTATTCTTCATTAGATGGTTTGGTAAGAAGAAGATGAAAGGATTTGGAATTTGGAAAGTTTTCTCCATTTTCTTTTTATTTTCCTTTTTTTCTCTCCAACCGTTGGGCTTCCTCTTCATTTGCTTAGTTGCTGATTTCTCCAATTTAGAAAAAGTGATCAGTTGTCCAATGGGTCTCACTTTGGAATCACTCCCAATTAATACCCATTTATCTATTTAATGGCCCATTTTACCATTTTCACATCCGAAAATCAACTTTTTCGTGAGGACAGTCGATTCCTACTAAAATCGACGTTCTCATCATCATGGGAAAACCCGTTTCATCAAATTCATCTCCAAAATTCGTGTTTGACTTTTTACCAAAAAAGTCAATCGGTTGACTTTTGACCAAAAAGTCAATCGGTTGACTTTTGACCAAAAAGTCAACCCCGACACAAAATGTGTTTAGGGTCTATTCTGACTAATTTGGACTTTCTGAATTTAAATCTGCAGTCCATTTCTCCAAATTCTAATCCGAACTCAAATTCGAGTTTTAACCACTTAATTTGAAGCGTTAGCTTCTTTAGTAAGTTCAAACAATTAAATTAGTTTAAACTAACTATAAATATACATCTCATCATATAAAAATAAATATATGTATATATATAACACATATACATATTTATTTATTCACATAAAAATATTACTCATAAAATTCATTTAAATAATATACATCAATATTCATAAGCTCGAATTACAAGGCTATCCAGAGTTCACCGTCGTTACAGCGGATATTGGCTAAATTCAATTTTTTATATAACCATTAAATAACATATCATTGTACGAACTGCAATCATATCCATATTTGCTCACATAACACACTAACATTCAAAGCAATGTTTGCTCACATAACGTAACCCATTGCACCGTGTGCAATCATCTAAAGCTACTTGCCCAATTTATTTGATCTAACACTATCAACTTATCACAATTTAAGGATTATTACAATTCATATCTCACTAGTAAATATTCTGAATGGAATAGTTCAACAAATCGAGTTAAGCCGAATTAAATGGCAGTAACTCTTTTTCATAGCTTATATTCACATCATACGATGAATTTTATATAACAAATAAAATTCCATAGTTTAACCTCATGTCTTGCACAAAATAATAAATTTGTACAAGATCATATAATACTTGCACAATATATAAATTTGTGCAAGTCGAAAAACTTGAATTCACACAATATGAAAGCACTGTGTAAATTAGAACATGCATTCAACACACAAATTGAATGAGAGTTCGAAAACTTGCCTGAAGCGTTTTTTAATTTATACGCAAAATCTTCCTTCAATTGTCCTACACAATTTAATTAACGATAATATACCAACTAACCACATATAGACTTCATATATTGGGTTAGTTATCTTAATTCTTACTTTATGTTGTTCGCGTTTTATAATTTAAAAAATGCGACCAAACTCTTAAATTCTCTACTATAGGGCTAAATCAGACGGTATGACCCGTCTGCTTAAGGTGTCTGCTTTAAACTAAGTTCTTCTTTAGTTATAAATCAGACAGTATGACCCGTCTGCTTTAGGTGTCTGTTTTAGACAAAGTTCTTAAATTATTAATCAGACAGTATAACTCGTCTGCTGTAGGTGTCTACTTTAGACCAAAACGTACTGTAAGTGACGTCAGTAACTGGCAGTTTTTCGTTTTCGTCGCATCTCGCAACATCATAACTCGCTCATCCAATATCAAAATGAGTCCGTTCTTGAGTCTACAGTTTCCTTATTCTTCGTATTACATAATACCCAAAAAATAGGATTTCCAGAAAATTTAACTACCCAGAAAACTGACTCAAAAGTCAGTACACACACTAATTTCAGTCTTTTAACTAGTTTTATAGAGAAATACGCCATGACTTCGTTACAAAAACTTTTACCTTTGTTCCAATTGGATGATGTTCATAACTTATAAAAGCATAGCATAACATCCTAGAACTAAATTTTCAGATTTGGGACACCATAACAAAATGCCCCAAATTAGTCCACTAATTAGGCTTAATCCATTCCTTTATGCTTAGGTTCATTTTCTTCCATTTTCTTGCATTATTACATGGTTTAAACATATAATCTACATCGTATTCCTCCTTATTACTTCAAATTCATCATGATCCCCAATCAAACCACAACAATCACTAACAAGCTAATTTACAAAGCTTTAAAGAGATGAATGGAAGTTAGGGTTTAAGACTTACCTCTTGTGATTCTTCTTCTTTCTTCCTATTGATTAAAGCTTGCTAGATTTTCTTTGTTAGGTTTGTATAACGCGAACATGTAAACAAATTATATAAATGAAGCGGAAGCGCGATAAAATCAGATTTTAAAATTTTACAAACCATCACCATGATCTTTCTTTATGCATAATTATTAATTAAACGAAAGAGATGGAGAATAAGAATTATACCCTTGTAGAATTCTAGCTTCCTCAAGTACAAGTTCACCTCCAATTCCTTCGTGTTCTTGGTGTTCTTGGTGTTTTCACAAAAATTATCACCATATCTTTGTTTTAATCCCTTTTTACTTCATTCCAACTGGGTTAAACCCATAACCCATGGAAGTACAACATCATTACAACAAACGAATTAAACAAACACGAAATCATAGCTACAAAGTCCTCTAAATCGTCTAACGGTCCATGTTCATGTCCAAAGTCCATTGTTCTTCATGTTCTTCATCTTTTTTAAGCATAGGTACGGATTCATTACATTTTTGTTCCACTTTGATGTTATTAATGGCTTATATAACCTATTAAGAATATTAACAAACATCCAACATAAACAAAAACAACAAGAATCGCCAGAAAATCAATCCGCAAGCTCAAGAGCTCAAAAACTCAAAAACTAAGAAAACTTGAAAAACTTAACAAGAAATCGAATGGAAAGGATTTCGTTGGTGTTTACCTCTGTAATCCTTCCTAGATGATTAAGAAGATAGCTAGGCTTGCTTGGCTTGAGTTCTTATTGGCTTTGGCTCCTCTTCTCTCTTCTTCTTCGCCAGCGTTCTTATTCGCCAGCGTTTCTTCTCTTCCTTCTTCCTGCAGCTCTCTCTCTTTCTCTCTCTCTATCAGCTGAAGCAACTTGGAGGGAGAATGAATAGTTTGGGAGAAGTGGAGGGACTTTGGGAGGATGAAGGGAGTGGGTTAATTGCTCTGTGTAAGTTGTGTTTAGCATAAGACCAACATGCCGGCAACTCCCTCATCTCTCAATTCTAATTGGTCTAAAAGTGGGGGTTGGTTTCCACTTGGAGTAACAAGTCAAAATAAATACCCAAATACACAAAAATATATCCGAAAACTCCCACTTTTGTACCAAAACTGGTAAATAACTCTACCCAAAATTAAAATGGGTACTCCCATAATTATTGGGATGGGTAAAAATAATTATTATAGGATTTGTCCATTTATTCAGAACACCCATATAACACATTTTGGATACGGATAAAATCACGTATCAGCTCAAATAAAATTTCCGACGCTTGAAAAAATTATCACATCACTCGCACGTATTTATGAAATTTATTAAAATAAAAAAAGACACAAAAATATTATGGCATGAATAGTGCCTCGGGAAACGTGCCCCATGAATAGTGATTTAGCGACGCTACGCGAAATCAATTATTCACTTAATCAAAATTATAACACGTAAAATTTCACGCATTCACATAATTCAGGTTGTCACACAAACTTTAAACATGCAACACAAAATAGTATTAATAAAATATAATACATTCATTAATATTCAAAAATTCAAATTACAAGACAAATCCAAAATTCCTGGTCGTTACAGAAACTAAGGAGGAATGAGTTAGAGTATGATGATTACCTCTTGGATTCCCCTTCTTAGTTGCTAAATGATTTAGTTAGAATTTGAGGCTTCCTCTCCTCTTCTCCCTTACTTCTCCGAAACACTTATACAAGCTTCTTTACTCCACCTACTTGCTTCTCCCTCTAGAATGGTCTCTCTTTCTCTAATTTCTCTTCTCAATTTTCATTTGGGTAATATAGCTTTGCAAAATTTTGGCAAATGTTTATGAAGGGGGTATATATAGAAGTTGTTAGCTGGTCTCTTCCTCTTTCCCCAACTCTTCGTATTCTTCATTAGATGGTTTGGTAAGAAGAAGATGAAAGCATTTGGAATTTGGAAAGTTTTCTCCATTTTCTTTTTATTTTCCTTTTCTTTTCTCTCCAACCGTTGGGCTTCCTCTTCATTTCCTTAGTTGCTGATTTCTCCAATTTAGAAAAAGTGATCAGTTGTCCAATGGGTCTCACTTTGGAATCACTCCCAATTAATACTCATTTATCTATTTAATGGCCCATTTTACCATTTTGACATTCGAAAATTAACTTTTTCGTGAGGACAGTCGATTCCTACTAAAATCGACGTTCTCATCGGCATGGGAATATCCTTTTCGTCAAATTCATCTCCAAAATTCGTGTTTGACTTTTTACCGAAAAAGTCAATCGGTTGACTTTTGACCAAAAAATTAACCCCGACACAAAATGTGTTTAGGGTCTATTCTGACTAATTTGGACTTTCTGAATTTAAATCTGCAGTCTATTTCTCCAAATTCTAATCCGAACTCAAATTCAAGTTTTAACCACTTAATTTGAAGCGTTAGCTTCTTTAGTAAGTTCAAACAATTAAATTAGTTTAAACTAACTATAAATATACATCTCATCATATAAAAATAAATATATGTATATATATAACACATATACATATTTATTTATTCACATAAAAATATTACTCATAAAATTCATTTAAATAATATACATCAATATTCATAAGCTCGAATTACAAGGCTATCCAGAGTTCACTGTCGTTACAGCGGATATTGGCTAAATACAATTTTTTATATAACCATTAAATAACATATCATTCTACGAACTGCAATCATATCCATATTTGCTCACATAACACACTAACATTCAAAGCAATGTTTGCTCACATAACATAACCCATTGCACCGTGTGCAATCATCTAAAGCTACTTGCCCAATTTATTTGATCTAACACTATCAACTTATCACAATTTAAGAATTATTACAATTCATATCTCACTAATAAATATTCTGAATGGAATAGTTCAACAAATCGAGTTAAGCCGAATTAAATGGCAGTAACTCTTTTTCATAGCTTATATTCACATCATACGATGAATTTTATATAACAAATAAAATTCCATAGTTTAAACTCATGTCTTGCACAAAATAATAAATTTGTACAAGATCATAGAATACTTGCACAATATATAAATTTGTGTAAGTCGAAAAACTTGAATTCACACAATATGAAAGCACTGTGTAAATTAGAACATGCATTCAACACACAAATTGAATGAGAGTTCGAAAAGTAGCCTGAAGCTTTTTTTAATTTATACGAAAAATCTTCCTTCAATTGTCCTACACAATTTAATTAACGATAATATACCAACTAACCACATATAGACTTCATATATTGGGTTAGTTATCTTAATTCTTACTTTATGTTGTTCGCATTTTATAATTTAAACAATGCGACCAAACTCTTAAATTCTCTACTATAGGGCTAAATCAGACGGTATGACCCGTCTGCTTAAGGTATCTGCTTTAAACTAAGTTCTTCTTTAGTTATAAATCAGACAGTATGACCCGTCTGCTTTAGGTGTCTGTTTTAGACTAAGTTCTTAAATTATTAATCAGACAGTATAACTCGTCTGCTGTAGGTGTCTGCTTTAGACCAAAACCTACTATAAGTGACATCAGCAACTGGCAGTTTTTCGTTTTCGTCGCACCTCGCAACATCATAACTCGCTCATCCATTATCAAAATGAGTCCGTTCTTGAGTCTACAGTTTCCTTATTCTTCGTATTACATAATACCCAAAAAATAGGATTTCCAGAAAATTTAAATACCCAGAAAACTGACTCAAAAGTCAGTACACACACTAATTTCAGTCTTTTAACTAGTTTTATAGAGAAATACGCCATGACTTCGTTACAAAAACTTTTACCTTTGTTCCAATTGGATGATGTTCATAACTCATAAAAGCATAGCATAACATCCTAGAACTAAATTTTCAGATTTGGGACACCATAACAAAATGCCCCAAATTAGTCCACTAATTAGGCTTAATCCATTCCTTTATGCTTAGGTTCATTTTCTTCCATTTTCTTGCATTATTACATGGTTTAAACATATAATCTACATCGTATTCCTCCTTATTACTTCAAATTCATCATGATCCCCAATCAAACCACAACAATAACTAACAAGCTAATTTACAAAGCTTTAAAGAGATGAATGGAAGTTAGGGTTTAAGACTTACCTCTTGTGATTCTTCTTCTTCTTTCTTCCTCTTGATTAAAGCTTGCTAGATTTTCTTTGTTAGGTTTGTATAACGCGAACATGTAAACAAATTATATAAATGAAGCGGAAGCGCGATAAAATCAGATTTTAAAATTTTACAAACCATCACCATGATCTTTCTTTATGCATAATTATTAATTAAACGAAAGAGATGGAGAATAAGAATTATACCCTTGTAGAATTCTAGCTTTCTCAAGTACAAGTTCACCTCCAATTCCTTCACGTTCTAATTAAATAATAAATATTAAGCTATTTAATTTATTCTATCTCCATAGATTAAATTAAATACACTTAACGTATTATTACAATTATGTCATTTACTTCTTAAATAAATATTTTTCTTTTGCGGTGTGACCCTTTAGGTTATCCATATTAAACCGGTTGTGAATAAATCAATTAGAACAATTCTAATTATATTTAAATAAATAAATTAAACTATTTAATTCATTTAAATAAATAATATTTATTCTACAAAAGGGTAAGCCCCCTTAGCGATCAACGACTTTCCAAATAATATAGATTTCAACATTAATCATAAAAGAACCTTTTAGTGAATAGTTACCGTACAATTCAATCCTTCTACCATACAATATCCCAATTAAATATAAGATATGGAATTACTGTCAAGTCTGATTTTATTTAATTATATGTATTTCAATTCTCAAATGCACAACTCTGATAATGTAAATTAGAAACTCCTTTCTAATTTCATTTTGCTTTGGCCAAAGACTTTTGAGCCATTATTTATCGAATCACATAGGACATTCTCTCATTTTACTAGAAGTGGTAGATTCTTTGTTGATCATTCACCTATCTCCATGTATAACTTATTATACCCAATCATACCCTTTGATATACTCTAAGGGTCTTAAGGGACATGTCAAAGTATAACTCATCATACACAAGATACTATGATGATCTTAAGTCCAAGGATCACTTGTACTACTATCACTAGAGGAATTCCTATTGACAGGCGAGTAAAACTCCATTAGGTATTCCTTAGCGAGCCACGTTCAGTGAACTTATTCTCTAATAAGTACCTACATACTTGCTTTAGTGTCTCCGCACAAATGATTATGAGATCAATCATCCTCTTCATAAGAGTAAGCAACGTATGTACTAATCTATCCGGATTCACTATTCCCCTTTTTAGTAATCCAACGATTAGGAACGATTTTAGTTTGTGAGCTATCTAGAATTTAGATCTCATTAGCATGATCCCCATCATGAATCTAAAAGCATTGCTCAAAACTATGGGTTTGTCACATTTAATATAACATCACCATGTAGATAAAGTAAAATGCCTTTAACAAACGAATAAGATTACAAAGTATATGCTACATCATATTAAATATGATTGGCTTGTGTGTATACTACTTTCAATCTCCCACTTGCACTAAAGACAATCGTCATGGTATCTAATACCCTTCTTCTCTAAGTGACGATCATCCTGCTGTTTGGATAAAGCTTCAGTAAATGGATATGCAATGTTGTTCTTGAGAGTCAACTATCTCTATAGTGACTTCTCCTCTTTCAATGATTCGGCTAATCAAATGAAAGTGTCGCAACACATGTTTGAATCCAAGATGAGACTTAGGAACTATTCTTAATTCTGTAATGAACTTTTCATCCAAACAATCAACTTACAGCTTCATTTACAGCTATATACTTTGTCTTTGTCACTAAACCAGTAACTCTTTGCTGTTTGGAATCTTTCCAATTCACTCCACCACCTTTCAAGGTAACGATTAACCTTAAAGTGGATTTGTTATCGTCTTGGTCAGTCTGAAAAACTTGAGTCTGTTTAGCCCTATAGTTTTAATTCAGACCTATTAGAGTTTATGCCCTAGAGGCCAATTATTTAATGTAATTGCTTAACATTTCTTTTGATATTTAATTGAATAAATGAATTATTTTATTATGGTTTCATTTACTGTGTTATATAAATGTTAGCATAATAAAAGTCCTTAGAATAATGATACAAATTATATAGCTTCAAGTATGTGACTTGAACATGAGATTATATAATTACAATAAGTATCATTACTCTTAAATATTCCTAGTCGAGTATCATTGAGAATGGGACAACAATGATACACTGAGATTAGTATGTGGATTGACAGATGACCAAATCTCATTGGTCATTAATATTTAAGATATTAAGTCAATGCATAGGTACATGTTAGAGAACAATGTACTGGACAGGCCCATCATGAGAATTCTACGTGGAGCATTATGCAAAGTGTCATAAGCAATTCTCATAGTGACAATGATGTAATGGTCCTCCGACCTGAAATCACTATATTACTATACGAGAATTTATGTACTTTGATATCATCAAATGTCACCTTTAATAGGGTGGACAATAAAGGTGATTATTGGGTACATCATGAATCGTGTGAGGAATATGAGTGATCTAGATGGAATTTAACCCTCCTATATATTAGGAGTGATATCCATATGCCTCTTGATTGAGTAGGACTATGAAATGCATGGCCATGCTCAAATAGTGATTTGTTTCATATAGTCTACTCATTGATCAAGAAAACTCAGATTAAATTATGAAGAGTATGACACATTCCATGGCTCGAGTTTAATCTAGGATGTCAAGGTTAAAAGGATTAAATTACATTGAAACATTGGTCACGAAAAGGTTGTATCGAATCATCGATCTTATTATTATTTGGGTAGCAGTGATGCATTACTAGATGTCACTCACTGTTTATAATTTTATAATATGATTTTAAAATTATTGCCAATATAATAATAACCTATAGGGTCACACACTTAGAACGTAATTAAAATAGAATTAATTTAAATTGTAAGAATTTAAATATATCAATATGATTAATAGTATTTAAATTACGAATTTAAATTAACAAGATAATTTGTATATATATGTATATTAATTAAGTAAGACTTAATTAAAATATAATATATATAAATTCGGATTTTATTTTTCTAATTGGATTAGGGTTTTGATTAATTACTTTTGGATGCTATATATATCTGATATATCAGCAGTCTGAGGGACGTGAAAAAAAAAAGGAAAAACCCTAGCCGTTTTAGAAAAGAGAGTTGAGAGCAACACTTAAAGAAATCCAGATCTTGGCGGCTAGTACCGGAGTTCTCTTTGCTGCAGATCGTGTGACGATTTGTGGGACGTTCGTGTGGATACCGTAGAGACGCAGTTCCGTTGGATTGCGTTGGAGATTCGAAGCCGTTCCAGAATTTTATCGTTGCATTCAAGCTCGGATAATCGGTAAATCAAATCTAAACCTCTGAATTAATTTGTTTTTGCATGGATCCTGTTTTTAGGGTTTCAAAATAGTTTTTAAAAATTTTAAATTTCGCTGCCTATATCTGTCAGAAACCCTACAGTGGTATCAGAGCTACTTGCGAAACATTAATTCAGATTAAGTGTTTTAATTGTATTCGATATATATATGATATTTCTGATGCATGTTTACCGATCTGAAAATTAAAAATACCCTATTCTGCATGTATGCGAATTCTGGAAAAACAGTAATATATATATATATATGCATGTATAAGATATTTTCTTAATCGTATCCTAGAGGGTGGAATAACAATACAACTACTGTTCTAATTGGATTAGAAACATGATTAGGTTTAATATGATTAACCTAATCTGGACATATATGATATGTTCTGAATGTATTATTATTATGTGTGTTTTGGTGGTTTGTATACGAATCTGGAATTGTTTCATAAATTCGTGTGGAAAAATTCTGCAATACAGATTGTAGTTCGAAAACCCCCCTTGGACCCCCCGTCGTAGCGCACGATGGTCGTAACCCTAATATTCAATATTTTTTTTATTATATAAAATTGTGTTATGTGCTTATTGTGATATGCATGGTGCACAGTTATGGCCCTTTTGACCCATAGGTTAGTGGTTTTTGTTTTGAAATATGGCTTGCATGTCGTGCCTCTCTATAAAGTCTAATGTATTATTCTTTTCTCATCTAAATCCCCTCGAATGTAACTCGAGGTTTGTTTATCACATGTAATGTACAAATGTAACCTATTAAGATGACAATATGATGATGGAGAGGAGACACATACACGAGGAAGGCCCGAGGAAGCTACTATTTTGAATTTTTTTTATCACCTTAGACTGACCTTCAATCTTTTCATTAGCTTGAGAAGATTGACATAGGGTTGGGCCATAACTGTGACATATTTAATTTTGCACTTTATTTATGCTTGTATACGATATGATATGATAAATAATGTGCATGCTTAATGAGATTAATAATTGGTGAGATCTAAATTAATTAATAAAATCCCTCATAAAATTATTAAGTCTAAATCAGATGCCTTCCAATGAATAACACTCATCAAGACCTTGATCAATGGATGTAGGTTTGCCAAAGCAAAGTACCCTATTTATATTGGTAAGATGCGATAGGATAATTGTGATATCTAAATTGTTAAAATCATTGGGCCTGACTTAACTAAGTTATCTCAATAGGATTGTGGACTTAGAGGCATAAAGTTTGGTAGGTACCATTAGATGGACTTAGAACAAATGTTGTTCACCAAACTATCTAAGAGTTATATACGATATAATTGACAAAAGGTTGTCTACCTAAATAATTATGTTTTGAGAGAATAGTCAAAGCTAACTTAAGGCATAATGAAATATGGATCTTGGCTCACTAGAAAGATTTAAATAACAAAACGCTTTCCGAATTAATGGTGAGGGCTATTAATTTGAATAAAATAGTGGGAGGTATATTTTGAATGTACTATTATCAATTTCATAATATCAAAAACTCTGCAATTTGACTTATTATTTTTGCACTTATAAATTGTAGATATCAATGGCAAAAAACAACACAAATAGTCTTTCACTACGATCAGTCCTTGAGAAGGAAAATCTGAGTGGAATTAATTTCCTAGACTGGCATAGGAACTTGAGGATTGTCCTCAAACAAGAGCGCAAGCTATATGTCCTTGATGGGCCCATTCCTGCAACACCAGCTAACACTGCACCACGTGCAGAGCATAATGCTTACAAGAAGCATCAAGATGTTGCTCTGGACATGAGTTGTCTCATGCTAGCAACTATGAACTCTGAGCTTCAGAAGCAACATGAGTTAATGGATGCTTATGAGATGATCGAGCATCTCAAGAAATTGTTCGAAGGGTATGCTCGACAGGAGAGGTATGATACAAGCAAAGCGTTGTATCACTGCAAGATGGGTGATCGTGATCCAGTTGGTCCACATGTTCTGAAAATGATTGGGTATATTGAGTACCTTGATAGGTTGGGTTTTCCAATTACTCAGGAAGCCCAAACTGATCTTGTTTTGCAATCTTTGAACAACAGCTACTCTCAATTTGTTATGAATTATCTCATGAATGAAATTGAGAAACCACTTACTGAGTTGTTGAGCATGTTAAGAACTGCCGAGAACAACATGAAAAAGGCAGGACTCGATCCCATAATGATGGTGCAAAAGGGGAATGCTAAGGGAAAAGGGAAAGGCAAGAAAAAGATAAGATCTAAATCTGGTGCCAAACCCAATTTCAAAAACAAACGGGCTTTAAAGCCTACAGGTGGGGGTGGTTAAAGAAGGTGATTGTCACTTCTGTGGAAAACCTGGACACTGGAAGAGGAATTGTCATGCTTATTTGGAAGAGCTGAAGAAAAAGAAAGGAAGTGTGACTTCTGATTCAGGTATATATGTTATAGAAGTCAATTTGTCTACTTCTACATCATGGGTATTGGATACTGGATGTGGTTCTCACATTTGTGTTAATGTGCAGGAACTCCGAAGGAGTAGGACTTTGGCGAAAGGAGAAGTTGACCTATGAGTTGGGAATGGAGCAAAAGTTGCTGCACTAGCCGTAGGGACTTATCATTTATCATTGCCCACTGGGCTAGTATTAGAATTAGAGGATTGTTATTATGTGCCTGCTATGAGCAAAAACATTATTTCTGTTTATTGTTTGGACACGAAAGGTTTTTCAGTTTTAATAAAGAACAACAGTTGTTCGTTTTACTTAAATGAAATATATTATGGTGTTGCACAATTGTTTAATGGTCTTTATATTCTTGATTTTGAAATTCCTATCTATAACATAAATACAAAACGATTTAAATCAAATGATTCAAATCCGACATATCTTTGGCACTGTCGTTTAGGCCATATAAATGAGAAACGCATATCCAAACTCCATAAAGATGGATTTTTGGATTCATTTGATTTTGAATCATATGAGAAATGCGAGTCTTGTTTATTAGGCAAGATGACTAAAGCCCCTTTCACTGGTCATAGTGAACAGGCTAGCGATGTATTGGGACTTATACATAGTGATGTATGTGGACCCATGAGTTCGTTAGCAAGAGGTAGGTTCTATTACTTCATTACATTTACTGACGACTTCAGTAGATATGGATATGTGTATCTTATGAGACACAAATCCGAATCCTTTGAAAAGTTCAAGGAATTCAAGAATGAAGTTCAAAACCAATTTGGCAAAAGCATAAAAGCCCTTCGATCCGATCGAGGAGGTGAATACTTAAGCCAAGAATTTGATGACCTTCTAAAGGAGTGTGGTATTATATCACAGCTCACTCCACCTGGAACACCACAATGGAATGGTGTGTCTGAGAGGAGAAATCGCACCTTGTTTGACATGGTACGATCAATGATGAGTCATGCAGATCTTCCAATTAGCTTTTGGGGTCATGCCCTAGAGACAGCTGCGTTCACACTTAACCGTGTTCCTACAAAGACGGTTCAAAAGACACCATATGAGATGTGGACTGAAAAACGTCCTAGTTTGTCTTTCATGAAGATTTAGGGTTGCAAGGCATTTGTGAAACGTCTGGCTTCTGACAAGCTCGGACCCAAATCTGAGAAATGTAATTTTGTGGGATACCCTAAGGAAACAAAAGGGTATTATTTCTACAAACCTTCTGAGAACAAAGTGGTTGTTGCTCGAACTGGTATTTTTCTAGAAAGAGAATTTGTCTCTAAAGGAAATAGTGGGAGGAAAGTAGAACTCGAAGAAATTCGAGAACCACAAAATATCATTGAACCTGAGTTGGAACATGAGCAGGGACCACAAGATGTTGTGGAAAGTGAACCTGCTCAAATTACACAAGGCATTCATAGATCTGGTAGGACACGCCAAGAGCCCGAGAGATATTATGGATTTCTTGTGACTCAAAACGGCGATGTGATGCTCATAGATCAGGATGAGCCTGCTTCCTACCAAGAAGCTATGAATGGACCAGATTCTGAGAGATGGCGTGAAGCCATGAAATTTGAGATGGACTCCATGTATACAAACCAAGTATGGACTTTGGTTGATCCACCCGAAGGGGTAAAACCAATCGGGTGCAAATGGGTTTTCAAGAAGAAAACCGACATGGATGGTAATGTACAAACCTATAAAGGCCGACTGGTAGCAAAAGGTTTCAAACAAGTTCAAGGTGTTGACTATGATGAAACCTTCTCTCTAGTGGCAATGGTTAAATCCATCAGGATCTTACTTGCTATTGCAGCCTTTTATGATTACGAAATCTGGCAGATGGATGTCAAAACTGCTTTCCTTAACGGAAATCTCCTTGTGGATGTGTATATGACACAACCTGAGGGTTTTGTCACTCCAAAGGATGCTGGAAAGGTATGTAAGCTGCAGCGATCCATTTATAGATTGAAGCAAGCCTCTCGGAGTTGGAATCTTCGTTTTGATGAAGCAATCAAAAAGTTTGGCTTTATGAAAAATGAAGATGAACCTTGTGTATATAAGAAGGTTAGTAGGAGTCACATTGTATTCTTGGTATTATATGTTGACGACATATTAATTATTGGGAATGACATTCCTTCCTTACAGGCTGTAAAAACATGGCTAGGAAAATATTTCTCCATGAAATATTTGGGCGATGCAACCTACATTTTAGGTATCAAGATCTATCGTGATAGATCGAAAAAAATGCTCGGCCTAAGTCAAAGTACATATATTGATAAAGTGCTGAAACGGTTCAGCATGCAAGAGGCAAAAATAGGATACTTACCCATGTCTCATGGTGTAAAGATCTCTAAGGCCCAATGTCCTAAATCACAAAATGATGAGGAACGTATGAGAAAGATCCCTTATGCTTCGACAATTGGATCTATCATGTATGCAATGATATGTACTCGTCTGAATGTCTCGTATGCTTTGAGCATGACGAGCAGATACCAGTCGAATCCAGGTGAAGGTCACTGGACAGCAGTTAAGAATATCCTCAAGTACCTGAAAAGGACTAAGGATTCATTCTTGGTATATGGAGGTGAAGACGAACTGACAGTAAAAGGTTACACAGATGCTAGTTTCCAGACTGATGTGGATGACTATAAGTCTCAATCAGGTTTTGTGTTTTGTCTTAACGGTGGTGCTGTTAGCTGGAAAAGTTTGAAGCAAGAGACAGTAGTCGATTCTACAACAGAGGCTAAGTATATTGCTGCTTCTAGTGCGGGCAAGGAGGTTGTATGGATTAAAAAGTTCATCACTTAACTTGGTGTTGTTCCAACCATTGTTGATCCAGTTGAGCTATACTGTGATAATGATGGAGCCATTGCACAGGCTAAGGAACCTAGATCTCACCAATGATCCAAGCATATACTTAAGTGGTACCATCTCATCCGTGAAATCATTGGTAGAGGAGATGTACACATATGCAGAGTGCCAACAGATGATAATATTGCAGATCCACTATCTAAGGCTTTGTCACAGCAGAAGCATGAAGGTCACACTAGTTCAATGGGTATTAGATACATGAGTGATTGGCTCTAGTGCAAGTGGGAGATTGTTAGAGTTTATGCCCTAGAGGCCAATTATTTAATGTAATTGCTTAACATTTCTTTTGATATTTGATTGAATAAATGAATTATTTTATTATGGTTTCATTTACTGTGTTATATAAATGTTAGCATAATAAAAGTCCTTAGAATAATGATACAAATTATATATGTGACGCCCCCAAATCCGGGTTTCCTAACCTCGAATTCGGTGTTCACGATAATTAACAACAAACATACTTTCTAACTAATGCGGAATAATAAACATACATTGTTTATCGAATAGAAATAAAGTCTTACAATTCTGGTCCCAAGGTTCTTTAACCTTAACTTAAAACATACCCTTAATACAATAAGAGTTCACATAACCAAATAACATTTTAAGATAAACTGCTACATAAGCTCTATCAGGCAACTATTCTTGCACCTTCCCTTTTCCTTTGTCCCCTTTAGACGTCTCTGCCTTAGCTGAAATAAAGATAATGATATAGCAAGGGTAAGCAACTAGTTTGCTTAGCAAGTTTATACACAAGGGAGATATATCATGATTAGAAGGAAGTTTCGCTTTCAATGTTCAACAACAGTATAAGAGTGTGAAGAAACATGAATTAATAATCAACAGTTGAATATTCGAATAATTAAATTTCAATTACTGAGTGGTTGGAAATAACCATAGACATTTGCCAAGGTTCTCAACATTTAAACTGGACCTCTTAATATATTTTGGTAATCAAGGGGATCAGCTGTAATAACCCAAGATTTTTGATATATTAAAATAAGAAATTTTACGTATGAATTTTTTTTTTATAATAAAAATTATTTTTAGTATATATTTAAAGTAAGTATGGGAATGTGTGCAAGGAAAGAAATGTGAATATGTGATATGTATATGTACATATATATTTATTTCATATATGGTTTCAAGTAAATTTCTTATTAAAGAAATAGTTGATAATTATAAATTATATTCTGTTAATAAGTTAATTTCTATAGTAAAAATATATGATTATTTACAAAAATATGATTACTATATTGTTTAAAGGATAAATGTAATTTTAAGAAATGATTATTAATATTATTATTATTACTATGATGATTTCTTTATTATATGAATTTGTAAGATTAGTCAATTTATTTTAAATTGACTAAGTAAGGTAAATGTGGTAAAGTGATAGTACGGATCGAAACCTAATTTGATCTATGATTATGGATTTTAATGATTAATACAATTAAGGTTATAATTGTATTTAAATGGATGTATGTGTGTATCATGAATAACAAGAATTCATTTTCTTTAAGAAACTTGAATACTAAATATAAGTATTGATTATACTTGAATGCATGTATGAACAATATATGATTCAATGTGTATGATAATTATTTATCAATAATGATAAATATGTTATGACTTATGTGGATAATGTATGTGACTAATTGTTAGTTATGTATAGCCCACTAATAGTTATTTAAATTAGTGGACTAACCTAAGAATATTAATATTAAACAATTAATAATATAGTTAGTTAATTAAATATTCAATTAAAGTGAATATAGTTAGTGAATAAATTTGGTACATTAATTAATATGGGTATTAATTAATGAAGACTATGTGATATATGAATGGTTAATTTTTATAGTCCAATTAGTAAGGAAAACTAGTGGACTAGCTTAATTAATTTACTAACCAAGCCCACTCATTTAATTAATCATGGACTTGGATAATTAATGTGTGGACTAATTAAATTAGTCTAACATTTAATAAACTAGTAGCCCAAACATGGAATAATAATAGTGGGCAACTAGTAGCTCTAACTAAGTTAAAATAAGCCCAAAGTGATTTAAAACAAAGCCCAAATGTTAGCCCACTTGGAAGATAATTAGACTAACTTAATTAAGTCATGAAAGCAATCAAAGAAGACTAACAAAATGGGACAAGAATGAAGGGGCTGCCGGCAAGGTTGATATCAAAATGGGTGAAGTGTTGATTTTATAATAGCTTGCTTGTAAAGGTGAAAAAGAAGGACAAAATGCAATCATGACACATCAACAAGTTGTCAAAAATTATGTAAGAGTGTATGATTGCAAATAATGATAAAATATATAGATATAATTCCTATATCTATAGATATTGTAAGTATTAGATTTATTAAAACTAAAGTCTCTTGTTCATCTTCATTTTCCTAGTTTAGAGAGAGAGAGAGAGAAATCTACTTTCTTCTCTTTCATCCACTCTTCTTTTCAAAATAAAATCTAGAGAGAGAGAAGAGGGAGGGGCTCACGGCATGGGGGAGAGATTTTTCAAAGCTTAAAGTTTTATCAACAAAGCCTAGGAAGAAGGAGAAAGAAAATCAAGCAAAGGTATAATTTTTCAAACCTTAATCTAGTTTATTTTTATTTGTTTTGGGTGTGATTTGTGTGGTATAAATTTGTGATCTTGAGGTCTAAAACCTTAGATCTATATGTTAATAAGTGTTTTATGTTTAGATCTAACCATTTTGAATACCAAAAGTTGGATCAAAAGAAAGAAAAGCAAAACTATTTTCTTAAGGGTTAGAAAACCCTAACTTTCTAGCACTTTCTAAGTTCATAACTTGAGATCTGTAAACTCTTTTTATGATCCGTCAAAACGTAATGCTAGATATATAAGTTAGTTACAAAATCCAAGTAATAGAACTAAAAAATAATGAGTATAAAATTCGTGGGGACTGTTTTGGTAAAAACAGTCCAGGTGGTTCAAAAGAGGAAAGGGGCTGCTACAGGGCAGTCCCGTCCAGGGGCATTTTCGTCTAATTTTTATACTCTAAAAATGCTTCAAAGATTTGGAGTGATAATATGATAAGTTATATGAGTCGTGTAAAAATTTGAGAATTTTTGGCCTTATAGAATAAAAGTTATGGATTTTATGGCGAAGGACCTCAAATCGAGAAAACGGACCAAAGCCGCTGTCCTTTACTTTATGTGCACTGTTTGGACCCCTTGGAAGGTGCAATAAATTCAGGTCTTTTACCACTAAAAATATAGGAAGTTATGTAGCTCCTGGCCAAAAATCGCCACATTCCGACTTGTAACGAAGAATCTACGACTAAAATAAAAACGTAAAGTTTTTCGACGAAAACGGCTAAAATTGGAGTTCTATAACTCCAATGGCCACGAAATTTTAACTGGAACCTCGTGTTAATATGTATAAGATCCTATCCAAAATTTGGAGTCATCCGAGTTGTGCAAGATAGTGATCATTTTTCTTAGTTTTGAAAGTTAAAACGGACGTTTGAAAAATGTTAAAGGAAATTGAAAAATTTCATAAGGAAAGTATTTTTGTATATGGAATGTATGTACATATGTATGGCAAGATTTGAAGAAAATAAAAATCGATTTTTAAAGAGGATAAGTCATTTTAAGAATGCAGCTTCCAATACGGTTTGCTGTATTCATATTTCGGTTTGCTGAATTGATGAAAACAGTTTACTGAATTAATGAAAACAGTTTGCTGAATTGGTGAATATAGTTTGCTGAATTGATGAATATAGTTTGCTGAATTGAATAAAATGAATCTAGTTTGTTGTATTATAAGATAGTTTGAATCCAGGTTGCTGGATTGCAAAAATAGTTGATTAAATTGAATAGTTAGAATCCAGTGTGCTGGATTATAATCCAGGTTGGAATCCAGTTTGCTAGCTTGAAATCCAGTTTGCTGGATTGCCATCTAGTTTGCTGAATTTGGAATCCAGTTTGTTGAATTAGATATTTAACCTACAAAATCATAAAGAAAGACTTATATAATGAAAAGACTTAGTGTTAATTCATAAAGTAGTGGTACAGTCGTACTCTTTAATAGTCGATGTATAGTATCTGGGCTAAACAATTCCTTCAGGGAGCGGAGGTATATACGAACTGGCAACCGATCTAACTCACTGTGAAAACAGTGTAGACGAGACGGAAACTAGTTTGTTGGTTGTTTGTGGAAAACCACTCAACATACTATATTGAACACTGTTAAAGACGCGATGTGTGCTAACTTTAGAATTGAATACTTATGGTGTTAATGTGTTATCTAATATTTGATTATGTGGTTGAATGTTAGATAATTTACTTATAAATAAGTGATATTATAAAGTATAATATGATTTGCTGATTGAGAGATCGATCTTATAAATGATAGGTCTTTCAAAAGAAGTCATATTAAATTGCGTAGCAGTAGTCAACCACCAAGGCAAGTGTCCTATCCTTTTCATTTACATTATGAGATGGATTCCGTTTATGCAAGCTTTTAACTCAATCTATTATTGAGCAACTATTCTATCCTTTTCATTTACATTATGATCTGGATTCGTATGTGGTGCAAGTATCTTAACTCAATCGTTATTGTGCAAGTATCCGAACCTACGCATTTATTTTATGCAATAGGTGTATGTATGCAAGTATCCCATCCTTTTCATTTACTTTATGAATTGGATCTGTGTAAGCAAGTTCCTTAACTCAATCTTTTGTTGTACAAGTATCTAAACCTTGTGCACTATTTTATTTTGTGCAAACAGGTATATATTGTGCAAATTCCTTATTATTGCTAAACTTCTTACATTTATTGTTAGTTCCTAACTCAATATGAGTTATCAATTTCAAAGCATGCTCGTGAATAATTATTGTTAATTATTCATATCCATAATGATCTTTGTTATTCGTTTATGCAATTATCGTAACCCTTGCATTTACTTTATGCAATGGATCCATATATTATGCAAGTATTCTTAAACTTCATTCAACTTATCTATTGATTTCAAATATCTCGATATTGTTTCATGTGATGCATTTATAATCAAAGTTATTCTGTTCTTTGTGCAAGTGTCCTCACTTGTACAAATTGTTATAATTATTATAAATTCGAATTTACTTCAATTCGTTCATTGTTAAAAGTATCTCATTACTGAATTGCTATGACTCATATTGAAAATTAATATTCTAAGTTTGGATTCGTATGTTGTGCAAGTGTCCCCACTTGTATGAACTATTGTACATTATCAATTACCCTTGAATTCGAAATTCGTTGATAAGTTCTGATACATACTATTAAATTTTAGTATGTATACCTAGTTTAAAGATTGTCTAAGCTATTTGTCTGAGCTAGACACGATTTGAAAAGTATTTGTCGAATGTTATTGGTTATGATAAAGTCGTCCAACTTAATTGTTTTAGTTAGGACTCCAGACTGAGTATGAACAACCCTAAATGGAAAATTTTATGCGCTAAAAGCGGTGATGAAAATTTTATGCGCCAATGGCGGTGATGTAATATATAGTGTTGATCAATACAGGGCACAATGGGACTGATCATCCTCCGTGTCCGTAAGACTAGACGGTTTACAGATGAATTTCTGTTTAAACCTATTCAAAAATGAAAAATAACAGTTCATGGTCTTTTGACCACTCAGTATTCAAAAGTCGCTCAGTTGTTTCAAAAATCTTAAAATGATTTGATCCGTTGTTAAGAATGGATTTAAATGACTTCACCACTATTGATTCGTGGTAGAAGTAGTCCTCAAAGAAAACATTTACTTCTTTCAGCGCATTATTATTAATTATTATTACTTGCTGAGCAATTGAATGCTCATTCTTGCTTTGACTTAAATGTTTTCAGCT
Organism: Aralia elata; assembly: GCA_034770075.1. Taxonomy (NCBI): domain Eukaryota; kingdom Viridiplantae; phylum Streptophyta; class Magnoliopsida; order Apiales; family Araliaceae; genus Aralia; species Aralia elata. Next base: position 39,699,499 of record CM068382.1, read on the forward strand.
AAATGTGATCGACCCGAAGGCTCTGGCAAAGACAAGGGCAAAGGAAAGCTCAAGGATTAGGTTTCAAGGTGTTATCTGTAATGATTAGTCTTTTGTATTGTGATCATATATATTATGTGACATGTAAAGAATGTAATTAAAGGTTGCCATACCTAGGGAATAGACAACTCTGATATATAAATATTAAGTTTATAATTTATTAAACAGCTCAAAGAAATGGTATCGTGATGCACCAAGTACGGGTTTCAAGTACCCGGATTTGGGGGCGCCACATCAGCCTTTCATACCCCGTGATTTATGCATAAACACTTAATAACCAGCATTGATATCATGCCTTAATCAAATTTATCCTTTTCTCAGCCAAGAGTTCTTACCATAACAATTTAATAAGAACAACTTTTAAACTACCTTTGATTCAACAAATTTAGACGTGATTGATCTAGCTGATACAATAGCATAGATCTATCTCATAAACAGTTCATGCTTGAAAGAACTTTAATCTAATTCACAGTTCAATAACAATAGAATAGGAATTCAATTGCACAAGGTGCGAATCTCAATAACTAGTATAGATGTGAATAATCAACAATAATTATTCACTAACATGCTTCAAAAATAATAACTCGAGTTTGAATTAGGGAACTTGCCTGTCTGCTCAGCTACAAATAATTCTAGCTTTAACTAATTGGCCTTGAAGAACCTAACATTGATAATGTCGATCTATCAATTAGTACTGCGTAGTTGTATATCGACACGCTTACTTATGCTATTTATTTAGCAATTAAGCAAATCACATAGCACGCATAAGCAAATAAACTATCGTAAATCCTATAAGACACTTAATTGGTCTCTAGGTCGATGGTTCAATTAACTAACTATGTGTCCATTAAGTAATAAACACTTATCAAACCCTTAAACAATTAATTATAATTGTTTAATTAATTAACACTACTTTTTCTTAAGGAATATTCATTTATTAACCCTTAAACAATTTATCAAAAATTGTTCAGTTAATGTGTGATTTAAAATCTCCTTATTTTATTAACTTTATCTTTATTTAATTACTATTTAATATTTGTTAAACAGTAATTAATTAATTATCTTTAGTTATTAATAATAGTAATTAATAACTAATTATATTTACTTATTATTGAATTATTAATTAAATAATAATCAACTATTAATTTTTAATAGTCTTTAATTATTATTCAAGATTAGGTAATAATTAATTAGGTTTATTTATTAATTAGAGTTAATCAAATAATACTCAATTAATAAGTATGAATTATCCTTAGTTATTATTTAATAATAAATAATAACTAATTAGGTTTTAATATTAATCAATTAAATATTTATTATCTTTATTTATTATTCATTGATAAATGATAAATAATTACTTTATTAACTTTATTCATACTTAATTATTATTTAATATTAATTAAATAATAATTAAATATTTATTATCTTTATTTATTATTTATTGATAATAAATAATTAACCTTTATTATTTAAAATAAATAAGTATTTATTTGTGCATTATTAATTCACGTAATAACTGATAATTCCTCTAATATTATTAACTATTATTAATCACACTCTAGTTAAGCAATTAACACTTGATTACTAGACTTCATTTTGCTAGCTTACCTTAGTTGAATAAGCTATTAGTCTAAGTAACCCATTTAGAGAATTGTTTCAATTAGTGCATAGCATTATTAAGGGTAATCCTATTTTATTCCTCTATAGGTATGCCAAATCAGTAGCCATAGTACCAATTCCTGCAAATTTTATTCCAATCGTGCAGTTCATTACTCAAACAACATGGAAAACTCCCATCAGTCCATAGCCAAAGCTGAGTTCCACATAAACAAGACTGTCGACAACGATTCCCAAAAATAAAATCAGTTTTTTTTTCATTCAAGCATTATAACAACCACATGCTGGGCATTCCCTAAACATTAATACTGATCTATTTACCTCATCAGTTTAGCTACCAGAACCTTATGGTTCCTTAGCATACAGAGTTTCAGCACAACAATCCAATATGAGGGGACGACACAACCCAAGCAATACACAAGAACAATTTAATCCAATACAATGTATAATATAACCAACACAACACAATCGGCAATACCAATCCAATTACAAAAGAGTGAAATTTATACAAAACCTAACATAAAACTATCACAGTAGTTCAATAAACCCAGGGCTGTACCTTGGGTTTGATCGATTAACAGCCGCTCCTCTCAGCGATTCTCTCCCTATTTGACTCGCTCCCAATTTCTTTGAACTCGCCAAAACTGAAATTCGGTTTAGGGTTTGGGGGAGGGTTTCAATTTATAGGGGGAATTTTACCCAATTATTGGGCAATACCCTACCTGACCAAGCTATTAGCCGACGGTAGGAGAGGGGAGCTGTCGATCGGTTGTCAACTTCCATCCAAGCCACTGCGAGTTGCCGGCAGGCCATTGAGCCGTGTGCATCCACCAGTCGCGTCGCCGAAAGCCCGGGACCCTTGGTCCGTTTGTAGTTACTCAGTCGCCCATGTCGAACCTTGAATAACCCACTGGTCGATCCTTGGTTGGCCACCGGTCAGTGAGCTTCTCCCAAACAGCTGACCCCCTTCACGCCATCTCGCCGACCGACGCACGTCTGGAGTGACCTCTGCACCCGTCCCGTCCGATCGATAGGTTTGGTTTGAGTTGAAGTCTAGGGCTTAGACCCCTCTCTTGCTTGGTTATCCCAAATTAGGCTACCGTTTGCCCAAATCAAACTAAGAATGGATCCGACCCGTGGCCCTTATCCAACCCGATTGGGCCCAACAGGAAAGATAAAAAGGAAATTGATCCAACATCAATAATGTTGGGTCATTCGAAATAAAATAGTCCAATCCACTAACTAAATTAATAATAATCATATCTCTAGCACCTAAATAAAATGACCCACTTGATTACTAAAATTACCAACACTATGCCTCTAATATTTAAATTAAGTAACTAATTAAATTAATTAAATATTCATAATATTTGTTTCCCAACAATCCCTCATGAGAATTATTTAAATCCGAAAATAGTAAAATGAAATTATTTATTAATTTTTCCCAATTTTCTTGCCAATCAATTCTCAAGGTTAAATCACTAATTTGTTCAAACTATTAGTGAACCCCTTTAATGCAAAGAAAATTTATTGGACCATGTAATTAAATAATACCTATATAGATCCAATTAAGCCCGTAAAAATTTAAATAAAATAATTTCATATGTCAAAATAAATTGATAACACGGTTTAAATTTCCTGGACATTACAATATAGCTTCAAGTATGTGACTTGAACATGAGATTATATAATTACAATAAGTATCATTACTCTTAAATGTCCCTAGTCGAGTATCATTGAGAATGGGACAACAATGATACACTGAGACTAGTATGTGGATTGACAGATGACCAAATCTCATTGGTCATTAATATTTGAGATATTAAGTCAATGCATAGGTACATGTTAGAGAACAATGTACTGGACAGACCCATCATGAGAATTCTACGTGGAGCATTATGCAAAGTGTCATAAGCAATTCTCATAGTGACAATGATGTAATGGTCCTCCGACCTGAAATCACTATATTACTATACGAGAATTTATGTACTTTGATATCATCAAAGGTCACCTTTAATAGGATGGACAATAAAGGTGATTATTGGGTACATCATGAATCATGTGAGGAATATGAGTGATCTAGATGGAATTTAACCCTCCTATATATTAGGAGTGATATCCATAGGCCTCTTGATTGAGTAGGACTATGAAATGCATGGCCATGCTCAAATAGTGATTTGTTTCATATAGTATACTCATTGATCAAGAAAACTCAGATTAAATTATGAAGAGTATGACACATTCCATGGCTCGAGTTTAATCTAGGATGTCAAGGTTAAAAGGATTAAATTACATTGAAACATTGGTCACGAAAAGGTTGCATCGAATCATCGATCTTATTATTATTTGGGTAGCAGTGATGCATTACTAGATGCCACTCACTGTTTATAATTTTATAATATGATTTTAAAATTATTGCCAATATAATAATAACCTATAGGGTCACACACTTAGAACGTAATTAAAAGAGAATTAATTTAAATTAAGGATTTAAATATATCAATATGATTGATAGTATTTAAATTACGAATTTAAATTAACAAGATAATTTGTATATATATGTATATTAATTAAGTAAGACTTAATTAAAATATAATATATATAAATTCGAATTTTACTTTTCTAATTGGATTAGGGTTTTGATTAATTACTTTTGGACGCTTTATATATCTGATATATCAGCAGTCTGAGGGACGTGAAAAAAAAGGGAAAAACCCTAGCCGTTTTAGAAAAGAGAGTTGAGAGCAACACTTGAGGAAATCCAGATCTTGGCGGCTAGTACCGGAGTTCTCTTTGCTGCAGATCGTGTGACGATTTGTGGGACGTTCGTGTGGATACCGTAGAGACGCAGTTCCGTTGGATTGCGTTGGAGATTCGAAGCCGTTCTAGAATTTCATCGTTGCATTCAAGCTCGGATAATCGGTAAATCAAATCTAAACCTCTGAATTAATTTGTTTTTGCATGGATCCTGTTTTTAGGGTTTCAAAATAGTTTTTAAAAATTTTAAATTTCGCTGCCTATATCTGTCGGAAACCCTACAAGACCTACCATGAATCATGATCACATCTTCAGTACCAATTAAGTACCTAAAGATGTTTATCACTGTCTTACAGTGATCTTCTCCAGAATATGACTGATCAACATCAGGCCTTGTATATTCATTGCATATATACATGATAGTAACTCGTGCGATCTCTCTTTCAATTGGGGACAATTTTAGAGAGATACATTCTATGGCTCATTATCATGAGACCTCTTTTGGAGTTTGCCATGCTAAACGTCTTTAGCATCGAATGAATATACGTTCATTGGGTCAAGCCGAACATCCTTTTAAATCTATCTATATAGATTTATATCCCCAATTTAAAGGATGTTCCTCCCAAGTTATTCATGGAGGAATGTTTAGACAATTTTATCTTTACTGATTGTAGCATTGGTATGTCATTCCTTCTTAGTAATATATCAACATATAATACTAGGAATATCACAGTGCTCCCATTGACCTTTTGTACACACTAGGTTCATTCTCGTTTTTGATAAAATCAAACTCCTTTGATTGTCTCATCAAAACGAATGTTCCATCTTTGAGAAGCTTGCTTTAATCCATAAATGGATCATTGTAGCTTAAAACATAAATGGATCATTGCTTCAACCTTTGAAACAAATTCCTCTGGTTGTATCATACATACATTCTCCTCAAGTCTTCATTGAGGAAGGGCGTCTCCACATCCATTTTGCCATATTTCGTAATAAGCTGCAATCACAAGCAAAATCCAAATGGACTTGAGCATTACCTGATAATAAGGTTTTGTCACAGTCAACTCCTTAACTTGAAAAACCTTTTAAACATGTCTGGTCTTATAGGTCTTCACATTGCCATTTACCTCAGTCATTCTCTTAAAGACCCATATTCACACTCTAGGCACTATGCCCTTTTATGGAGTAACCAGAGTCTATACTTGGTTCTCTTATATGGAATCCATTTCGGATTTCATGGCCATCTGCCATTTCTCTGAGTGTCTTCTACTCATAGCCTCATCGTATATAACTGGATCATTATCCTCTATGATGCGTACCTCATCATCATCCTCTATGATGAATCCATACCTCCCAGGTATCTTCGGTACTCTTCCAGATTTACGATTCGGTTGTGGTACAATAGGTCTATCTACAGGTTCCTCGGTTGGACTTAAAGTGCTTTGTGGTTCTTGAACTCCTTCAATGATAAACACCTTTATCTAATAAGGAAGCGTGTATGATTATAGTAATAATACCCTAAACTTTCTTTAGGATATCCCACAAATCTGCACTTGTCAGATTTTGTCTCAAACTTATCTTTGAAACCTTTTCACAAAAGCTGGACAACCCCTTATCTTAACATACTTAAGAGTAGGAATCCTCCCTATCCATAATCTTTATGGAGTCTTGGGCTCGGATTTTTGAGGTTACCTTATTTTGTAGATATGCAGCCGTTTCTAGGGCATAACCCCAGATGGATACTAGAATGTCGGCAAAAATATTATGGACTACACCATGTCCAACAAGGTACAATTTCTCCTTTTAGATACACCAATCAATTATTGCGTATCAGGAGGTGTCCATTATGAGAAAATACCATTTTGAGATGATGTAGAAACTCATTGCACAAGTATTCTTTCCTCGATCTGATCAAAGAATCTTAATACTTTGTCAATATGTTTCACTTCTGAATTCATTTAACATTTCAAATGATTCAGACTTGTATTTCATCAAATACACACATTCAACTCTTTGAATGACTATCTCCTTTTCTTTTACTAGTTTGTTCAATTTGTAAAAATTATTTTTCATGTAAGTCAAGTTTACAAAGTCCATCAAGTGATCTTCCAGTTTCAAACAAAACATTATCATTATAAATAGAACAACAATTGTTCTTAAATATAATACCAGAACCTTCTTTGTCAAACAACGGAAGTAATAATGTTTCTAAAGAGAACTGGCAAATAATAACAACTTATTAACTTAATAGACTTGCCCGTAGGCAATGTTAAACTATAAGTTCCTATGGTTAATGCAACAACCTTTGCTCCATTCCCACACATAAGATTACTTACTCTTAGTTTAACTTTCTACTTCTGCTTAGTCTCTGCATTGGATTTCATACGTGAGAACTACAGCCGGTATCCAATACCCAAGTAGAACCTTGATTTACAGAAAGATTTATTTTTAATCATGAACAAACTTATATCTCTAACCGAAGCTTCACTAAGCTTCTTCTGGTTAGCCTTTGTAAGATTCTCCTTACAGTTTCCTTTCTAGTATCCAGGCTTATTACAGTGGAGGCAAATTCCTTTGCTATCTGCATCAGTCTTGTTCTTATTATCCTTTGTTTTTGCCTTTCATTTACCTTCTTTGAATTGTTCTTCTTTTAAGAAGATCCTTTGACCCTCTTTCACTTCCTGGAAGAATCATCTACCAGTAAGACTTGGTCTTTCTTGGTTGGAAAGTGACTCTTTACAGTTTTCAACATGTTTAAGCAACTCAGGCAGGCTGACATATAGCTTGTTCAGGTGGAAATTCACAATAATTTGTGAGAAAGAGTCCGGAAGTGATTGCAAGATCAAATCTTGGATCAACTCTCCATCCATTAAAACCCAGTTGTCCCAATTGTTCAATCAGATTGATCATTTTAGGACATATATCTGTACTGTAGTGCCATCGGTCATTCTAGATCGGAAAAGCTCCTTAGATATCTGATATCTAATAGTCCTACTTTCCTCACCATTCAACTCCTTGAAGGTGCCGGAGTACAGTAGAAGCATCCATAGTTTCATGCTGACGCTGAAGCTCGTTACTCATGGATGCGAGCATGATGCATTGAGCCAACTGTGTATCATCTTGCCACTTTCTAAAAGTAGCAATCTCTTCCTCAGAGGCATTGTCTGCAACCATTGCAGGGATAGACATATTAAGGACATAAGATAACTTTTCAGCCTTGAGAACTATTCTCAAATTTCTTAACCAGTCCGATTAATTAGCATCTAATATGCTATGCAGTGATAGTAAATTAGACATCGTAAAATTCTATAAATGAATTTATAATTTAACAACATTTTAGCATACATTCATTTTAATTAATTACCAAAATAAATTAGGTCTTTATTTAAATTGGTATCTCCCACTATTTTCGTCAAACTATATTACCCTCAATTTATAGTTCGACAAATCTAATTAAAGATTTGCTTGTGAGAAATAAGGATCCCATTTCAAATGTATATAGCCTTGTGTGTGCACAACAAACCATATATAAATAAATAGGTAGACAACTATTGTCAATTACATCACTATGTAACTCCTTGTATTTTGCCTCTTAGATTATAATGGTCAAGTGTGTGCACATCCGAACTAAAATAATCTAAGTTAAGTCCAACCTAGCACTTCCATATATGTGAAGAGAAAAAGACCGCCCTTGTGTGTGCACAACAAAGCAGTAATGTTCAATTCCTTAATAAGCATCAAATGTGATAAAACAACATCTTAAATATTTAATACTCGCCTTGTGTGTGCACAACAAACTCATATTAAATATTTAATACTCTATTGCTTTACCATGCTAGAAGGCGACGTTCGATATTCCAAAATATCTTTGAACGCTTAGGACTTAATATGATTTCTTTGAGGGGTTTGTTATTAATAGTCTCATCTTGTTTAGCGCGCATGCACATATATATATAAAATACGCGTCATATTATTTAACATGCGAAGCATGTTGTATAATATATAATATATATATATAGTAATCATGCACATATAGAATACTATATTCTACTCGGATTGATTATGCACTTTTATTCTAGTTTGGTTCACTAGAGCCACCAAGTGAACCAAAAGGCCAAACCTAAGGTGCAAGAATAAAATTTAAATATAACTATTACATTTAAACCCGGGCTCCATTACAAATGGGTCTTCATGCGCTCCTTGCCCTTTGTCTCCAATTCTTCAAAATTAATTCTAACTAGTCCTATTACAAAAGCTATTTACAATAAATAAAAACCTTAATCAGCAGTCAAGGGGAAGTACATAGGAGGGAGATAGAATTTACATCAAGAAAAACTAGAGAAGACGAGGTACGTAGACCCCATTTATAAAAAACTCATTCATTCAAGCATCCTCTAAAATAAATCCAATCACTCATTGGTCAATAGTCCATAATCAATCCCTATTTATTATCATACATATCTCGATATGCATCAATAAATAATATTCATCTCATGAATAATAAAATCATTCCATATATGCATTGATATCATTTAATGGGCAATATTAGTTAGTATAAAATCTAATTTCAACTCCAATTAGTTATCATGGAATCCAATTCTAACTCTAATTAGTTATCATGAAATTCAATTTCAATTAAAATAAACTTATTTATTTTAATCATATTCCAAATCAAAATAAACTCTTTTATTTTAATTTATCCAATTTTGAATAAAAAATAAACTCCTTTATTTTTTAATCAAATTCCAAATCAAAATAAACTTCTTTATTTTAATTTATCCAATTTTGAATAAAAATAAACTCCTTTATTTTTAATCAAATTCCAAATCAAAATAAACTCCTTTATTTTAATTTATCTGTTGTCAGATTTCACAATCAATAATTACGTGCAAGTATACACGATCAACAAGTAATAAAGTGATAAGATAGAGTGTCGAACCCACAGGGAATCTTTGTTCAATAATTTCTAACTACAAGTACTATATCAATTTAATTTTATTTAAACAATCACAATTTGTATAACGATTAAAACTAATTAAATTAAAACTAAGAATAAAAACTAACACAAAGGTTGAAATTCAGATTTTAAAGGCTTAAAACTACAATATCCCCAATTATGTAATCCAAACTAATTATCTGATTCATCCAATTGTTAACTTCAACAGAGTTGTTAACAGGAATTCAAAGTTATTCATAAGCCCTTTTCCAAGTGATCAAATAAATTATTTAACTCAATTAATTCTGCAATATTCCCATGCAAAACTAAAGAATTAAATTCATTAAGCACCAATTCCCAATAGTTACATGCAGCGAAGAGATATCCCTATTCACTTCACAACTCTAATTATTCATCCCATGCAAATAATTAAGAATACACGCTATCACATTCAGATCTAACCCTAGATTTCATCTCCCGAATTCACCTAAAGTATTCCGCTAATTGATGATAAGTCAATTACTCAATAAACACAAAATATGATAGACAACTCAATATCAGATAATAATTGGAATGAAATAAATAATTAATCCATAAACACAAAAGATTCAATTGTAGCCTTAATTGAAAATTTAGTTCATACTGAAAATAGAAATCATGAATCCCAAATAAGTCATCACAATTAAATTACAAATCTAAGATAGAGGATAAGAAAAACTCAGTGGAAGTTCTTCAATCTTCAAGTCTCTAATCTGAATTTCTTGCGATGCTTTCTCTAGTCTCCAATCTCCCAATTCAGCTCTGTATCTCAATCCTTGCGTAAATATGTAACTATCAATGTATCATGTAGGTGTATGTATATGTATGCCTATGTATCCCCCTATTTCCATCTCTCTCTGTCTCTTTTATAGTTTCTGAATCAAATCAGTAGACAGAATCCAATTCCAAATCAACTTCCCAAAAGAACTGAATTACAATTCCTTTCTGCGCATTCTCGCTCCGGTGAGAAATTTAAGCCTAAGATTCTCGCCCCGGCGAGAAAACTTCTGCTGCCCGAATCAGCCTCGACGTCTGTTAGAAAAATAGCCATAACTTCTTCGTCCGAACTCGGATTAATGCTATTCAAGAGGCTACAGAAAGATAAGAAGTAGCTCTAAAACTTTCATAACTAGAGCTCGTCGAGATACTGATAAGAGAAAGGTCTAAAATGGCCAAGAAACAGCTGCTATGTCAATCGGAAGCTCAAAAATGGCAAACAAGACACCCAAGCGTTGACGTGCAAATGGCTTTGCTTTATTTCCTACAAAACCAATGCATAAACAAGTAAAATGACACTAAAAATACTCAAAGATAGTAAAGAAATAAGCCTAAGATATATCTAATTCACATGTATAAACCCGCTCATCATTATCCAATTTTGAATAAAAATAAACTCTTTTATTTTTAATCAAATTCCAAATCAAAATAAACTCCTTTATTTTAATTTACAAAAAAAAAAAAAAATGAGGTCAACCCTTGATCATAAACTTTTAAAAGAAATAATTAAACAAGTCTTTAAGTCAAACTTCATACCTAGAATTATATAGTTTAAATATTAAACATTCTGATTCATAATCAAAAGTGATTCTGGTGTAGTGGTAAGGCTTCCAACATATGACCAATAGGTCAAGGGTTCAAAACCCTCTAACCCCAAATTAATTATTTCATTCTTAAAGGTTGACCAGTCAGCGCCACGTCAGCAGTTGACCAGTTAGCGCCACGTTAGCAGTTGACCAGTCAGCAACATGTGCCACATCAGCAGTCAATGCCACGTCATCAGTTGATCAGTCAACGTTTGACCAGTCAACGGTCAACGTTTGACCGTACGGTCAACGTTTGACCGTTGACTTTGACCTTTTTTGTTATTATAAAAAATTTAATAAAAAAAATAATTTTACACAAAAATTTATGCCCAATTAAATTGTTCTAAACACATATCAATGTATATACAGAATCAAAACAATTAATAATTCGCATAAAGTTTGGCTCTTGATACTACTGTTAGGTTTGTATAACGCGAACATGTAAATAAATTACATAAATAAAGCGGAAGCGCGATAAAATCAGATTTTAACATTTTATACAAATTATCACCATGATATTTCTTTATGCACAATTATTAATTAAACGAAAGAGATGGAGAATAAGAATTATACCCTTGTAGAATTCTAGCTTCCTCAGGTACAAGTTCACCTCCAATTTCTTCACGTTTTCCTTGAATTCCACCGATTAAATTCCTTCCTTTGATCAACGTTAGCCACCCAAGTGTTTGGCCTCTAGAGGTGATCCACCAAGGAATAATACTTGTTCAAGAAGATGGGTGTTTGGCAAAACCCTAGTTTCTATCTTTATAAAATTTGGAAGTACTCTCTATAATTCTTATGCAAGAGTGTGTAACTGTCCTAAACTATGATAAGACTCCTCTTATTTATAGATATAGGGAACCCTCCTAAACTATTTTGGATTAGGGTTTTTATTTTAATTAAACTCCTTTAATTAATTAAACTCATAATCCAATTAGGAATTTATGAGAGTACTTTTATTAATTAATTCCCAAACTCTTTTAGGAATTAAATAATAATAATAGTAATAATAATAATAAGACTCCTCTTATTAATTTATATTTTATATTTCCAAAATATTAAATAATAAATATTAAGCTATTTAATTTATTCTATCTCCATAGATTAAATTAAATACACTTAACTTATTATTACAATTATGCCATTTACTTCTTAAATAAATATTTTTCTTTTGCAGTGTGACCCTTTAGGTTCTCCATATTAAACCGGTTGTGAATAAATCAATTAGAACAATTTAATTATATTTAAATAAATAAATTAAACTATTTAATTCATTTAAATAAATAATATTTATTCTACAATAAGGGTAAGCCCCCTTAGCGATCAACGACTTTACAGATAATATAGATTTTAACATTAATCATAAAAGAACCTTTCAGTGAATAGTTACCGTACAATTCAATCCTTCTGCCATACAATGTCCCAATTAAATATAAGACATGAAATTACTGTCAAGTCTTATTTTATTTAATTATATGTATTTTGATTCTCAAATGCACAACTCTGATAATGTAAATTAAAAACTCCTTTCTAATTTCGTTCTGCATTGGCCAAAGACTTCTGAGTCGTCATTTATCGAATCAAATAGGACATTCTCTCCTTTTACTAGATGTGGTAGATTCTTTGTTGATCATTCACCTATCTCCATGTATAACTTATTATACCCAATCATACCCTTTGATATACCCTAAGGGTCTTAAGGGACATGTCAAAGTATAACTCATCATACACGAGATACTATGATGATCTCAAGTCCAAGGATCACTTGTACTACTATCACTAGAGGAATTCCTATTGACAGGAGAGTAAAACTCCATTAGGTATTCCTTAGCGAGCCACGTTCAGTGAACTTATTCTCTAATAAGTACCTACATACTTGCTTTATCAATCATCCTCTTCATAAGAGCAAGCAACGTATGTACTAATCTATCCGGATTAACTAATCCCCTTTTTAGTAATCCACCGATTAGGAACGATTTTAGTTTGTGAGATATCTAAAATTTAGATCTCATTAGCATGATCTCCATCATGATTCTAAAAGCATTGCTCAAAACTATGGGTTTATCACATTTAATATAACAGCACCATGTAGATAAAGTAAAATGCCTTTAACAAACGAATAAGATTACAAAGTATATGCTACATCATATCAAATATGATTGGCTTGTGTGCATACTACTTTCATTCTTATCCTTCTTCCTTCTCCAATCTGTGAGTCTCTCTTTCTCTCTCTCTCTCTACTCAAGCTTTCTTTTACTTAGCAACGAAGGAGATGAAATGAAAAAGGGATGATGACTTACTAAAAGACTTAAGGGCTAAGGAACGACAAAGGGTGGACAAGCAATTTAATACTTTGTTTGCTAAGCTTAGAACTTACTATAAATGGTAAGTTCCCATCCTACTTTGTCACCCCTTGGTCCCAAACTCTTCCCCTTTTTGGCTTTCAATTTATCACATGCTAATTTGTTAACAAGTGACATATATCCTCCCTTTCCTCAGCCCTAAGTAATTAGGTTATAAACCTAGGCTTAACCCTTGGCTCCAATCCTAGCTAAGCCATCTCATACCCTAGGCTCAACCCTTGGCTCAACCCTAGCCAAGCCTCACAAACCATAGTCAAGCCCCTTTCAAACCCCAGGCTTAACTTGGCTCGGTTACATCCGAACTTAGTTTCGTTTTCTCGATTTCTTTCTAGTTAACTTCTAGTTAACTCATCCGATTGGAAAAAAAGAAAATTTTACCCTTTCGTACTTCTGGTTAAAGTTTACGTCTTTTATCCCCATTTGGCTTTTGTCTTCCCGTTTAGCTTCTCGTTACGTTTTTAGTTACGTTTCGTAACTCGTTCGTTTTTTTTTCGTTAGATTTTTCCCAACTCGTTCCTTAGCCAAAACCGAGAAATTTTTCATTTGTTGATTTTATTAGAGATTACGTCTCCCTTCCTCGAATAAACACTATAACATAATTTAAAATTTTAAAAAACGAAAAAAGTATTTTTCAGCGTGAATAGTGTTTTTACGTCTTTTCCCAAAAAATATTTTTATTAGAGATTTCATCCCTCTTTCACAACTAAACGCTATGGCGTAATTCCAAAAGTCAAAAAACACGAGGAAGCATTTTTTGTATTTTATGAATAGCGTTTTAGTGTTTTTCTCTGAAATTTTTTATTTCGTCTATGAAACAACAACACATATACATAATCACATAACACACATACTAAGTTATAATTCGACCTTTAATCATATAAAATCACATTTATACATAATACTATCCATAAAATTTTATTTTATTAGATATTTACATCGAAAACCTAATTACAAGGCTATTCGATTTCTCGGGTCGTCACATTGGCCACGTCAGCATCCTTCTCGTTCGCTAAATCTGGAGCGTATTCCATTTTTGTTCAATACTTAGACCTAAAACAATTAACCTAAGAAATTAAAATGCAATTAAATAAACTAAAATAAAAAATTAAAAGTAAAACTTGGGTTACCTCCCAAGAAGTACTTGGTTTACAGCCCGACTTCTTCACTTCTTATCTTATTCCCCTACGATAATTGAGGAATATGTCCTCCAGGTGCAAGATAACATTTGTAGGCTCCTTCAACCCAGCTGTAGATTGACATGTTCGCCTCTCTCACCCCACTATGGCTTCAAATTTATGTTGGCTCCTATATCACATAGAGCTCTTCTTACGAAATGATTACCTAATTGTGCACGGGATTGTGAAGCTACCCGGATCCTTGAGCTTTGGTGGAAAAGGCAAGGGGGCACTATCGGAATCTTCTTACTGGCGTTGCAACTCAAGGCTGGATCTTCTCATGCCTTCTTTTCTTGGTCCTCACTCATCTCCTTTTTTCAACATCCACATCATTTGGCACGGGTATTCCATCATTCTCGGGAACCATGTTGCTTGGCAACGCATCTTGAGGGCAATTGTTAATGGCACTTGTGCGTTGTTCCAACCAGTTCTCAAGATTTTGAATAAACACCTGCTGACTATTCATCTACTCCTCATTCAAAGCTAAGTACTTAGAAAGAAGTTCTTCCAATTTTGACTTCTTCTCTTCATGTGGAAGAGCTTGCATTGAGAATCCTAGAGGGTATGGTTGGTTTGGAGCAAAGGGTTGGACTTGACTATTATCGCTTCATAAAAAGTTCGGATGATTCTTCTGTTAGAGTTTATGCCCTAGAGGCCAATTATTTAATGTAATTGCTTAACATTTCTTTTGATATTTGATTGAATAAATGAATTATTTTATTATGGTTTCATTTACTGTGTTATATAAATGTTAGCATAATAAAAAGTCCTTAGAATAATGATACAAATTATATAGCTTCAAGTATGTGACTTGAACATAAGATTATATAATTACAATTAGTATCATTACTCTTAAATGTCCATAGTCGAGTATCATTGAGAATGGGACAACAATGATACATTGAGACTAGTATGTGGATTGACTGATGACCAAATCTCATTGGTCATTAATATATGAGATATTAAGTCAATGCATAGGTACATGTTAGAGAACAATGTACTGGAAAGACCCATCATGAGAATTCTACATGGAGCATTATGCAAAGTGTCATAAGCAATTCTCACAGTGACAATGATGTAATGGTCCTCCGACCTGAAGTCACTATATTACTATACAAGAATTTATGTACTTTGATATTATCAAATGTCACCTTTAATAGGGTGGACAATAAAGGTGATTATTGGGTACATCATGAATCGTGTGAGGAATATGAGTGATCTAGATGGAATTTAACCCTCCTATATATTAGGGGTGATATCCATAGGCCTCTGATTGAGTAGGACTATGAAATGCATGGCCATGCTCAAATAGTGATTTGTTTCATATAGTCTACTCATTGATCAAGAAAACTCAGATTAAATTATGAAGAGTATGACACATTCCATGGCTCGAGTTTAATCTAGGATGTCAAGGTTAAAAGGATTAAATTACATTGAAACATTGGTCACGAAAAGGTTGCATCGAATCATCGATCTTATTATTATTTGGATAGCAGTGATGCATTACTAGATGCCAATCACTGTTTATAATTTTATAATATGATTTTAAAATTATTGCCAATATAATAATAACCTATAGGGTCACACACTTAGAACGTAATTAAAAGAGAATTAATTTAAATTGTAAGGATTTAAATATGTCAATATGATTGATAGTATTTAAATTTCGAATTTAAATTAATAGGATTATTTGTATATATATATATATTAATTAAGTAAGACTTAATTAAAATATAATATATATATATATATAAATTTGAATTTTACTTTTCTAATAGGATTAGGGTTTTGCTTAACTTTTTGGACGCTATATATATCAGATATATCAGCAGTCTTGTTTACGTGAAACTAAAAGAAAAATCCTAGCCGTTTTAGAAAAGAGAGTTGAGAGCAACACTTGAGAAAATCCAGATCTTGGCGGCTAGTACCGGAGTTCTCTTTACTGCAGATCGTGTGACGATTTCTGGGCCGTTCGTGTGGATACTGTAGAGACGCAGTTCAGTTGGATTGCGTTGGAGATTCGAAGCCGTTCCAGAATTTCATCGTTGCATTCAAGCTCGGATAATCGGTAAAGCAAATCTAAACCTCTGAATAAATTTATTTTTTGCATGGATCCTGTTTTAGGGTTTCGAAATAGTTTTAAAAATTTTAAATTCCGCTGCCTTTATCTGTCGGAAACCCTACATCTTCTAATCATGATGATAATTGATAAGATAGTCTCTGAAGTTTCTACCATACTGTAACGACTCGAAATTGAAGGTGCATTGATGACTCAAATGGTTTCCAGCATAATAATCACAAATCACTGGCACACTTTGGATAGGTTGCACCCCTAAGGCGTCAATCTTCTTCGTAAGTGTCGCAATCTATGCAGTCAGTGCAGTATAAATCCCTGCCACTGTTGGTTACGTCATTCTCGCATAGGGCCACTGAAAATTATTAGCCATGGTAAAAGGTTAAAACAATTAAAGTAGAAAAATATGTTTAATCTAAGATCAAATTGATTAAAATTAATATTAAAAAAATTATTAGTAATATTCCCCAGCAACGACGCCAAAAACTTGTTTATCCAATTCGGTAATTGACAATTACATGCAAGTATACGTGATCAACAAGTAATATAGAAGTAAGTAGAGTATTGTTCCCAAGAAGAATATGTTAATAATATTATCCAAGTATTAACTTTATATCAATTCAATCTTATTTAAACAAATGAATTAAAATTATAAATCTAAACCAATTAAAATAAACTAATTTACTAACAAAGGTTAAAATCATATTCAAATATTAAGATCACAATTTCCCCCAATGCCTTGTCTAAATCTCTTCACTCTTCTTTCAATTAATTAATCATATCAAATCATTAACTGAGAATTTACAATTATTTATAAAACCACTTCTGACGGTTAGATAAAAATTTCTCTTCCAATTAAATCATTATATTCCTATGTGAAATAACTTAGAACGAGATTCATTAAGTTCATATTCCCATAATGGTTATACACGATATATAGGTATATTCATATCCTATACACTAGCGAGCTACTCAATTTTTTGAACAATTAACTCGACACATGTCACGACACATATAGCAAATCTTGTTAATCTCCCTAAGAAGAATAAACTTTTGCATGTTATCATATTCAGATATGAACCTATACTCCATCTTCTAATTTCATATAGGTTTTCACAATAATTGCTAGCTAGACATTGATTATACATAAAGCACAAAATATGATGAACAACTCATATATGATTAACAATAATCAAAACGAGAACAAATTAATTTAAACTAATCATTGGGTTTCATTGCAATCTTAATAAAAACTTAAGTCATAACAAGTTTGGGAAATGTCATCATAAAACCAAAGAACTGTGATGCCCCCAAATCCGGGTCTCCTTCGAACACGGGTCCGGTGCTCCACAATACTACCCATTCAATATAATCTTAACGACATGAATGTAATTACTATATTATTACAATATATCTGATTCTAAACCCAGGCTCTAATACCTGATGAGGACATCCTTAGCTCACAAGCCCTTGAAAAAACACAAGTGGATCCATTGCATATGCTACTTAGACCCATTACGAGAGCACGAGCTAAACGCTTCAAAGAAGGACTTAACAGGATGATTCATAAATTATGGACCAAGGTTGGATCGAGCATAGAGGTTATAGAGATGGGTTACAAGCACGCAAAGATCATAAACACCTTGGAAGCAAGAATACCCGAACCATTGCAAAAGAATCAGCATTTCCGCACTTTTGGACTAGTTTGATATCAGTTCTTATTTGGGCCATAACTTGAGTTTCCGGACTCCAAATGAGGTGATTCAAAAGCCTAAATTCTTTAGATACTCCAGGGCTACAATTCTCATTCTTGGCCCAAGTCCAAATTCGGAACTTATCAGGTGTGAAAATAGCTTGTAATGTGCTGGTCAGTTTATAGTTGTCTAATTTAGACTTTTAACACATCACATGTTTTTTGGGTTGTTAAATTCTTTGGGTGGCTGATACATGTGATGTGATTAGTTGTTAGATCTTGACTTATGATGATGGTTTAGCACACCATGAGTTCCTATAAATACCAAGTGATGCTAGGCTTGTAATATCATTCATTCATATCAATTTTCAGATTATCAATACTATTGTGAGTTTGTTTCTCTACTTGTGGTTCTTTGAAAAAATCCTAAGTGCTCCTTAGTTCTTCTTTTTAGATTCATAATTGACTTATCATATAACCATTCATAGTTGTGTGTGGCGTCTTCTACCGCATCAATCGTCGATTGTACCGAGATTACCGCTTCAATATAAGCGAGGGGTAGAAATGTCGTTGGTGTTCATCCTCCGCAAATTTCCTAAGCAAGCAATTGTACCAAGATTACCGTCTACATATAGGCGAGGGGTTAAGGTGTTGCAAGCTATCCATCCTATCAACTTGTTAGAAACGATCTGGGCGACAACCACCTCACGCAAGCATGTCGTGGAGTCTATCATTTGGTATTAGAGCTAAGTTTCCTATCAAGTTACTTATCTTTACTTTTATTGTTGGATTATAAAAAAAAGAAAAAAAAGAAAAAAAACTGCAGGAAATATATAGCAGAAAATTATTGTTGTTGATTGCTATTATTAGGATTTCATTTGCAAAGAATCATATTCGACGATTGTAAAGTCTTGTTGGAATTTCAAGTGTCGTCCTTTCTATATTGTATCTTGATAAGTTCTTATTGGATTGTAATTGAAAAATTGAGGTAATATTTGTGTGAATTCAAAAAGAACCTATTAGAGAGAATTATGAGCGGAAAAAGGCAAGAGTAGTGAGATTACTAGAGGGTAAAAGTCATAAGTGTGATACACGAGTGTTTCATATTTGTAATACATTGTTTGAGCGAAACACGTAAGGGAGTGGTGAGGAACTTATTTTCTACTAACCTTTGTTTTGTAGAAAATATGTCTAATACAAGAGATAAGACAATTGAGAATGAACCTTCTTCATCGAATTTTGACCCAAAACTCATGATGGAGGCTATGATGAAAGAATTTTCTAGACAGCTAGGGATGGCTATGGTGCAAGTGCATGATCACATCGATCAATTGAGTGACACTCGAGGGGAACAAACTCAAATCCCTCCGGGTGGGCGTCCTAAAGGAAGAGCCCAACAAAAGGAAGCTAGACTAGAAGAGGCAACTTACTATGATGGAAGGTTTAGCGAGGAAGAGGATCGAGAAACTGGCTTTATCCCTAGGAGACATTTTGCAAGGGATAGAGGCGGCCGCAATCGAGAGGACAACAACCTTGATAGCATCAAAATGAAAATTCCCACTTTCCAAGGCAGAAGTGATCCCGAGGCATACTTAGAGTGGGAGAAGAAGATGGAATGGATATTTGATTGTCACAACTACTCGGATCTCAAGAAGGTTAGAATTGGAGCTACCGAATTTTCAGATTTTGCCGTTACTTGGTGGGATCAATTGATGACTAGCCGAAGGAGGTGCAGAGAACGTCCAATAGAGACTTGGGCAGAAATGAAAGCTGTGATGAAAAAGAGGTTTGTACTAAGCCACTATTATCGAGAACTGTTTCGAAACTTACAAAACTTGAAACAGGGAAATAAGAGTGTGGAGAACTACTTTAAGAAAATGGAGATGTTAATGTCTAGGGCTGAAATCGACGAGGATAATGAGGCCACCATGGCCCGATTTTCAGCAGGGTTAAATTGGGATATTGCAGATTTGGTGGAGCGTCAATACTATGTGGTATTAGAAGATATGGTGCACATGGCTATCAAAATAGAGAAGCAACTTAAGAGGAGAGGTGGCCAGCGAACAAATCCTACCACAGGGTCATCATGGAAATCCAACATTATGAAATGCGAGGAAAGACCAACTGTTTCCAAACCAAAGCCCAAAATCAAGCAGGGAACGACTACTCAAGGATGGCAAGGTAAAACTAATCAACCTACTACTAGTCGTACTCGAGATATTGTATGCTTTAAATGTCAAGGCAGGGGACATATTGCAAATCAATGCCCAAATCAAAGAACTATGTTCTTGCTTGATAATGGAGAATTGGAAACCGAGGAAGAAGATAGTGACAATGACTTTATGCCACCATTGGAGGAAGATAGAGAGGTTGTTATGCATGGTGAAGTGTTGGTTACTCGAAGAATGCTTAGTACACAGGTAAAGGAAGAAAGCAATGAACAAAGAGAGAATTTATTTCATACTAGATGCATGGTAAATGGTAAGATCTGTTGTGTTGTAATTGATGGTGGGAGCTGCACAAATGTGGCAAACATCACTATGGTGGAGAAATTGGGACTTACAACATCCAAACATCCCCATCCATATCGATTGCAGTGGCTCAATGATAGCGGCGACATCCAAGTTACCAAGCAAGTATCAGTGCCATTTACAATTGGGAAATATGTCGATGAGATTCTATGTGATGTAGTTCCTATGCAGGCAGGTCACTTATTACTTGGGAGACCATGGTAGTTCGATCGGCGAGTAAAGTACGATGGTTTTACTAATGAGTACTCTTTTGTTCACAATCAAAGAAAAATTACCTTGTGCCCTATATCACCAAAGTAGGTGCATGAGGATCAAATGCACTTACAGAGAGATCATGAGAAAAAAACAAAAGAGAGAGAGAAAAAGAAAGGTGAAGAGAGAAAAACTAACATTTTTGTAAAAAGGAATGATGTGAGGAGAGCTTTGGATTCTAAAAAGCCAATGATTATACTTCGGTATAAGGAGGCACTTTTAAATACTAACACTAATAATCCTTTTTTGCATGTTTTTACTCTTTTGCAGGATTATCAGGATGTCTTTCCTGAGGAACTTCCACAAGGATTACCTCCAATTCGGGGAATTGAACATCAAATTGATTTTGTCCCTGGCGCAACCATTCCAAACCGACCAGCATACCAAAGCAATTCCGAGGAGACAAAGGAATTGCAAAGGCAAGTTGACGAACTAATGGACAAGGGGTTTGTGAGGGAAAGCATGAGTCCATGTGCGGTTCCATTTATTTTAGTGCCTAAAAAGGATGGGAAGTGGCGTATGTGCATTAATTATCGAGCGGTAAATAACATCACGGTAAAATATCGACATCCCATTCCTAGGTTAGATGATATGTTAGATGAATTGCATGGATCTTGTGTGTTTTCTAAAATTGATTTAAAGAGTGGTTATCATCAGATTAGAATGCATGAGGGAGATGAATGGAAAACTGCTTTTAAAACAAAATATAGGTTATATGAGTGGTTAGTCTTACCTTTTGATTTAACTAATGCTCCTAGCACGTTCATGACATTAATGAACCATGTTTTGCGTCCCTTCATTGGGAAATTTGTAGTTGTGTACTTTGATGATATCTTGATCTACAACAAGGATTTAGGTGAGCATGCATTGCATATAAAATCTGTCTTAGATGTGCTTCGAAAGGAAAAATTATATGCCAATATGGATAAATGCACATTTTGTACGAATCGAGTTGTGTTTCTTGGCTTTGTTGTCAGTGTACAGGGAGTACAAGTTAACGAAGAGAAAATAAGGGCAATTCGAGAATGGCCAACTCCTACGAATGTCAGTCAAGTTCGTAGCTTTTATGGACTCACAAGTTTCTATAGACGGTTTGTAAGAAACTTCAGCGAAGTTACAGCACCACTCACCGAAGTAATCAAAAAGAGTGTAAGATTCAATTGGGGTGATGCACAGGAAAAGGCGTTTAATTTGATTAAAGAAAAATTAACTAACGCTCCTTTACTTGTATTGCCTAATTTCACTAAAACCTTTGAAATTGAATGTGATGCTTCAGGTTTAGGAATTGGAGCTGTACTAATGCAAGAAGGAAAACTAGTGGCATATTTCAGTGAAAAATTGAGTGGAGCAGCTTTGAACTATCCCACTTATGACAAAGAGTTGTATGCCTTGGTGCGATCATTGGAGACTTGGCAACATTACCTGTGGCCTAAGGAGTTTGTGATTCACACAGATCATGAATCGTTCAAATATTTGAAAGGCCAACACAAGTTGAACAAGAGACATGCATGATGGATGGAGTTCATCGAGACATTTCCTTATGTCATTCGGTATAAGCAAGGTAAGGAAAATGTCGTGGCTGATGCTCTTTCGCGAAGGTATGTGTTGTTAAATACTCTTGACACAAAATTACTTGGTTTTGAACAAATCAAAGAATTATATGTTAATGACCATGATTTTTATGAAGAGTTTAAAAATTGTGAAAAGAATGTTGTAGGTATTTTACTTCAAGATGGATGGATTCTTATTTCGTGAGAATAGATTATGTATACCTGCATATTCTTTGCGTGAGTTATTGGTTCGAGAATCACATGGAGGTGGTTTGATGGGACATTTTGGTGTTGATAAGACCTTATCTGTGATAAAGGAACATTTCTATTGGCCCCATATGAAATGAGATGTGGAAAGAATTTGTGATAAATGCATTACATATCGTCAAGCTAAATCTCGTGTTCAACCTCATGGGTTATACACATCATTGCCTATTTCAAGTGAACCTTGGGTTGATTTGTCTATGGACTTTGTATTGGGTTTACCTAGATCGAAGCATGGTCATGATTCTATATTTGTGGTCATGGATAGGTTTTCAAAAATGACACACTTTATCCCATGCCACAAAACTGATGATGCATCCCATGTTGCTGATTTATTCTTTATAGACATTGTGATGAGGACATCCTTAGCTCACAAGCCCTTGAGAAAACACAAGTAGATCCATTGCATATGCCACTTGGGCCCATTACGAGAGCACGAGCTAAACGCTTCAAAGAAGGACTTAACGAGATGATTCATAAATTATGGACCGAGGTTGGATCGAGCATAAAGGTTATAGAGACGGGTTATAAGAACGCAAAGATCATAAACACCTTGGAAGCAAGCATACCTGAACCATTGCAAAAGGATCAGCACTTTCGCACTTTTGGGCTAGTTTGATATCAGTTCTTATTTGGGCCATAACTTGAGTTTCCGAACTCCAAATGAGGTGATTCAACAGCCTAAATTCATTAGAAACTCCAGGGAGACAATTTTCATTCTTGGCCCAAGTCCAAATTCGGAACTTATCAAGTGTGAAAATAGCTTGCAATGTGCTGATCAGTTTATAGTTGTCTGATTTGGACTTTTAACACATCACATGTTTTTGGGTTGTTAAATTCTTTGGGTGGCTGATACATGTGATGTGATTAGTTGTTAGATCTTGACTTATGATGATGGTTTAGCACACCATGAGTTCCTATAAATACCAATTGATGCTAGGCTTGTAAAATCATTCATTCATATCAATTTTCAGATTATCAATACTATTGTGAGTTTGTTTCTCTACTTGTGGTTCTTTGAAGAATTCCTAAGTGTTCCTTAGTTCTTCTTTTTAGATTCATAATTGACTTATCATACAACCATTCATAGTTGTGTGTGGCATTTTCTACCGCATCAATGGTCGATTGTACCGAGATTACCGCTTCAATATAAGCTTGGGGCCTCTTTTTACTTGGTGGAACTGTCAAACCCGTAGGCCCATTCATAAGAAATTGGACAGAGCACTTGGAAACGCTGCTTGGTTTACCAATTTTCCTCATGCTCAAGCTACTTTTGCCCCTAGAGGGCTATCTGATCATGCCCTGGTCATTCTTAATACTGGTATCCCCATCATACAGTCTAGAAAGCATTTCCAGTTTTTTAACCACCTTATGCTTGTCGATGGGTTTGAAGATCAGGTTCTTTCTGCTTGGGGGCAACATGTTCATGGCAACCCCTTCTTTGTGTTCTCGGAGAAACTTAAAAGAACCAAGAAATCTATGATTGCCCTTAATCGATCTGTTGGGAACCTCTCTGCAACTGTCAAAACTGCTCAAGATAGTCTACATCAAGTGCAAACTAGCCTGGGTTCTGACCCCTAAAACCCTACCCTTATGGATCAAGAGAAATGTTATCTCCAACAACTCTAGTCTGCCTTGGATAAAGAGGAATCTCTTTTGCAGCAAAAGTCTAGAGCTACATGGCTTTCTCTGGGTGACAGAAACTCTAGTTTCTTCTCTTCCATGATTAAAAGCAGGTGGAACTCTAACAAAATGTTATCCATCCAAAATCCGGCTGGTGACATGGTTTTTGGCCAAGAGGCTATTGAGACGGTAGCTGTGAACTATTTTAAGGATATGTTTTGTTCTCCTTCAGATTCTACTTACCCTTGTATTGATGACTATGGTTCTGTGCCCCATAAATTGATCAGCTCTGACCAAGCTATTATGTTGTCTGCCCCCATTACTGATTCGAAAATCTTTAAAGTCCTCTTCTCCATGAAGAGGAATAAAAGTCCGGGGCCAGATGGGTTTAATGTCAATTTTTTCCTGCGTTGTTGGCACATTGTTAGATCTGATTTTACTAAGGCGGTTCAGTTTTTCTTCACTTCCTGCAGGATGCCTAAGGGTATAAACTCCACTGCTATTTGATAAGTATAAAATTTGTTATGTTTTTATCTCTTAATATCTAGTCTTTTATACTTATTTGGCACCTAAATGTACTCACTATTCTTATATTTTGATTTAGGTTGCAAATGGAGCCATTAAATGAAAACTGTGTTATTGCCACACTTTTGAATTGTTTTGAAATTCGTCTGTCTGCTTGAGGCTCAATTTTATACTTGATCAGTCCTTATTCTCTCAAAACTCAAAGAAGGAAAATTGTAGATCTATTTATTAGCTTTCCGGATCATCTTGAAACACCTAAATCGAAGCTCGGATGAGAGAGTTATGACAATTTTACCAACATGCGTCAAAGTTGAAAATTTGAGGAAATTAAGCTTTTGGACAGATTGACCTTTGGGGCTTCGGTTGAGATTTGAATTGTGTTAAAGTTCCCAAATGAAAATGTGGTCTTCTTGAAGTTTTTAGTAGACTTCTCAAGCTTTCTAGAATGGTATGGTGAGCAAAAATCCGAGTTCATTTGGGCCTCCAAATATTGCTTTTTATACAGCTGATCCGAATCCCGCGTGGAATGGATTTCTGTTCGGACCAGTTGTAGTATTTTGGCCATAACTTGAGCTTACCAACTCCAAATCAGGTGATTCAAAAGCCCAAATTCATTAGAAACTCCAGGGTTACAACTTTTCTTCTTTTCTCAAGTCCAAATTCGGCAGTCTACTAATTCAAAATCAACTTGCAAGCTGCTGATCAGTTTTGGTGTCAGATTTTTGACTTCTTATGAGGAGCACGTTTTTGGGTTTTTGATTGCATTAGATGGCTGATTCACATGACCCAAATTAGTTGTTGGATCTTGAAATCTTGTACACTTGAGTGCCTATAAATAGCAAGTGAAGCTAGGCTTGTATTTTGGCTAATTCAAAAACTAATACACACCATCTTCTTCATCTTCTCCAAATTCTAGTGTAATTAGTAGGGAAAGAGGATCACCTCCATAGTGAGGTTGTTGTCCTCACCCCTTTTATAAATTAGTAGGGAAAGAGGATCACCTTCATAGTGAGGTTGTTGTCCTCACCCCTTTAATAATTCAAGAAAATATTAATTGGACTTCATATGTTAGGCTAGTTCCTTTACTCAGTTTGAAGGGGATGTTGAACCTTGTTTACAGGTAATGGTTTGATTAAGTATAAGCTATTTATTCCTTCTTACATGAAGTTCATTATTGATAATCTATTTTAACTTTTGAATGATATTTATTCCAATTGGTTTAATGTGATCGATTAAGTCACTTTGATTAATTTCATCTGCTAGATTAAGGGATAGTATTACGTGTAATTGATATTGTTCCTAATCACAAGTAGAAATTAGTGATACATGATTGTGGTCAAGCTTTTGAGTATTGCTATGATTATCGGAAGACAAGTTAAATAATCCGAACTTGTGTGATTGTTGCTTGGATTAGTCTAATTCCCTAGTTCTTAATACAACTATTATATTAAATCTAGAGAGCTTGTTCTAGGTTGTATAATGGTTAGAATCTTGTGAAGAGCTTGTTTCATTAAGTAATAATCTAAGGGGAGTTTCGGGTAGTAGAGCTTGTTGCTACCTAGGGCTATTAATTTCATTGAAGGATAAATATTGCTTTGCTTAATTATTCTATTGTTGTAAAAAGGTGATACTGAACCGGGAGAACTGAAATCTTTAATTAATTGGTTATTCTTATCACTTTAAATTTTGTTCTTAATAATTAGTGAAATCAAATTATAAACCCCCCCTCTTTTGGTAAACAAAGAATAATTTTAGACTAATCACTCTCTGTGGGATCGACTCTTACTTGCACCACTACATTATTATCTTTCACAAGTAAGATTTTATTTTTGGTTGCTTGCGACAGCACACCAAATTTTGGCGCCGTTGTCGGGGAGTGATTTTAGTTTATTTTTCTTTGTTATCATTATTTTTATCTTTATTTATTATTTTTTTTTGTACTCAGGTAATTTGAATTTCCTTTGATTGTTTATGTCCAAAACTCGATCTACTAATCAAGGTGATTTAAAGTGTGATCCAGAAATAGAGAGAACCATTCGTAGATTAAGGAAGGTAGCTCGGAATAATTGTGAAGAGAAGGACACCATGGAAGAAACCCGAACTTTGAAGGAGCTTGCGACCCCTGCTTTGAATCAACAACCTTTATGCATAACCTTCCCTAATCTAGATGCTAATACTCATTTTGAATTAAAATCTGGACTAATACATCTTTTACCTACTTTTCATGGTTTGGCAGGTGAAGACCCTCACAAACATTTGAAGGAATTTCATGTGGTATGCACAAGTATGAAGCCTACCGGAGTAACCGAAGAACAAATCAAGTTAAGAGCCTTTCCATTTTCTCTAAAAGATTTGGCTAAGGATTGGCTTTACTATTTACCCTCCGGAAGTATCACAAAATGGGAAGAGATGAAAAGATTATTCTTAGAAAAATATTTCCCCGCTTCAAGAGCAGCCAACATTCGAAAAGAAATTTGTGGTGTGAGGCAGAATAATGGAGAAACCCTATACGAGTATTTGGAACGTTTTAAGAAACTATGTGCAAGTTGCCCCCATCATCAAATTAGTGATCAACTCCTCATCCAATACTACTATGAAGGTCTTTTATCTACAAATAGGAGCATGATTGATGCTGCTAGTGGAGGAGCTCTGGTGGACAAAACTCCCGAGGCTGCAAGAAATCTCATTGCAAATATGGCAGCTAATTCTCAACAATTTGGCAGTCGACTTGATTTCTCACCTAGGAATGTGAATGAGGTAAAAGTTTCTGCTATTGAACAACAAATTGCAAGTCTAACTTCTCTTGTTCGTCAAATGGCTACAGGAAACATGCCAGCAGCAAAAGCTTGTGGTATTTGTTTGTTAACAAATCACAATACAGATGCATGCCCAACACTGCAAGAGGATGATAATATGCAACAGGCAAATGCAGTGAGGAATTATCAAGGACAACCTCAGAGAAAATATGATCCTTACTCTAACACTTACAATTCCGGATGGAGGGATCATCCCAATTTGAGCTATGGAGGTACTAGGCCACCAGTGCAAGGTGTTTTCCCAAATGGGCAGCAAAGTTTTCAACCAGCTCAACCACAGTACCAACCTAGACAAGCTGCTCCTGTTAATTCTGGAACATCTCTTGAGGACATGTTCAAGGCATTCATGAATCAAACACAACAATTTCAGCAAGAGACAAGGACTTCCATCCACAATCTAGAAAATCAGATGAGTCAACTTGCTACGACAGTTGGTCGATTGGACTCTCAAAGTTCAGGGAAGCTACCTTCTCAAACTATTGTCAATCCGAGAGAGAATGCATGTGCCATAACTTTGAGGAGTGGAAAACAATTGGAAGCACCAAAAGTTACTTGTGAATTTGAGGAAGATAAGGCTAAAGAGGATGCAGAGATATCAAAGGTAAAACCTAACACTCCTGTTCAACTAAAGACTAATCCTTTACCTTTTCCTCCCAGGAATCCTAAAACTTCAAAAAAGGATGAGCAAGAAAAAGAAATTCTAGAAACTTTCAGGAAGGTAGAGGTGAATATTCCTTTACTGGATGCAATTAAGCAAGTACCCAGGTATGCAAAATTTTTGAAAGAATTATGCACTAACAAAAGAAAATTAAAAAATTATGAAAGAGTCATTGTTGGTGAGAATGTATCAGCAGTCCTTCAAAGAAAAATGCCCCCTAAATGTAAAGATCCAGGCATGTTTACAATTCCATGTAGAATAGGTAATACCAGATTTGAGAAAGCTATGCTAGATTTAGGAGCTTCAATTAATGTCATGCCATTATCTATTTTTGCTTCTTTAAATCTCGGTCCTTTGAAACAAACTGGTGTTATTATTCAATTGGCTGATCGTACTAACACTTACCCCCAAGGGGTAATTGAAGATGTCTTGGTGCAGGTGAATGAACTAATCTTTCCTGCAGATTTTTACATAGTGGATATGGATGATGATAAATCCCCAAATCCCGCACATATACTTTTAGGGAGGCCATTTTTGAAAACAGCAAGGACTATGATTGATGTGCACAATGGAACCTTAACCATGGAGTTTGATGGTGAAAAGATACAATTCAACATATATGAGGCCATGAGGTATCCTAGTGATATTCACCCTGTTTTTGCTATTCATGTACTTGACTCTTTAGTGCAGAAGTCTTTTGAACAAACACAAAGGGAAAGTTTGGAGGTCGCTATCACCAACAGTCTGGAATTAGATAAAGAAGAAGAGATTGAGCAGAATCAGGACTTGAAAGAGACTGTAGCTGCATTACATTCTTTACCTAAAACCTCAGCTAAATATGCAGTTTATTCTATTCAATTGCCTAGTTCTCATCAAAAGTTATTACCATCTGTTGTGCAGGCCCCAACCTTAGAACTGAAACCATTACCTGCACACTTGAAGTATGCATTTTTAGGGAAGAATGAGACGTTACCAGTGATTATTGCTAATAATCTAACCCAAGTACAAGAGGAAAAACTGCTCAGAGTCCTAAGGGACCATATAACAGTCTTTGGTTGGACTATAGCAGATATCAAAGGTATCAGTCCTGCTACGTGCATGCATAGAATCCTTTTAGAAGATGGAGCCAAGCCCACTAGAGATGCACAAAGAAGACTTAATCCACCCATGATGGAGGTAGTGAAGAAGGAGGTGCTGAAATTACTTGATGCAGGTATAATTTATCCCATCTCAGACAGTCAATGGGTAAGTCCAGTACAGGTAGTACCAAAGAAATCTGGAATCACAGTCATCAAAAACGATGATAATGAGTTGGTGCCTACACGTATGCAGACAGGATGGAGAGTTTGTATTGATTACAGGAAGTTAAATGCTGTAACTAGAAAGGATCACTTTCCTCTTCCTTTTATTGATCAAATGTTGGAAAGATTAGCTGGGCATGCTTATTACTGTTTTCTAGATGGTTTTTCAGGTTATAAACAAATTGTGATTGCACCCGAAGACCAAGAAAAGACCACATTCACATGTCCTTTTGGTACATTTGCGTATCGTAGAATGTCCTTTGGACTGTGTAATGCACCAGGTACCTTCCAACGATGTATGGTAAACATCTTTTCTGATTTTTCTTGAAAACTGCATTGAAGTATTTATGGATGACTTCACAATACATGGTGATTCTTTAGATGTATGCCTCGATAATCTGACTCGTGTGCTAGATAGATGCTTAGAAACTAATCTTGTTCTTAATTGGGAAAAGTGTCACTTTATGGTGGAACAAGGTATAGTACTTGGCCATGTGGTTTCAGCTAAAGGATTAGAAGTGGATAAAGCTAAGATAGAAATTGTTACTGCTCTGCCTTACCCCGTCAGTGTGCGGGAGATTCGTTCTTTCCTTGGTCATGCAGGTTTCTATCGTAGATTTATCAAGGACTTCTCAAAAATAGCTTTGCCATTGTGTAAGTTGCTACAAAAGGATGTGGAATTCCAATTTGATGACGAGTGCAAGGAGGCGTTTGACAAATTAAAGAAGCTATTGACCTCGGCACCAGTGATACAACCACCAAATTGGAAGTTTCCATTTGAGATCATGTGTGATGCAAGCAACTATGCAGTAGGAGCTGTCTTAGGCCAAAGGGTTGACAAAGTTGTCCATGCCATTTACTATGCTTCTAGGACTCTAAATGCTGCTCAGATTAATTACACTACAACTGAAAAAGAACTCTTATCTGTTGTATTTGCTTTAGACAAGTTTAGATCATATTTGCTTGGTACTAAAGTTGTAGTTTATTCTGACCATGCTGCTCTCAGGTATTTGCTAACCAAGAAGGAATCCAAACCAAGAATCATTAGATGGATTCTATTGCTACAAGAATTTGACTTGGAGATCAAGGATAAGAAAGGAGCGGACAACTTGGTGGCGGATCACTTGAGCAGGCTGATTAAGAATGAAGAGGCGCTACCATTGCATGATTCTTTTCCAGATGAGCATTTATTTTCCATTGATGAGGCTATACCTTGGTATGCCCATATCGTAAATTACTTAGTGAGTGCCTATGTTCCTAGTGAGTTCTCTAAATTCCAAAAAGAAAAGCTTAAGAGTGATGCCAAATATTATATATGGGATGATCCATACTTATGGAAATTTTGTGCTGACCAGATAGTTAGAAGGTGTGTGCCTAAAAGTGAGTTTTTATCTATTCTAACTTTTTGTCACTCTTATGCTTGTGGAGGCCATTTTGGACCTAAAAGAACAGCTCATAAGGTTTTGGAATGTGGTTTCTTTTGGCCGACTATTTTTAAAGACTCTTATCAGTTCTGTAAGTCATGTGAAAGTTGTCAAAAGACAGGAAATATATCAAGTAGGAATCAAATGCCACAAACACCTATTTTAATTGTTGAAATTTTTGATGTTTGGGGTATTGATTTTATGGGACCATTTCCTGCTTCTTATGGTAATGTTTACATTCTTTTGGCTGTTGATTATGTTTCTAAATGGGTGGAAGCTAAAGCCACCAGGACTGATGACTCTAAAGTTGTTGCAGATTTTATCAAGTCTAACATATTTGTCAGGTTTGGAACGCCAAGGGCCATAATCAGTGATAAGGGAACCCACTTCTGCAATAGGATGCTAGCGACACTATTCAAGAAATACAATGTGATGCATAAAGTTTCTACATCCTACCATCCACAGAGCAATGGGCAAGCTGAGATATCCAACCGGGAGGTCAAGTCTATTTTGGAAAAAGTAGTCAAACCGAGTAGAAAAGATTGGAGTCTGAGGTTAGAAGATGCACTTTGGGCCTATAGAACAGCTTACAAAACTCCAATAGGTATGTCACCTTATAGGTTAGTGTTTGGAAAACCATGTCATCTACCAGTGGAGTTAGAACACAAGGCTTTTTGGGCAGTTAGACAATGTAATATGACCTTAGATTCAGCCGGAGTCCATAGGAAGTTGCAGTTGCAAGAGCTAGAGGAATTAAGGAATGATGCATACGAGAGCTCTAAAATTTACAAAGAGAAAACAAAAGCCTTTCATGACAAGAAGATTACTAGAAAGAACTTTGTTGTTGGGCAGAAAGTTCTCCTTTATCATTCAAGGCTAAAATTATTTCCAGGTAAGTTGCGCTCCCGTTGGGTCGGGCCTTTTATTATTACTGACATTTTTAATCATGGTGCAGTGGAAATTCAAAGTCCAAGCACAGGGAAGATTTTTAAAGTGAATGGTCACAGGCTCAAACCCTTCTATGAAGGATATCAAATGGAGAATATTGAGCTGCTGGATTTGGTGGATCCAGTTTATGAAGATTAAGAGGTTTAATGTCAAGCCAATGACAATAAACAAAGGCGCTGCTTGGGAGGCAACCCAAGGGGAGTTCATTTCTTTTTATTTTCGCATTTATATTTCGGTTATGTTGTTTTTCCTTTCTTTGCATTTTACTTTACATTAGGGACAATGTAAGTTTTAAGTGTGGGGGAAGGATTTAGGGTGTTTTAAAAAAAATATGCAATAAAAAATTAAAAAAAAATTAAGTTTGATTTTGTTAGTTTGAATTTTGAATTTTGTGGGTATATTCTCTGCAAACCCTCACGAGACAAAACTCGTCCACTTGGGGTAACCTTGGGGTTTAAAGGCTTGTTGTACATGCTAAGTACAATCGTGTTTCCTACGAAAATGGGGTAATTTTTAAAATAAGTCACTTGAGCAATGAGTTAATTTGGATTTTGATTTTTAACCAATGATAAAATCTTGATTCTCGTTGATAACATTTTGGAAAATTGATAGACATTGTGTAGTTTGAATTTGGTTTTCTTTGTTGATTTTTACTTTATTTGAGACCCTTCAATTTCTTTGCACTTATCCCATTGGTCGGCCTAGTTTTAACTTGGAAAGGATTTTATTTATTTATTTATTTCGATTGAATGTCGAGGGGAGAAATTCTTGAACTCTATCATTTGTTTGATCATAACTTGAAGTAAACATGAGGTCTTATTTAAGAAAAGGGAAATGATTTAGGCAAAAGTTAGATGTTTGATTTAAAAAAAAAAGAGAAGAAAAAGAAAAATTATGATTCATGTGGTGAATTGAAATGGAGCGTAAAACGCACTCATTCATAAACACGTGACATGCGAGATGGAGCGTAAAACGCACTCGTTGGTAAGACGGAGCATAAAATGCACTTACCAAAGGAAGAAAAAGCCTATTGATCTCTACTGTTATTTGCTTATGTTAATTGCGAGTAGTGTGAAAATAGGTGTTTAGAGTTTTTCTTTCTCCTTCAAGGCTTTGATTTCATAAATTTTTCTAAGTTTTAATTGGTTTGATACACATGTGGATTAACACACTCTCACGAAGGGTTAAGAGTAGAGTAAGATTGATAAGTAAGCTTGAATTTTAGATGAAGCGGTGTTTTGAAGTTTTTCAAGAGTTACTGTTTTGAATCTTTGAGGTTAATGTTGAAGTTCATTTTAATTTGTGGCTCAAGGTTGTCAAGTTAGATTAGTTGAATTTTTTGTTATAGTGTATTTTTGTTTTGCCCGAGGACGTGCAAAAGATAAGTGTGGGGGAATTTGATAAGTATAAAATTTGTTATGTTTTTATCTCTTAATATCTAGTCTTTTATACTTATTTGGCACCTAAATGTACTCACTATTCTTATATTTTGATTTAGGTTGCAAATGGAGCCATTAAATGAAAACTGTGTTATTGCCACACTTTTGGATTGTTTTGAAATTCGTCTGTCTGCTTGAGGCTCAATTTTATACTTGATCAGTCCTTATTCTCTCAAAACTCAAAGAAGGAAAATTGTAGATCTATTTATTAGCTTTCCGGATCATCTTGAAACACCTAAATCGAAGCTCGGATGAGAGAGTTATGACAATTTTAACCAACATGCGTCAAAGTTGAAAATTTGAGGAAATTAAGCTTTTGGACAGATTGACCTTTGGGGCTTCGGTTGAGATTTGAATTGTGTTAAAGTTCCCAAATGAAAATGTGGTCTTCTTGAAGTTTTTAGTAGACTTCTCAAGCTTTCTAGAATGGTATGGTGAGCAAAAATCCGAGTTCATTTGGGCCTCCAAATATTGCTTTTTATACAGCTGATCCGAATCCCGCGTGGAATGGATTTCTGTTCGGACCAGTTGTAGTATTTTGGCCATAACTTGAGCTTACCAACTCCAAATCAGGTGATTCAAAAGCCCAAATTCATTAGAAACTCCAGGGTTACAACTTTTCTTCTTTTCTCAAGTCCAAATTCGGCAGTCTACTAATTCAAAATCAACTTGCAAGCTGCTGATCAGTTTTGGTGTCAGATTTTGACTTCTTATGAGGAGCACGTTTTTGGGTTTTTGATTGCATTAGATGGCTGATTCACATGACCCAAATTAGTTGTTGGATCTTGAAATCTTGTACACTTGAGTGCCTATAAATAGCAAGTGAAGCTAGGCTTGTATTTTGGCTAATTCAAAAACTAATACACACCATCTTCTTCATCTTCTCCAAATTCTAGTGTAATTAGTAGGGAAAGAGGATCACCTCCATAGTGAGGTTGTTGTCCTCACCCCTTTTATAAATTAGTAGGGAAAGAGGATCACCTCCATAGTGAGGTTGTTGTCCTCACCCCTTTAATAATTCAAGAAAATATTAATTGGACTTAATATGTTAGGCTAGTTCCTTTACTCAGTTCGAAGGGGATGTTGAACCTTGTTTACAGGTAATGGTTTGATTAAGTATAAGCTATTTATTCCTTCTTACATGAAGTTCATTATTGATAATCTATTTTAACTTTTGAATGATATTTATTCCAATTGGTTTAATGTGATCGATTAAGTCAATTTGATTAATTTCATCTGCTAGATTAAGGGATAGTATTACGTGTAATTGATATTGTTCCTAATCACAAGTAGAAATTAGTGATACATGATTGTGGTCAAGCTTTTGAGTATTGCTATGATTATCGGAAGACAAGTTAAATAATCCGAACTTGTGTGATTGTTGCTTGGATTAGTCTAATTCCCTAGTTCTTAATACAACTATTATATTAAATCTAGAGAGCTTGTTCTAGGTTGTATAATGGTTAGAATCTTGTGAAGAGCTTGTTTCATTAAGTGATAATCTAAGGGGAGTTTCGGGTAGTAGAGCTTGTTGCTACCTAGGGCTATTAATTTCATTGAAGGATAAATATTGCTTTGCTTAATTATTCTATTGTTGTAAAAAGGTGATACTGAACCGGGAGAACTGAAATCTTTAATTAATTGGTTATTCTTATCACTTTAAATTTTGTTCTTAATAATTAGTGAAATCAAATTATAAACCCCCCCTCTTTTGGTAAACAAAGAATAATTTTAGACTAATCACTCTCTGTGGGATCGACTCTTACTTGCACCACTACATTATTATCTTTCACAAGTAAGATTTTATTTTTGGTTGCTTGCGACAGCACACCACTATTGCTCTTGCTCCTAAATGTGCAAATCCCTCTTCCATGGCTGATTACAGGCCTATCGCCTGTTGCAACACTATCTACAAGTGCATTGCTAAGATTCTTTCCAATAGGCACAAAGCAGTACTGCCATCCATCATTGACAAGGCCCAGTCTGCCTTTATCTGTGGTAGACACATTAGTGACAACATTCTCCTTGCCTAGGAATTATTTAGGGGCTACCACAGATCCTTGGGGCCGTCTAGATGTGTATTAAAAATTGACCTCAGGAAAGCATTTGACATGGTGAGATGGGATTTCTTGTTTGATATTCTGGCTATTTACCAATTTCCCCCTTCTTTCATCAACTGGATCAGAGCTTGTGTCTCATCTGCCATGTTCTCCGTAAAAATTAATGGCTCTCTTGCGGGGTTTTTTCCTAGCTCGCGTGGCCTAAAGCAGGGTGACCCACTCTCCCCTTATCTTTTTGTGCTAGTTATGGAGATGCTGTCACTTAAACTGAATATGGGATCGCTGGATTCAAATTTTAAATTCCATTGGCGAACCAAGGATTGTAATCTCACGCACTTACTCTTTGCTGACGATATCCTCATTTTCTGTCATGCTGACACTCAATCCATTGCCATCATCCACTCATATATCCAATCCTTTTCTCTATTCTCTGGGCTGATTCCCAATATTCATAAAAGCCACTATTACTTTGCCAACGCAAGCCAGGAGACTTACCAGAACATCCTTGCTACCCTTGGATTCCACTCTAGGACTCTTCCCTCAAAATTTTTGGGTGTTCCCCTTATATCCTCTAAGTTGTCTTTCAATGATTGCATCCCTTTAATTCATAGAATCACTCAGCGAGCCACCTCCTGGACCATAAAATTCCTTGCCTATTCAGGTAGCTTCAATTGATTAAATCGGTCATTTTCTCCATCCAGTCCTTCTAGTCCAATCATTTCTTGCTCCCCAAGGCAGTGTTGCGGACTATCCAGTCGATCCTATGTCGCTTTCTTTGGAAGGGGTCATCCTTGGCCAAACATGGCACTAAAGTTTCATGGTCTGACATCTCTTTACCAACTGATGAAGGGGGACTAGGAATCAAAAACATTTTAGACAGGAATGAAGCTCTCATCCTTGTTCATTTGCTGCATGTTATCCAATTTCAATCAAAATCTCTCTGGGCGAATTGGGTCAAAGCAACTATACTTAAGGGCAGAACCATATGGCAGATCCCTATTCCTAGTGACTGCTCTTGGGCTTGGAAACAGGTCCTCAAACTAAGGCCTATTGCTTTGCAACATCTTTGGTATGAGGTTGGGAATGGCACAAATATCAGTCTTTGGTTTGACCCTTGGATTCAAGGCACTGCTATCAACCCCAGTCCTAGTTTAATCTCGCACTCTGGCATTCCTATTACTGTAACAGTAAGTCACATTCTGCTGAACTCTTCTTGGAATCTTCCTATGAGCAACTATCACGAGGTTATGCTGCTGCGAAGGCAACTTGAATCCATTTCAGCCCCTTCTTATCATGTTGACTGTATTCTTTGGAACTCACTGGATATCAATTCGGTAAAAGCCAGGCATATTTGGGATAGTATTCGGATTAGGCATCCTAAAGTTTCTTGGAGTTTTATTCCATGGAACAAGCTGCATGTCCCTCGTTTCTCCTTTATAGTTTGGCTGGGTATCTTGAGGAGGCTCCCAACCAATGATCAGTTAATCCAGTACACAAGGAGGAGTCTTGATTGCCAACTTTGTCAACGGTATCCAGAAACATTCGACCATCTGTTTTTCAAATGTGATTACTCTCTTCACCTTTTTAGGACTGTTATGGATTTGGGTCAATGGCACAATATTCCCCACGACTGGGAAAGTCTCCTTGCCTTCATCTCATCCTTCTAGGGCACGAACCTTACTAGAAACATCCTTTGTCTATCCACTGCAGTTACTTTTTACAAGACTTGGGAAGCTAGGAATAACAAGCTGCATCAAAACATCCTGATTCCCTCACATGCACTTGCAAAGGATATTACTAATATTATTAAGTCTAGGCTATCTACTTGTAACTCCTTCATTAAGGCTACTCATTTTTGTAAC
The DNA here is from genome assembly GCA_034770075.1 of Aralia elata. Lineage (NCBI taxonomy): Eukaryota > Viridiplantae > Streptophyta > Magnoliopsida > Apiales > Araliaceae > Aralia > Aralia elata. The sequence continues at coordinate 39,737,028 of CM068382.1, forward strand.
TACTACTGTAACTGGCTACTATAATCTGTATGGTCTTGTCCTATAGCATGTTCCTCTTTTGGACTGTCTCTAGATGATCTTGCTATAGTCTAGGGTATGCCCCTTTGCCATTGTATATGATTTGCTTTGATATGAAACCAAACATTTTTAGCAAAAAAAAAAAAATATAAGCGAGGGGTCGAAGTGTCGTTGGTGTTCATCCTCCGCAAATTTCCTAAGCAAGCAATTGTACCGAGATTACCGTCTACATATAGGCGAGGGGTTAAGGTGTTGCAAGCTATCCATCCTATCAACTTGTTAGAAACGATCCGGGCGACGACCACCTCACGCAAGCGTGTCGTGGAGTCTATCACATTGTGCGTTTGCATGGCATACCCCGAACCATTGTTTCGGATAGAGATGCTAAATTTTTGAGCTATTTTTGGAAGACCTTGTGGTGTAAATTAGGAACTAAACTGCTATTTTCAACTACTTGTCATCCACAAACTGACGGTCAAACGGAAGTAGATAATAGAACTCTATCTGCATTACTAAGGGCTATCATTAAAAAGAATATTAAGCTTTGGGAAGAATGTCTACCACATGTTGAGTTTGCTTATAATAGATCTGTTCACTCTGCTACTAAATTCTCACCTTTTGAAATTGTGTATGGCTTTAATCCTTTAACACCCTTGGATTTTTCACCATTACCTATTTCCGAGTATACTAACATGGATGGAAAAAACAAAGCTAATTTTGTTAAAAAGATACATGAGAAGACAAGACTCAACATTGAAAAGAGGACGGATTAATATGCCAAACAGGCCAACAAGGGTCGGCGTCAAATAATTTTCGAACCCGGGGATTGGGTTTGGCTACACATGCATAAGGAAAGATTTCCTGCTCAAAGGCGTTCGAAATTACTTCCAAGAGGAGATGGACCATTTCAAGTGCTTGAACGCATTAACAACAATGCTAACAAATTGGACTTACCGAGTGAGTATAATGTTAGTGCAACTTTTAATGTTTCTGATCTAAGCCCGTTTGATGCAGGTGAAGATTTGAGGAAAAATCCTTTTCAAGAAGAGAGGTATGATGAGGACATCCTTAGCTCACAAGCCCTTGAAAAAACACAAGTGGATCCATTGCATATGCCACTTGGACCCATTACGAGAGCACGAGCTAAACGCTTCAAAGAAGGACTTAACGGGATGTTCATAAATTATGGACCGAGGTTGGATCGAGCATAGAGGTTATAGAGACGGGTTACAAGCACGCAAAGATCATAAACACCTTGGAAGCAAGCATACCCGAACCATTGCAAAAGAATCAGCATTTATGCACTTTTGGACTAGTTTGATATCAGTTCTTATTTGGGCCATAACTTTAGTTTTCGAACTCCAAATGAGGTGATTCAAAAGCCTAAATTCATTAAAAACTCCAGGTCTACAATTTACATTCTTGGCCCAAGTCCAAATTCGGAACTTATCAGGTGTGAAAATAGCTTGCAATGTGCTGATCAGTTTATAGTTGTCTGATTTGGACTTTTAACACATCACATGTTTTTGGGTTGTTAAATTCTTTGGGTGGCTGATACATGTGATGTGATTAGCTGTTAGATCTTGACTTATGATGATGGTTTAACACACCATGAGTTCCTATAAATACCAAGTGATGCTAGGCTTGTAAGTTCATTCATTCATATCAATTTTCAGATTATCAATACTATTGTGAGCTTGTTTCTCTACTTGTGGTTCTTTGAAGAATTCCTAAGTGTTCCTTAGTTCTTCTTTTTAGATTCATAATTGACTTATCATACAACCATTCATAGTTGTGTGTGGCTTCTTCTACCGCATCAATTGTCGATTGTACCGAGATTACCGCTTCAATATAAGCGAGGGGTCGAAGTGTCGTTGGTGTTCATCCTCCGCAAATTTCTTAAGCAAGCAATTGTACCAAGATTACCGTCTACATATAGGCGAGGGGTTAAGGTGTTGCAAGTTATCCATCCTATCAACTTGTTAGAAACGATCCGGGCGACGACCACCTCACGCAAGCGTGTCGTGGAGTCTATCAATACCTTTACATTATCATCTTAAATAATATTACAACACTATATAATATTATAACACATTGTATACATCTATACAATTAAATTCTTCTTCCTTAACGTATTCATTTTCTCTTAACCTCGCCTGATCATTCAGATCCTTCTGTTCTAACTACAAAAATTTTAGAATTTGTAAGAGTGAACATTTAATTGCTCAGTAAGTATAACAATTAAATAAACAACAAAATTAAGAATCATATCATTTTTCTCGGAAAACTTCAACAACTGAACAATAGTTGTGAAATATTTCGAATAAATAGGAATAATAATTTCCTTTCGTTTAACATTTTTGAAACGACATAGTGAGCGATCATAAAGACCATGAACTTCTTCTTTCTTCTTTAAACTCTATCTTTTAAACGACTATATGCATTTGGTTTTTACACCAACTTGTGTCTTGCACTTGAGTTGACACCAACTTGTGTCTTGCGCCTGCATTGACACCAACTTGTGTCTTACGCTTAGGTTGACACCAACTTTTGTCTTAATCTAAAGTTGACACCAACTTGTGTCATGCCGGACATTCCCGATTTATTTATCTCAATACTTAACACCCTAATCTGCACTAACTTAATCTAGTTTGGATTAGCTTTCCCCAGTTTCACTAAATTTTCAACAATTCAATTTAATACCTTACATCTGTCCAGCCGAAACAAAATGGCATTGACATATTTTCTTAAACAATTCTTAGATAACAGAACTTTAAGACTTTAATAGTTCAATATAGAACATTTCCTTTCAATAGCACGTAAGTGCAAATATTTGGCACATAGCACAATTTATACCTCACAACTTGTACAAACATATCAAATTTACACATCATACAGAGAACTTGTATTCAACACATAAATTGATTGAGAGTTCAAAAACTTGCACAAAATAACAATTTGTACAGGTTAGAAAACTTGCTCAATTACAAAACTTGAGTAAGTTAAAAAACTTGCCTAAAGCGTTCTTTATAACTTTATGCTAATTCGCTCGTCAAATGCCCTACACATTTTACTTAACAATAACACATCAATTAGCCGCATAATGACATTTATTATTAGTTTACGTTAGCTTATTTTAGCTTTATTCATAATATAAACTCTTATTCCGAAGTCCTTTGATGTTCGCGTTTTATAACTTGAAACATCTTAGATCATACTTTAATTAACCTCTACGATATTTGACTTTTATAAGTTGAAACATTGTATCTCAACAAACGTCACACGGTAACTCGGCGTTCGGAAGTCCACACGCCTTAGACTTACACTTCAAAGTCCCTCGATGTCAATATTTAAGACATTGGAACACTTAACATAATTAACATGTGACATGGTGTCGCGACACTCGAAAACGGCATGCAAACACGCCCATACACAACCCGCTCAACAACTGGGCCAAACTGCCCAGCAGTCGCGCCTCAATGCACCCATCTGCACCCCGTCGACAACCCTAGCGCCAAGCAGATAGACCTAATGCCAACTAGACAGTCCGCTGCTGAGCAGACACCCCCACTGCTAAGCAGATAACTCCACTGCGCCATAACGCCCAGCGATGCTCACGCCTAGCAGCCACTGCTATGTAGTGTGCTTTTCTCCCTTTTTCAGCTTTAACCTACTTTACTAAAAAAATCGCTATAAATTCATTTTAGCATATTTTTGCTTCGTTCTAATTGGATTATCTTCGTAACTTATAAGAGCACAAATCCACCTTTCTGGAACTTAAAAACGAGCAATTAACCATTATTTATTTTTGTTCAAAAAGTCAGTACATAACAAGTTTTCATTACTCTTTCTTATGTTCTTTACTCTCATTCTTGGTTTGTTTTTCATGCATATTTCCATGGATTTTAACACATATATTCTATCAACATCAATCTTATACCTTCGGATCCTTCATGATCCTCATCAATCAATAATAATAACCATTAACAAGCAAATTATAAAAAAGCATAAAAAGATGGTTTAAAGCTAGGGTTTCATGGCTTATATTTTTAGTTCTTTCTTGTTCTTATTTAAGCTAACACTTGATAACTTGGATCTTCCTTGTTCCTTCCTTCTTGCAATACCCGAACCTCTCTCTCTCTCTCTTTCTATATATATATATATATATATATATATATATATATATATATATTTCCTCTCAAGCTCTCTTACTTTCTTAGCTTTCTTACTTAGCAACAAATGACGAAGGGCTAACAAGGAAGATGGAATGGGAGTATATATAGAAGCTACTAACCACTCTTTGATTAAACTAACCATCTTAACAAGTTAGGCTAACCAAGGTTAAGAGAGGAAACATAATAAGTGCTTAGGAGACTTTTTGGCTAAGAGATTTAATGGGGTGGTTGGGCATTAATTGGGTAACTTACAATAGCTCCAAACTTTCCATTAATGGAAAGTTTGGCCTCCCCTTTGTCCCCCTAGGCCTCCCACACACTCAGCTTGGGCCTTTATTTAATACATGCTTGGGATCTTATTACTCATTAGGGTTCCGTCATTCTTTCTCTTAGGCTTTCTTTTAATTCTTGTTTGGGCTTTTAATTAACTTAACACTTAGGTTAATAAACTAACTAGCCCAGTAGCCTAAATTCTTTGTTAGTTTCCTAACTCATCCGATTAGCAAAAAAGTTTACTTTTTCTTTCATACTTTTTATTAGAGATCATGTCTCTATTTCTCGAATAAACACTATGACATAATTCGAAAAGTCCAACAAACAAAAAAGCATTTTCTGCTTGAATAGTATTTAGCTTTATTTCTCGGAAAATTTTTATTTTCTTTTATGAAACAACATCATATATATTTTAACACATATACATAATCTAGGTCATAATTCGACCTTTAATCACAAAACACAAAATAATATCCATAAAAATTCATTTTATTAGATATATATTGAAAACCTAATTATAAGGTTATACGATTTCTCGGGTCGTCACATTCTTCCCCCTTATAAGGATTTCGTCCCTGGAATCACTACTACAAGGTTACATTAAAAAGATACAGATAATTTTACTTCATCTTATCTTCGAGTTTTCACGCAGCTTCTTCGGCCTTATGAGTACTCCATACTACCTTCTCAGAAGGTCTTATCTTACTTCTTCAAATTTTGGTTATTGTAAATTTACCACCGCTATTTCCCTTACTTCTGCTTCCTCCATCTATCCTTTTATTTGAATAATTTCTCGCATGATGATCTACTAATCCACAATTAAAACACAAACCTTTCTTTGGGTTGGGGCAATTAGGAGAGATATGTCCCTCTTGCTCACAATTATAACACATCTTCTTTCTTTTTCTACATGCACTTTTATGTATCTTCCCACAGTTCTTACACATTTTGACCCGCTTTTTCGAGTTTCTTGACTTATCTTCAGAATTGCTGCTCCATTTCTGCTTATTGCACCATTTTGCTTTATTTCCTTCATTGTTCTTGTTCTTTCCTTCATGATTTATTTAGCTCAACGCCTCACTTCCTCCATCGGCTATGATAGCCTTTTCTATAATCGTCCCAAATGAGTTGATTTGAAATACCGATATCTTGTTGTAGAGCGAGGGCTTCAATCCTTGCTCAAACCTACGCACCTTCCTCTCCTTAGTGTCTACTTGATGTAGAGCAAATCTTGTCAGCTCATTAAATTTGGCTGTATATTGGGGCACCGACATGTCCCCCTACTTCAACTCTAGGAATTGCATTTCCATGTTACTTTGCATACTCCTGGGAAAGTAGTTCTCGAAGTATATCTCCTTAAACTATTCCCAGGCTATCACTCCCTCTCCAGCTCTGTTCAGGTTTGCCTCCCACCAGAAGTTCGTTTCTCCCTTCAACATGTAGGTAGCAAAAGTCGTCTTTTGCTCCTCTCCTACTCTGGCGATAATAAACGACTTCTTGATTTTCTTTATCTAGGATTGAGCCTCTATAAGCTTAGTGGTCCCCTTAAATTCAAGCGGTCTCACTCTCTTAAAATCCTTAAAGTTTGCTAATTGTAAAGTTGGAGGAGTTACGTTTACTTCAGCGGGGTTTCTATTAAAAGCCCCTACTAAGAGATCTATAAATTGTTGCATAGGGTTTACTTGATCTCTATCTTCATTATTTATCTCTTCTTGATTTCTTCTCGGCGACATATTTCTAATAATAAAATATATTATTATCTACTCATTCTTTATTTTAAAGCATTCATAACTAATGCTCAAATACATCATCACAAAGCACATTTAATAATCATATTTATATTAATATGCTTCTCGTAATTCATCGTACTATATATATATATATATGTGTGTGTGTGTGATTATTAAATGTGCTTTGTGATGATGTAAAGTACGATGAATTACGAGAAGCATATTAATATAAATATGATTATTAAATGTGCTTTGTGATGATGTATTTGAGCATTAGTTATGAATACTTTAAAATAAAGAATGAGTAGATAATAATATATTTATTATTAGAAATATGTCGCCGAGAAGAAATCAAGAAGAGACAAATAATGAAGATAGAGATTAAGTAAACCCTATGCAATAATTTGTCAGACATATCTAGTATTAGATCTCTACTAATCGTGTGCCCAGTCTGTCCCTCCTCACTGGATATTAGGTCACTCTATATTGGAATCTCCTATGAGATGACCTGAATGCGTAACTCGACCTATCAATCCTCCTCTTCTTACACCTAACTTCCTCTTTCAACTTGATAAGTATAAAATTTGTTATGTTTTTATCTCTTAATATCTAGTCTTTTATACTTATTTGGCACCTAAATGTACTCACTATTCTTATATTTTGATTTAGGTTGCAAATGGAGCCATTAAATGAAAACTGTGTTATTGTCACACTTTTGGATTGTTTTGAAATTTGTCTGTCTGCTTGAGGCTCAATTTTATACTTGATCAGTCCTTATTCTCTCAAAACTCAAAGAAGGAAAATTGTAGATCTATTTCTTAGCTTTCCGGATCATCTTGAAACGCCTAAATCGAAGCTCGGGTGAAAGAGTTATGACAATTTTACCAACATGCGTCAAAGTTGAAAATTTCAGGAAATTAAGCTTTTGGACAGATTGACCTTTGGGGCTTCGGTTGAGATTTGAATTGTGTTAAAGTTCCTAAATGAAAATGTGGTCTTCTTGAAATTTTTAGTAGACTTCTCAAGCTTTCTAGAATGGTATGGTGAGCAAAAATCCGAGTTCATTTGGGCCTCCAAATATTGCTTTTTATACAGCTGCTACGAATCCCGCGTGGAATGGATTTCTGTTCGGACCAGTTGTAGTATTTGGGTCATACCTTGAGCTTCCCAACTCCAAATCAGGTGATTCAAAAGCCCAAATTCATTAGAAACTCCAGGGCTACAATTCTTCTTCTTTGCTCAAGTCCAAATTCGGCAATCTACTAATTCAAAATCAACTTGCAAGCTGCTGATCAGTTTTGGTGTCAGATTTTGACTTCTTATGAGGAGCACGTTTTTGGGTTTTTGATTGCATTAGATGGCTGATTCACATGACCCAAATTAGTTGTTGGATCTTGAAATCTTGTACACTTGAGTGCCTATAAATAGCAAGTGAAGCTAAGCTTGTATTTTGCTAATTCACAAACTAATACACACCATCTTCTTCATCTTCTTCATCTTCTCCAAATTTTAGTGTAATTAGTAGGGAAAGAAGATCACCTCCATAGTGAGGTTGTTGTCCTCACCCCTTTTATAAATTAGTAGGGAAAGAGGATCACCTCCATAGTGAGGTTGTTGTCCTCACCCCTTTAATAATTCAAGAAAATATTAATTGGACTTAATATGTTAGGCTTAGTTCCTTTACTCAGTTCGAAGGGGATGTTGAACCTTGTTTACAGGTAATGGTTTGATTAAGTATAAGCTATTTATTCCTTCTTACATGAAGTTCATTCTTGATAATTTATTTTAACTTTTGAATGATATTTATTCCAATTGGTTTAATGTGATCGATTAAGTCAAATTGATTAATTTCATCTGCTAGATTAAGGGATAGTATTACGTGTAATTGATATTGTTCCTAATCACAAGTAGAAATTAGTGATACATGATTGTGGTCAAGCTTTTGAGTATTGCTATGATTATCGGAAGACAAGTTAAATAATCCGAACTTGTGTGATTGTTGCTTGGATTAGTCTAATTCCCTAGTTCTTAATACAACTATTATATTAAATCTAGAGAGCTTGTTCTAGGTTGTATAATGGTTAGAATCTTGTGAAGAGCTTGTTTCATTAAGTGATAATCTAAGGGGAGTTTCGGGTAGTAGAGCTTGTTGCTACCTAGGGCTATTAATTTCATTGAAGGATAAATATTGCTTTACTTAATTATTCTATTGTTGTAAAAAGGTGATACTGAACCGGGAGAACTGAAATCTTTAATTAATTGGTAATTCTTATCACTTTAAATTTTGTTCTTAATAATTAGTGAAATCAAATTATAAACCCCCCCTCTTTTGGTAAACAAAGAATAATTTTAGACTAATCACTCTCTGTGGGATCAACTCTTACTTGCACCACTACATTATTATCTTTCACAAGTAAGATTTTATTTTTGGTTGCTTACGACAGCACACCAAATTTTGGCGCCGTTGCCGGGGAGTGATTTTAGTTTATTTTTCTTTGTTATCATTATTTTTATCTTTATTTATTATTTTTTTTTTGTACTCAGGTAATTTGAATTTCCTTTGATTGTTTATGTCCAAAACTCGATCTACTAATCAAGGTGATTTAAAGTGTGATCCAGAAATAGAGAGAACCATTCGTAGATTAAGGAAAGTAGTTCGGAATAATTGTGAAGAGAAGGACACCATGGAAGAAACCCGAACTTTGAAGGAGCTTGCGGCCCCTGCTTTGAATCAACAACCTTTATGCATAACCTTCCCTAATCTAGATGTTAATACTCATTTTGAATTAAAATCTGGACTAATACATCTTTTACCTACTTTTCATGGTTTGGCAGGTGAAGACCCTCACAAACATTTGAAGGAATTTCATGTGGTATGCACAAGTATGAAGCCTACCGGTGTAACCGAAGAACAAATCAAGTTAAGAGCCTTTCCATTTTCTCTAAAAGATTTGGCTAAGGATTGGCTTTACTATTTACCCTCCGGAAGTATCACAAAATGGGAAGAGATGAAAAGATTATTCTTAGAAAAATATTTCCCCGCTTCAAGAGCAGCCAACATTCGAAAAGAAATTTGTGGTGTGAGGCAGAATAATGGAGAAACCCTATATGAGTATTGGGAACGTTTTAAGAAACTATGTGCAAGTTGTCCCCATCATCAAATTAGTGATCAACTCCTCATCCAATACTACTATGAAGGTCTTTTACCTACAGATAGGAGCATGATTGATGCTGCTAGTGGAGGAGCCTCTGGTGGACAAGACTCCCGAGGCTGCAAGAAATCTCATTGCAAATATGGCAGCCAATTCTCAACAATTTGGCAGTCGACTTGATTTCTCACCTAGGAATGTGAATGAGGTAAAAGTTTCTGCTATTGAACAACAAATTGCAAGTCTAACTTCTCTTGTTCATCAAATGGCTACAGGAAACATGCCAGCAGCAAAAGCTTGTGGTATTTGTTTGTTAACAAATCACAATACAGATGCATGCCCAACACTGCAAGAGGATGATAATATGCAACAGGCAAATGCAGTGGGGAATTATCAAGGACAACCTCAGAGAAAATATGATCCTTACTATAACACTTACAATTCCGGATGGAGGGATCATCCCAATTTGAGCTATGGAGGTACTAGGCCACCAGTGCAAGGTGTTTTCCCAAATGGGCAGCAAAGTTTTCAACCAGCTCAACCACAGTACCAACCTAGACAAGCTGCTCCTGTTAATTCTGGAACATCTCTTGAGGACATGTTCAAGGCATTCATGAATCAAACACAACAATTTCAGCAAGAGACAAGGACTTCCATCCACAATCTAGAAAATCAGATGAGTCAACTTGCTACGACAATTGGTCGATTAGACTCTCAAAGTTCAGGGAAGCTACCTTCTCAAACTATTGTTAATCCGAGAGAGAATGCATGTGCCATAACTTTGAGGAGTGGAAAACAATTGGAAGCACCAAACGTTACTTGTGAACTTGAGGAAGATAAGGCTAAGGAGGATGCAGAAATATCAAAGGTAAAACCTAACACTCATGTTCAGCTAAAGACTAATCATTTACCTTTTCCTCCCAGGAATCCTAAAACTTCAAAGAAGGATGAGCAAGAAAAAGAAATTCTAGAAACTTTCAGGAAGGTAGAGGTGAATATTCCTTTACTAGATGCAATTAAGCAAGTGCCCAGGTATGCAAAATTGTTGAAAGAAACTATTCACTAACAAAAGAAAATTAAAAAATGATGAAAGAGTCATTGTTGGTGAGAATGTATCAGCAGTCCTTCAAAGAAAAATGCCCCCTAAATGTAAAGATCCAGGCATGTTTACAATTCCATGTAGAATAGGTAATACCAGATTTGAGAAAGCTATGCTAGATTTAGGAGCTTCAATTAATGTCATGCCATTATCTATTTTTGCTTCTTTAAATCTAGGTCCTTTAAAACAAACTGGTGTTATTATTCAATTGGCTGATCGTACTAACACTTACCCCCAAGGGGTAATTGAAGATGTCTTGGTGCAGGTGAATGAACTAATCTTTCCTGCAGATTTTTACATAGTGGATATGGATGATGATAAATCCCCAAATCCCGCACATATACTTTTAGGGAGGCCATTTTTGAAAACAGCAAGGACTTTGATTGATGTGCACAATGGAACCTTAACCATGGAGTTTGATGGTGAAAAGATACAATTCAACATATATGAGGCCATGAGGTATCCTAGTGATATTCACCCTGTTTTTGCTATTGATGTACTTGACTCTTTAGTGCAGAAGTCTTTTGAACAAACACAAAGGGAAAGTTTGGAGGTCGCTATCACTAACAGTCTGGAATTAGATAAAGAAGAAGAGATTGAGCAGAATCAGGAATTGAAAGAGACTGTAGCTGCATTACATTCTTTACCTAAAACCTCATCTAAATATGCAGTTTATTCTATTCAATTGCCTAGTTCTCATCAAAAGTTATTACCATCTGTTGTGCAGGCCCCAACTTTAGAATTGAAACCATTACCTGCACACTTGAAGTATGCATTTTTAGGGAAGAATGAGACGTTACCAGTGATTATTGCTAACAATCTAACCCAAGTACAAGAGGACAAACTGGTCAGAGTCCTAAAGGACCATATAACAGTTTTTGGTTGGACTATAGCAGATATCAAAGGTATCAGTCCTGCTATGTGCATGCATAGAATCCTTTTGGAAGATGGAGCCAAGCCCACTAGAGATGCACAAAGAAGACTTAATCCACCCATGATGGAGGTAGTGAAGAAGGAGGTACTGAAATTACTTGATGCAGGTATAATTTATCCCATCTCAGACAGTCAATGGGTAAGTCCAGTACAGGTAGTACCAAAGAAATCTGGAATCACAGTCATCAAAAACGATGATAATGAGTTGGTGCCCACACGTATGCAGACAGGATGGAGAGTTTGTATTGATTACAGGAAGTTAAATGCTGTAACTAGAAAAGATCACTTTCCTCTTCCTTTTATTGATCAAATGTTGGAAAGATTAGCTGGGCATGCTTATTACTGTTTTCTAGATGGCTTTTCAGGTTATAACCAAATTGTGATTGCACCCGAAGACCAAGAAAAGACCACATTCACATGTCCTTTTGGTACATTTGCGTATCGTAGAATGTCCTTTGGACTGTGTAATGCACCAGGTACCTTCCAACGATGTATGGTAAGCATCTTTTCTGATTTTCTTGAAAACTGGCATTGAAGTATTTATGGATGACTTCACAATACATGGTGATTCTTTAGATGTATGCCTTGATAATTTGACTCGTGTGCTAGATAGATGCTTAGAAACTAATCTTGTTCTTAATTGGGAAAAGTGTCACTTTATGGTGGAACAAGGTATAGTACTTGGCCATGTGGTTTCAGCTAAAGGATTAGAAGTGGATAAAGCTAAGATAGAAATTGTTACTGCTCTGCCTTACCCCGTAAGTGTGCGGGAGATTCGTTCTTTCCTTGGTCATGCAGGTTTCTATCGTAGATTTATCAAGGACTTCTCAAAAATAGTTTTGCCATTGTGTAAGTTGCTACAAAAGGATGTGGAATTCCAATTTGATGACGAGTGCAAGGAGGCGTTTGACAAATTAAAGAAGCTATTGACCTCGGCACCAGTGATACAACCACCAAATTGGAAGTTTCCATTTGAGATCATGTGTGATGCAAGCAACTATGCAGTAGGAGCTGTCTTAGGCCAAAGGGTTAACAAAGTTGTCCATGCCATTTACTATGCTTCTAGGACTCTAAATGCTACTCAGATTAATTACACTACAACTGAAAAAGAACTCTTATCTGTTGTATTTGCTTTAGACAAGTTTAGATCATATTTGCTTGGTACTAAAGTTGTAGTTTATTCTGACCATGCTGCTCTCAGGTATTTGCTAACCAAGAAGGAATCCAAACCAAGAATCATTAGATGGATTCTATTGCTACAAGAATTTGACTTGGAGATCAAGGATAAGAAAGGAGCGGACAACTTGGTGGCGGATTACTTGAGCAGGCTGATTAAGAATGAAGAGGCGCTACCATTGCATGATTCTTTTCCAGATGAGCATTTATTTTCCATTGATGAGGCTATACCTTGGTATGCTAATATCGTAAATTACTTAGTGAGTGCCTATATTCCTAGTGAGTTCTCTAAATTCCAAAAAGAAAAGCTTAAGAGTGATGCCAAATATTATATATGGGATGATCCATACTTATGGAAATTTTGTGCTGACCAGATAGTTAGAAGGTGTGTGCCTAAAAGTGAGTTTTTATCTATTCTAACTTTTTGTCACTCTTATGCTTGTGGAGGCCATTTTGGACCTAAAAGAACAACTCATAAGGTTTTGGAATGTGGTTTCTTTTGGCCGACTATTTTTAAGGACTCTTACCAGTTTTGTAAGTCATGTGAAAATTGTCAAAAGACAGGAAATATATCAAGTAGGAATCAAATGCCACAAACACCTATTTTAATTGTTGAAATTTTTGATGTTTGGGGTATTGATTTTATGGGACCATTTCCTGCTTCTTATGGTAATGTTTACATTCTTTTGGCTGTTGATTATGTTTCTAAATGGGTGGAAGATAAAGCCACCAGGACTGATGACTCTAAAGTTGTTGCAGATTTTATCAAGTCTAACATATTTGTCAGGTTTGGAACGCCAAGGGCCATAATCAGTGATAAGGGAACCCACTTCTGCAATAGGATGCTAGCGACACTATTCAAGAAATACAATGTGATGCATAAAGTTTCTACATCCTACCATCCACAGAGCAATGGGCAAGCTGAGGTATCCAACCGGGAGGTCAAGTCCATTTTGGAAAAAGTAGTCAAGCCGAGTAGAAAAGATTGGAGTCTGAGGTTAGAAGATGCACTTTGGGCCTATAGAACAGCTTACAAAACTCCAATAGGTATGTCACCTTTTAGGTTAGTGTTTGGGAAAACCATGTCATCTACCAGTGGAGTTAGAACACAAGGCTTTTTGGGCAGTTAGACAATGTAATATGAGCTTAGATTCAGCCGGAGTCCATAGGAAGTTGCAGTTGCAAGAGCTAGAGGAATTAAGGAATGATGCATACGAGAGCTCTAAAATTTACAAAGAGAAAACAAAAGCCTTTCACGACAAGAAGATTATTAGGAAGAACTTTGTTGTTGGGCAGAAAGTTCTCCTTTATCATTCAAGGCTAAAATTATTTCCAGGTAAGTTGCGCTCCCGTTGGGTCGGGCCTTTTATTATTACTGACATTTTTAATCATGGTGCAGTGGAAATTCAAAGTCCAAGCACAGGGAAGATTTTTAAAGTGAATGGTCACAGGCTCAAACCCTTCTATGAAGGATATCAAATGGAGAATATTAAGCTGCTGGATTTGGTGGATCCAGTTTATGAAGATTAAGAGGTTTAATGTCAAGCCAATGACAATAAACAAAGGCGCTGCTTGGGAGGCAACCCAAGGGGAGTTCATTTATTTTTATTTTCGCATTTATATTTCGGTTATGTTGTTTTTCCTTTCTTTGCATTTTACTTTACATTAGGGACAATGTAAGTTTTAAGTGTGGGGGAAGGATTTAGGGTGTTTTAAAATTTAGGGTGTTTTAAAAAAATATGCATTAAAAAAATTAAAAAAAAATTAAGTTTGATTTTGTTAGTTTGAATTTTGAATTTTGTGGGTATATTCTCTGCAAACCCTCACGAGACAAAACTCGTCCACTTGGAGTAACCTTGGGGTTTAAAGGCTTGTTGTACATGCTAAGTGCAATCGTGTTTCCTACGAAAATGGGGTAATTTTTAAAATAAGTCACTTGAGCAATGAGTTAATTTGGATTTTGATTTTTGACTAATGATAAAATCTTGATTCTCGTTGATAACATTTTGGAAAATTTATAGACATTGTGGAGTTTGAATTTGGTTTTCTTTGTTGTTTTTTACTTTATTTGAGACCCTTCAATTTCTTTGCACTTATCCCATTGTTCGGCCTAGTTTTAACTTGGAAAGGATTTCATTTATTTATTTATTTCGATTGAATGTCGAGGGGAGAAATTCTTGAACTCTATCATTTGTTTGATCATAACTTGAAGTAAACATGAGGTCTTATTTAAGAAAAGGGAAATGATTTAGGCAAAAGTTAGATGTTTGATTTAAAAAAAAAAGAGAAGAAAAAGAAAAATTATGATTCATGTGGTGAATTGAGATGGAGCGTAAAACGCACTCATTCATAAACACGTGACATGCGAGATGGAGCGTAAAACGCACTCGTTGGTAAGACGGAGCATAAAATGCACTTACCAAAGGAAGAAAAAGCCTATTGATCTCTACTGTTATTTGCTTATGTTAATTGCGAGTAGTGTGAAAATAGGTGTTTAGAGTTTTTCTTTCTCCTTCAAGGCTTTGATTTCATAAATTTTTCTAAGTTTTAATTGGTTTGATACATGTGGATTCACACACACACACGAAGGGTTAAGAGTAGAGTAAGATTGATAAGTAAGCTTGAATTTTAGATGAAGCGGTGTTTTGAAGTTTTTCAAGAGTTACTGTTTTGAATCTTTGAGGTTAATGTTGAAGTTCATTTTAATTTGTGGCTCAAGGTTGTCAAGTTAGATTAGTTGAATTTTTTGTTATAGTTTATTTTTGTTTTGCCCGAGGACGTGCAAAAGATAAGTGTGGGGGAATTTGATAAGTATAAAATTTGTTATGTTTTTATCTCTTAATATCTAGTCTTTTATACTTATTTGGCACCTAAATGTACTCACTATTCTTATATTTTGATTTAGGTTGCAAATGGAGCCATTAAATGAAAACTGTGTTATTGCCACACTTTTGGATTGTTTTGAAATTCGTCTGTCTGCTTGAGGCTCAATTTTATACTTGATCAGTCCTTATTCTCTCAAAACTCAAAGAAGGAAAATTGTAGATCTATTTCTTAGCTTTCCGGATCATCTTGAAACGCCTAAATCGAAGCTCGGATGAGAGAGTTATGACAATTTTACCAACATGCGTCAAAGTTGAAAATTTCAGGAAATTAAGCTTTTGGACAGATTGACCTTTGGGGCTTCGGTTGAGATTTGAATTGTGTTAAATTTCCTAAATGAAAAAAAATGTGGTCTTCTTGAAGTTTTTAGTAGACTTCTCAAGCTTTCTAGAATGGTATGGTGAGCAAAAATCCGAGTTCATTTGGGCCTCCAAATATTGCTTTTTATACAGCTGATCCGAATCCCGCGTGGAATGGATTTCTGTTCGGACCAGTTGTAGTATTTAGGTCATAACTTGAGCTTCCCAACTCCAAATCAGGTGATTCAAAAGCCCAAATTCATTAGAAACTCCAGGGCTACAATTCTTCTTCTTTGCTCAAGTCCAAATTCGGCAATCTACTAATTCAAAATCAACTTGCAAGCTGCTGATCAGTTTTGGTGTCAGATTTTGACTTCTTATGAGGAGCACGTTTTTGGGTTTTTGATTGCATTAGATGGCTGATTCACATGACCCAAATTAGTTGTTGGATCTTGAAATCTTGTACACTTGAGTGCCTATAAATAGCAAGTGAAGCTAAGCTTGTATTTTGCTAATTCACAAAACTAATACACACCATCTTCTTCATCTTCTTCATCTTCTCCAAATTTTTAGTGTAATTAGTAGGGAAAGAGGATCACCTCCATAGTGAGGTTGTTGTCCTCACCCCTTTTATAAATTAGTAGGGAAAGAGGATCACCTCCATAGTGAGGTTGTTGTCCTCACCCCTTTAATAATTCAAGAAAATATTAATTGGACTTAATATGTTAGGCTAGTTCCTTTACTCAGTTCGAAGGGGATGTTGAAACCTTGTTTACAGGTAATGGTTTGATTAAGTATAAGCTATTTATTCCTTCTTACATGAAGTTCATTCTTGATAATTTATTTTAACTTTTGAATGATATTTATTCCAATTGGTTTAATGTGATCGATTAAGTCAAATTGATTAATTTCATCTGCTAGATTAAGGGATAGTATTACGTGTAATTGATATTGTTCCTAATCACAAGTAGAAATTAGTGATACATGATTGTGGTCAAGCTTTTGAGTATTGCTATGATTATCGGAAGACAAGTTAAATAATCCGAACTTGTGTGATTGTTGCTTGGATTAGTCTAATTCCCTAGTTCTTAATACAACTATTATATTAAATCTAGAGAGCTTGTTCTAGGTTGTATAATGGTTAGAATCTTGTGAAGAGCTTGTTTCATTAAGTGATAATCTAAGGGGAGTTTCGGGTAGTAGAGCTTGTTGCTACCTAGGGCTATTAATTTCATTGAAGGATAAATATTTCTTTACTTAATTATTCTATTGTTGTAAAAAGGTGATACTGAACCGGGAGAACTGAAATCTTTAATTAATTGGTTATTCTTATCACTTTAAATTTTGTTCTTAATAATTAGTGAAATCAAATTATAAACCCCCCCTCTTTTGGTAAACAAAGAATAATTTTAGACTAATCACTCTCTGTGGGATCGACTCTTACTTGCACCACTACATTATTATCTTTCACAAGTAAGATTTTATTTTTGGTTGCTTGCGACAGCACACCACAACTCCTAGACTTGATCTTCAGCCCTCAGTCGATTAGTGATCTCTTCCTCACAGTAGGCTTCTATTGCCTGCTTCTCTATCTGGAGGTTTTGAACTTTATGTTCAGCCTCGTCTAACTTCTTCCCCAACTTAACATTCCTGCACATGAGGTTGTATACTAAGTCAAAGAGAGTATCTTCAGACTCCTCCTCGGATGTAGAATCCATAGTAGAATCCTTTTTCGGTACATTCTCAGCTGGTACCTCAGCTATTTGCTCGGGTACAACTACTAGTTCCTTACTAACAACATGATCATCTCTAATCTCTTCTTCTGATATCCTACAATCAAATTTAATATATTGATTAGCACATAGCAAATAATTATTTTACTTTTACTTTTTTTGATGAATTTTCTCAATTCATCCCTTAAAAATTTTATCCGAGTTTATCTCTTCATTATCTTCATCAATTTCTCTAAGGTTATAGCCTAAGATATTCCCCACCTAATGTTTATAACCTATAGCTTTGATACCAACTGTGATGTCCCCAAATCCAAGTCCCCTTCAAACCCGGGTCCGATGCTCTATGATATTACCCATTCAATATAATCTTAACGACATGAATGTAATTACTATATTATTACAACATATCTCATTCTAAACCAAGGTTCTAATACCTTTACATTATCATTTTAAATAATATTACAACACTATATAATATTACAACACATTGTATACATCTATACAACTAAATTTTGCCTCCTTAATGTATTCCTTTTTTCTTAACCTCGCCTAATCATTCAGATCTTTCTATTCTAGCTGCAAAAAATTTAGAATTTACAGGAGTGAGCATTTAATTGCTCAGCAAGTATAACAGTTGAATAAACAACAAAATCAAGAATCATATCATCTTTCTCGAAAAACTTCAACAATTGAACAACAGTTGTGAAATATTTTGAATAAATAGGAATAATAATTTTCTTTCGTTTAACATTTTTAAAACAACATACTGAGCGGTCACAAGGACCATAACCTTCTTCTTTCTTCTCTAAACTCTGCCTTTTAAATGACTATATGCGTTTGGTTTTTGTTAGATATCATGGTTTAAATTTGATGTTGTGCTCTTGATAAATATATGAATCAGTAGCTAAGATTGTAAAGTCCTTAATGGTAGACATATGTACAAGGACTTAGGAAAGAGAAGATCAAATATGCAGGGATAATCTAAGTTGTATTTAATATCTGTCCTATCCTAGCAAATTGTAAAGTCCTTTATTAAAGGTGATGTACAAAGGACTTAGTATAGAAAAGATCAAGGTTGTTAGGTTGATCTTGTGTGCTGATCGTAGAAGTACTGCCATACTCCAAGTAAAAGGACGTAGAGCTTCCTCAACAGGGCGTAAAGCGTTCACGACAGGACGTAGAGCTTTCCCGTCAGGACGCAGAGGTTTCTCGGCAGGACGTAGAGCTTCGTCGTCAGGACGTAGAGTTTCCTCGACAGGACGTAGAGGTTCCTCGGCTGGACATAGAGCTTTGTCATCAGGACACAGAATTTCCTCTATAGGACGTAGAGCTTTGTCGGCAAGACGTAGAGGTTCCTCAGCAGGACGTAGAGCCTTCTCGACAAAACAAGGGGTTATCCCTGCATCACAAGACAAACCTATCGTAGAGTAATCTATGCCAGTACTCACAAACTAAATCAACACCTCTTCTGAAGTACATAAAGGCAAGACATTGATGCTATGATCAAAATGGAATATGTAGATCTCAGTGAAAATCTGCAAGCATTAAACGACTGTAAACACACTAACGACCCTGCGACTAAGCAAGAACGTGGAGTCAAATGTCAGACGAGCAACTCAGAATTGAAAATGAATATTCTAAGCTGCCCATAACAGACAGACAGTAGAATGACCTGCCCAAGATAGTTGCTGAATAGTAAACAAATAAATGGGGAGCAAACAGCTACAATCTGCAGACGGTCAGAGCAATATTCCCACCACTATCTTAAAATCAGACTAATGGAAGCTGACTCATCCCACTACTACAGTCAACAAGGAATAAACTATTCCTAAGCTCAGCAACACATCTCAACGGAAGAATCAGATACAACGGCCACATTTTCAACGAAAAGATTCTCCAAAGCATCTACATAAGGCAGAAGGATTAAAGTTTCAAATCAAGCAAGACCAACAAAAAAGAAGATCATACTTGAAACACTATCATTCTACAATCCAAAGGGGAACATCTTGCTTCGCTGTTGAGTTTATCAAACCATATGCTTCATGCAACTCAGTAGCAACAAAACAAATCACTTTCCATCAAGTGAAAGGGTCAACAGGTGACCTACCTAAGTCAAGTCTGCTGGACTTGCTGAGTACCAAAGAGTACGAGAGATTCTAAGGCTGTTGGTCTTAGTTTACAGAGTTCCAAGGCTGCTGGCTTTGAAGAGTACATTGAGTACTGGTGTTCCAAGACTGAGGGTCTTGAAGGAATCTTTGTGATTCAGTTGTAATGATATCCTTAGTGGATTTGCTACTCGAGGAGTAGAACAGTGGAGTAGGAGTCTTGTGTGCTCCGAACCACTTAAAGCCTTGTCTCTATCTCTTTGCACTTATTAATTGCCATAACTACTATAATTGCTTTATCACTACTTTACTATATTCTCTACTACCGTTCTATTTTCTATAAGGGGTTCTTACAAATTATATTCCGCTGTGCTTAATTTTTGGATACATTAACTAAACTGTTAAGTCATCCTCTTTGAAAAGGAAAAGAAAACACTAAGTTTTAAAATATCTATTCAATCCCCCCTTCTAGATATCTTTTGTGCCTCTAGAAACTAACAATTGGTATCAGAGCAGGTTCTCTTATTTAAAGCCTAACCCGCTTGAGTAGATCAATGGCACAAACTAGAAATGGATCTGAGCAAGGCGGAGGAAATAAACCGCCCATGTTTAACAAGGACAAATTTACCAACTGGAAAGTTCGCATACAGGCATACATGGATGCCATTGACGAGGATCTATTTAACACTGTCATCAATGGGCCTTATGTACCAACCAAGCTAATGCCAACTGCTGAAGATCCAAATAAAGTCTCAATCAAACTAAAGAAAGATTCGACTGATGCAGAGAAGAAAACAGTTCAGTTAGACAAAAGAGCCAAAAACATTTTGTTCATGGCTCTAGAAGATGAATTATTTGAAAACGTGGTCAACTGTACAACAGCTAAGGAAGTATGGGATGCACTGCTGATCATGAATGAAGGAACGGAAGAAGTCAGAGAGAACAAGCAATCCTTGCTCACTCAGCAGTATGAAATGTTCACCCACATCTCAGGAGAAAACATTACTTCCACATATGAAAGATTCAACGTACTACTCAACTCTCTTCGAGCGTACAGAAATACCTATCCAAACAAAGATCTCATCATCAAGTTCATGAGAGCTCTACCAAGCAAATGGGATGCCAAAACCACTGCCATTAGAGAGTCAAAGAATCTTCATGAAATGACTGTTCAGATGTTGTATGGAAATCTTCTCACTTATGAACTGGAGCTGACCCAACGAGCTGAAACACTATCAGAAGGAAAGAAGAAAGAAAGAGGCATTGCTCTAAAGAAGAAAGAAAGAAAGAGGCATTGCCCAAAAATAGCTGACTCAGATGATGATGAAGATAATGAACTCAATGATGAAGGAGTTGTTATGCTGGTCAGACACTTGAAAATGTTTATAAGCACAAACAACAGACAGAGGAAGTTTAGTACCAGCTCTAAAGAACAAGTTAATGACTTGTGCTACAACTACAAACAACCAGGTCATTTCATCGCAAACTGTCCCAAGCCTCTAAGAAATGATCCAAAGAAGGACAAGAAAAAATCAGAATTCAAAAGCCACTACAAGGCCAAGAAAAAGGAAAGAGGATTCGTCGCTGAAAGTTCATGGAGTGACTCAGACAACGACTCAAGTCCTGAATCAGGTGAAGATGAAGAAACTCAAAAAGCCAACCTATGCTTAATGGCCAAAGAAGGAAAAAGCAAGAAAGAATTCAACGTGGATGAGGTATTTGACTTTTATTCTCCTGATTTAACTATTGATGACCTTAGAGATGGCATGCATGACTCTATGATAGAACTGCATAAATATATGAAACTGTTTAGAATTCTGTCAAAGGATCATTCTCTCCTTCAAGAAGAAAAAGAGAAAGCAGTCGTAGAGTTGGAAACTGTTCTACGAACGGCTAACTCATGTAACATTCTTAAGGCTGAGAATGCTAACTTAAGACTTGTAAATGAGCTTAATACTCAGAAGGAGTTAATTCTAGTCTCCAAAATCCAGGAACTAGAAAAGACTATCTCATCATGGAACAAGTCCTCTCTGTCTATGGATACCATAATCTCTAGTCAAAGATCAGTGGTTAACCGATCAGGACTAGGTTTCTGCAATTCTCCTTCAGAAATCTCAGTGGCTGAGTCTATGGAAGCTAATGATAATAGCTCTCCTAACTTTAATAAGAAAATTGTATTTGTGAAATCCCTACAGGATATTAATACTTTTCATTCAAATTCTGCAAATCAAAGTATTGTCTCTCATACCACTCTAGGATTCAAGAAATCAAAGAGTAAGTCAAATTCTGCATTTAAGTCACGAAGGGTCGTAGAACATGACAAGACTCTCTCTACGAACTAACCTGACAAGAATCGTATAGATAAATTCAACTCTACGAAAACTATGAATCATAGAAAGCAGAAGGGAGTTAAGCCAAAAGGTGTGAAGTACTATCATCCACACATTTCTAAGACAAAAAGGAGTCCATACTCACACACAGGCATGCATTACATTCAATGTTACAATTGCTATAAACATGGTCATAAAGCTGCAGAATGTTATTTTTACCTTATACTGCACAAACCCAAAATCAAACAGATTTGGGTTCCCAAGGTTACTAATGAATATGGACCCAAGCAATATTGGGTACAAAAATGAAAGCTGATCCTTTCTGCAGGTACAAAGCTCCACTAAATCAACATGGTACCTTGATAGTGGATGCTCTAGGCATATGACAGGCAACAAGGCTCTTCTGTCAAACTTTGAAGAAAGAGATGGTCCTGCAGTCATCTTTGGTGATAACAAGTCTGGAAAGACAAGGGGATATGGTTCTACTGGGAATGGTGTTGTGTCCTAAAAGTGGCATACATTGAAGGATTAAAACACAATCTTCTCAGCATCAACCAATTGTGTGATAAAAATCATCAAGTCACTTTTCTCAACAATCAGTGTCAAGTCAGGGACATGAAGACTAACTCATTAAAGCTGATAGGAACCAGAGAAGGAAATGTCTATACTGTCAACCTTGCTGAGTTAAGACCTGATGAAGCTGTATGTTTTCTTGCCAAAGCTTCTGAAGATCAGTGTTGGCTATGGCATAGGAGGTTGTCTCACTTAAACTTCAAAAGCATGTCAAGACTTGCCTCAAATAACCTAGTTGTAGGACTGCCAAAGCTCAACTTCATCAAAGAGAAACCCTGTAAAGCATGCCAGTTTGGAAAACAAATAAAAAGCTCATTCAAAAGCAAAGCAGTCAACTCAAATGATAAGCCCCTTATGTTACTCCACTTGGACCTCTTCGGGCCTATTCCAACAACAAGCCTTGGTGGAAAGAAATACTCTCTGGTGGTAGTGGATGACTACACCAGATTCACATGGGTATTCCTTCTGAGTTCTAAAGATGAAACCAGCTCTCACTTGATCAAGTTGTTCAAACTTGTCATGAATGAGAAAGAGGAGAAGATCAAGGCCATAAGGAGTGATCATGGAAGTGAATTTGATTTCACTAAGGTAGAACTTTACTGTGAAGAAAATGGCATCAATCACAACTTCTTAGCCCCAAGAACTCCATAACAAAATAGAGTAGCTGAAAGGAAGAATAGGACATTGATTGAAGTAGGAAGAACATTACTGGCAGCTGCTCAACTCCCTGAGTATTTTTGGGCAGAAGCTGTCAGCACTGCATGCTATACTCAAAACAGGTCTCTCATTCACTCCTTACTCAAGAAGACTCCCTACGAATTATGGAAAGGAAGGAAGCCTAACATCAGTTACTTTCGTGCCTTTGGTTGTTTATGCTACATCCTCAACAACGACAAAAAGTATCTAACCAAATTCCAACCCAAGTCAGATGAAGGAATCTTCCTTGGCTATGCTACAGACAGCAAGGCCTACCGAGTGTTCAACAAGGAATCATTAAGTGTTGAAGTCTCTATTCATATCACATTTGATGAGTCAGAATCAAAGGAGAAAACCTCCTCACTCAATGAGCCAGCAGAAGAAGACTCTACAATCAATGAGTCCAAAATCGTAGAGTCAGGCTCTACGATCATCGAGCCAGAAGCAGAAAGCGCAGAGCAAGAAGAAGCAAACGTAGAACTCACTATACCTGACAATGAGTCTTTACAACCTGAACTAGAAATCAACCTGGAAGAACTCAGACAAGAAGGCACCAGAACTGATGTTCCAAGAAGAAGAAGAAGGACAAAGGATCATACTGAAGATCTGATAATTGGAGATCCTAATGCAAGAGTCAGAACAAGATCAGCAACTCAAAATGAATGCATCTATCTAAGCTTTCTTTCTCAAATAGAACCCAAAAAGGTAGAAGAAGCCTTAGGAGATTCAAGCTGGATAGAGGCCATGCAAGAAGAACTCAACTAGTTTGAAAGAAGCAAATTCTGGAGATTAGTTGAAAGGCCAACACAACATCCAGTCATAGGCACCAAATGGGTTTTCAGGAACAAGATGGATGAAGATGGTATTATCACAAGAAACAAAGCAAGACTAGTAGCTAAAGGTTACTCACAAGAAGAAGGGATTGACTATGATGAAACCTTTGCTCCAGTTGCAAGATTGGAAGCAATCAGAATCTTTCTTGCCCATGCAGCCCACATGAGATTTAAAGTCTTCCAAATGGACGTCAAGAGTGTTTTCCTCAATGGAGAACTTCAAGAAGAAGTCTATGTACAACAATCTCCAGGTTTTATCAATCCTACCCTTTCTAATTATGTTTATAGATTAGACAAAACATTGTATGGATTAAAACAAGCACCTAGAGCATGGTATGAAACACTCACCAACTTTCTCACAGAAAAAGGATTCACTAGAGGTAGAGTAGATACCACTTTATTTCTAAGAAAGCACAAGGATAAATCACTTCTAGTTCAAATCTATGTGGATGATATTATATTTGGTTCAACTGATGAAAAACTGTGTGAAAGGTTTGCCAAGCTAATGCAGAGTAAGTTCGAAATGAGCATGATGGGAGAACTGAATTTCTTTCTTGGACTTCAAGTGAAGTAAACTGATAAAGGTATATTCATCAGCCAAGCCAAATACATCAAAGACCTATTAAAGAAATATGGCAAGGAATCAGCTTCCATTATGAAAACTCCCATGGCACCTGCAACCAAGCTTGACAAGATGAGAAAGGTAAAAGCATTGACATTACTCAATACAGAGGTATGATTGGATCTCTCCTATAACTAACTTCCAGTAGACCAGATATCATGTTTGCCACTTATATCTGTGCTAGATTTCAAGCTAATCTTAAGGAATCTCATTTATTAGCTGTAAAAAGGATCTTTAGGTATCTCAAAGGAAAACCAATTTTGGGACTCTGGTATCCCAAAGAGTCACCCTTTGAGTTAATGGGATATTCAGATGCTGACTATGTAGGATGCAAGATAGACAGAAAAAGCACGAGTGGTACATATCAATTTCTTGGAAATAGACTTGTCTCCTGGTTTAGCAAAAAGCAAAACTCAGTTTCAACCTCTACTGCAGAAGCTAAGTATATTGCTGCAGGCAGTTGTTGTGCATAAATCATATGGATGAAAAATCAGTTAGCTGATTATGGCTTTGTGTTTAAATCTATCCCGGTTCATTGTGACAATACTAGTGCAATTGCTATAACTCATAATCCTGTCATGCATTCAAGAACCAAGCATATAGATATAAGATATCATTTCATAAGAGTTCATGTACAAAGTGGAAATATAGCATTACATTATATTCCTACTTAAAATCAGCTTGCTGATGTATTTACAAAACCCTTAGATGAATCTAGATTCAACATGCTGATAAGTGAACTTGGAATGTTAAATTTACATCCATAATATTATGCTTTGAAATCTACTAACTCTGCAGAAAGAAAGTTCGTAGAATAACGAGAAACTGGAAAAACATACAGCTCAAAGGAAATCAAGAGCTGCCGAGACGTACTCTACGATCGTCGAGAAAGATGGAGGTCGTAGAATAGAAAGGGCTCTA
The DNA here is from genome assembly GCA_034770075.1 of Aralia elata. NCBI lineage: Eukaryota > Viridiplantae > Streptophyta > Magnoliopsida > Apiales > Araliaceae > Aralia > Aralia elata. The sequence goes on from CM068382.1 coordinate 39,762,576, forward strand.
CGATCGCCGAGATGTACTCTACGATCGTCGAGTAAGATGAAGGTCGTAGAGCAAAAAGGGCTCAGGAATGAAACGTAGAGCTCAGAAGAGGATAAGGGCAAAACAGTCTTTTCCCTTCGGCTTAAAACGAGCACGCACCCAACACGTGACTCTTAGTCCACTTAGCAGAAAAAGAGGGAAGTTTTCACTAACTCATTTCAAATTATTTCTTCTGAAAAACTCTTCCTCTCTATCTTCACTGAAAGCCTAGCTCTCCGCTTTAATCAAACTCTAAGCAAAGTTCGTCCTTGTGCAGCAAAATCAAAGAAATTCTCAAATGGCACTCTCACCAGTAATCAAAGAACTCCCTCGACTTTGAAGATTTTGCTTCAGCTGAAACAAAGTATAAGAGAATCATCTCCTTACTGCGACGATCAGGACTCTACGAAGCCCTCGACACCAACACTCTGATATATCCAGCATTGGTGAGAGAATTCTATTCAAATGGAATTATTGGAGACGGAATACTGTCCACGAAGGTCAAAGGGATCCCACTTCAGCTATGTGCCTCAGAGATCAATGTAGCCCTAGGTCTAAAAAATGACGGGCTCACAACTATCCAGTTCATCAACACAGAAGAAGGGCTGAAGCGAATGCATCATGAGAACAACCCAAGGCTGAGGGGATTAAAGAAAAAGGAATTCCCTCAAAAGTATGAATTCCTTGCTGATATTATAGGTAAATGCATTCTATGCAAAGATTCAGCTCATGATTCTGTCAATGACACTCAGCTCAGAATCATGACTGCTATTGTGAAGAAGATCCAATTGAACTATGGTGCTCTTCTCTTACAATGGATTGAAAACTGGATATCGAATGATGGAAAGACCCAAGGAGCAAGGAAAATGTTTTATGGCAGATTCATCAGTATTATCATTCAAAAAGCACTGGGAGACCGCATTGGGGATGATGAAGGAGAGGCTATCAATTTCCACAAAAGGATAACTCAAAAGTTATTCGTAAACTGGAAAAAGAATCCAGCTGGGAATTTGAAATCAGCTCAGACAGAAGACAGTGAGAAGACTCAAAGTGAAGCAAGAAAACCTTCTATGAAAAATATGTTTGTTGTTGCAGAAACTGATGAAGTAGAACAGGAGGTGCCAGCACTAACCAGGAAAAGCAAAGGGAAAAAGAAGGCACCATCCCAAACTGAAGAAGAACCTCAAGGGTCATCAAATGAAGGACCTACATCGTCTACGGCTCAAGCTAGGCCTTCCCTTTCCTCTGAAGCAGAGAAGAAGAAGAGAAAACAAATGGAAAAAGCTTCTGGAGAAACACAACCTACCTTAAGAGTGTATCATAAGAAGGGAAGACGCAACTCTAAGCAAAGTCTCCCAACGATCACTGAAAATCCTCACTCTACGTTCGTTGAGTCAAGAACAGAAGCAACTGCTGAAGAAGTTGGTCAGACTGACCCAATATCCACCAATGTTGAACAACTGGCTGGAAAGGTTGCTGACCCCAATACAAAGAAAACAAAGAAGAGGCTGATGACCTTAGCTCAAAAAGAGTTAAATGAAGCAATGCTGAGAATCAAAGAAGAAGAACTCAGAATGACTAATCAAACTGATGCTCTAACTGAGGGGGAGCAACAAGGAAAGGAGCTCATGAACAAAGAGGTGCTCAAGTTGAGGGGGAGACACCTGATGCTCCTGCACTAGTCACTGCTCGGATTGAGGGGGAGCAATCTGAAGATTACTATGAAGGTTCGTCCATCCCTGAAGAGCCTAACCAAGGCAATATGGAGTTTAGTGATGACAGGGAAAAAGGAGAAAAAGAAACAATACCTGAACATATAGAGGCTATGGAGATCAGTGATGAATCTAATGAAGTAGAGGAGGATGAAAGCCTAGAAATCATTGATGAAGGCAGAAATGGAGAGAGGCATTTCATCTACAACTGCCTATTTAACTACTTACCAAGAATGCCATTTCATCAAGCACTAATGGTCAATTCTTGGGATCACATGTTCTGGGCCTTCAAGACCTATCCAGCCATTACAGTGCTTGCCCAAGAATTCCCCAACTCTTGCTCTTTTGCTCAGAAGTTGCTGACAAACCATCCATTTCAGGTTAACGAGCAAAAGGTATACTTCATTCCCTCATCATTTAAGTTACAACACTCTTCATACTACTATCGTTTTGATGAGATTCCAAGATGGAATGAGGTCATCTGTGACCCAACAATACCACTTCCAGTTACAGGGTCTCAAAACTCTGTCTCTGATGAACCAGATGCTCAACCATCTCCAGTCGTAGAGGGACAAAACCCTACGACAAATGCTACACTCACCCTCCATACACGAAATGTAGAGTCAACCCACTCTACGATCAACTCTACGATCGTAGAATGTGCTGACCGTATAGACATCAATCAAACTACTTCCTCTCCATCACTTCAAACAACTGCCCAAAATATTCCCACTGACATACCATCCTCCTCCCATCATGAATATTTTGATCTGGCCATTGCTCTGGCACATCTCCAAGATGACACCAAAAGAGAATCTTCAAATGAGATCAAGCAAATACTTGAGCTTGTCCAACTCATTCCTACAAAAGGTGAACTAACTGATCTCACGGTTGGAATGGCTAAAGATATGGAGGAAAATCTTAAAGCAAATTCCCTTGCCCTTCATAAGAGGTTCAATGACCTTATTGATACTGCCAACGCTCACACCAACAATCTTGGTACTGAATTAACCAAAAGACTGAGGGAAATCATCCAAGAACTAATGAACAACATTGACAAAAGGGACAAATTTTATCAGAAAGCAATTGCTGACCACAAATCAGCAGTTATCTTCCTTCAGCAGACATAGACAGCTCAAAACAGACTCGTAACTGAGAAACTCTTTGATTTGAGCACCTCCATCAACAACTTCCAGCGAATATCTCTCCAACAGATGGAAAGGATTGACAATGCTCTAGCCCTAATGCAGCAGCAACGAGAGAGGACTGAAGCTCAGCTCGTAGAGCAAAGAGCTGATAACACGCAGTCTAGGTCACAAATGCAAAAACTGGTACAAGGTATTAAAAAACTCTCCCAAGAAGTTAGAAGGTTGGATGCTGACATAAAGGGGGAGCAATCAAAAGGCAACGAAAGAGGGGAATCAAGCAGCAGCAGGGGAAGAGAGCAACCAAGGCAAAGGCAGACCAGGCAGCCCGAATTATCAATACCAGGAGAAGAGGAGCCCATCAATGCAATTCCCATAAGGAGTGAAGTTCCTGGATCTTACAGAAGAATGCCTGATGTAACTCTAACAGGAGTTCGCATACCATTAGGAAATCCTGCAGTTTTAAATAGACACTTGCATGGAACTCACCCATATGGTGAAGGAGGAAGTCACGTGCCCTCTTCTGGTCTCAGTCGAGAGCAGATTGAAGAATTCCAGCAAATGACCGAAGAAGGTAGGGAAATCTACAGAAGAAGAACTGCATATGAAAGAGCCAATCTCCCAAGGACCAAGAGAGGAGCAGCACGAGGAAGGAAAAGCTAAGGTTTGAAATCGTTTGTAAATCTTCTCTCTCACTGTATTGATGAAACTGTGCTACAATGTAATATTCATTTTATCATCAATAAAATTCATGATTTCATCTAGAAATACATTTGCTCACTATACTATAAGACATGTTTATTTCTTAAAGCATTTACATTAGAACTGATGATATGATTCAACTACTGGTTATGTCAACATCAAATAGGGGGAGATTGTTAGATATCATGGTTTAAATTTGATGTTGTACTCTTGATAAATATATGAATCAATAGCTAAGATTGTAAAGTCCTTAATGGTAGACATATGTACAAGGACTTAGGAAAGAGAAGATCAAATATGTAAGGATGATCTAAGCTGTATTTAATATCTGTCATATCCTAGCAAATTGTAAAGTCCTTTATTGAAGGTGATGTACAAAGGACTTAGTATAGAAAAGATCAAGGTTGTTAGGTTGATCTTGTGTACTGATCGTAGAAGTACTGCCATACTCCAAGTAAAAGGACGTAGAGCTTCCTCGACAAGGTGTAAAGCTTTCACGACAGGACGTAGAGCTTTCCCATCAGGACGCAGAGGTTTCTCGGCAGGACGTAGAGCTTCGTCGTCAGGACGTAGAGTTTCCTCGGCAGGACGTAAAGGTTCCTCGGCTGGACGTAGAGCTTTGTCGTCAGGACGCAGAACTTCCTCTGTAGGACGCAGAGCTTTGTCGGCAAGACGTAGAGGTTCCTCAGCAGGACGTAGAGCCTTCTCGACAAAACAAGGGGTTATCCTTGCATCACAAGACAAACCTATCGTAGAGTAATCTATGCCAGTACTCACAAACTAAATCAGCACCTCTTATGAAGTACATAAAGGCAAGACATTGATCCTATGATCAAAATGGAATATGTAGATCTCAGTGAAATCTACAAGCATCAAACGACTATAAACACACTAACGACCCTGCGACTAAGCAAGAACGTGGAGTCAAATGTCAAACGAGCAACTCAGATCTGAAAATGAATATTTTAAGCTGCCCATAACAGACAGACAGTAGAATGACCTGCTCAAGATAGTTGCTGAATATTAAACAAATAAGTGGGGAGCAAACAACTACAATCTGCAGACGGTCAGAGCAATATTCCCACCACTGTCTTAAAATCATACTAATGGAAGCTGACTCATCCCACTACTACAGTCAACAAGGAATAAACTATTCCTAAGCTCAGCAACACATCTCAACAGAAGAATCAGATACAACGACCACATTTTCAACGGAAAGATTCTCCAGAGCATCTACATAAGGCAGAAGGATTGAAGTTTCAAATCAACCAAGACCAACGAAAAAGAAGATCATACTTGAAACACTATCATTCTACAATCCAAAGGGGAACATCTTGCTTCGCTGCTGAGTTTATCAAATCATATGCTTCATACAACTCAGTAGCAACAAAATAAATTACTCTCCATCAAGTGAAAGGGTCAACAGGTGACCTACCTAAGTCAAGTCTGCTGGACTTGCTGAGTACCAGAGAGTACAAGAGATTCTAAGGCTGTTGGTCTTAGTTTACAGAGTTCCAAGACTGCTGGCTTTGAAGAGTACATTGAGTACTGGTGTTCCAAGACTGAGGGTCTTGAAGGAATCTTTGTGATTCAGTTGTAACGATATCCTTAGTGGATTTGCTACTCGAGGAGTAGAACAATGGAGTAGGAGTCTTGTGTGCTCTGAACCACTTAAAGTTGTGTCTCTATCTTTTTGCACTTATTAATTGCCATAACTACTATAACTGCTTTATCACTGCTTTACTATATTCTCTACTACCGTTTTATTTTCTATAAGGGGTTCTTACAAATTATATTCCGCTGTGCTTAATTATTGGATACATTAATTAAACTGTTTTTTTTACACCAACTTGTGTCTTGCACTTGAGTTGATACCAACTTGTGTTTTGCACCTACATTTACACCAACTTGTGTCTTGCACTTGGGTTGACACTAACTTGTGTCTTAATCTCAAGTTAACACCAACTTGTGTCATGTCGGACATTCCCTGTTGTTAGATTGTAAATATTTCGGATCTTTGTAATTAGGGTTTCCGAGTATTATGAAATAAAATGAGATTTTATGAATGATATTGTATTTTGTGCGATTAAAAGTCGATTATTAACCTAATATACGTGGTATGTGATTATGTATATGTGTTGCAATTTCATAGACGAAATAAAAAATTTCCGAAAAAAAACGTTAAAACATTATTCACGTAGAAAAACGCCTTTTCGTATTTTTGAATTTTTGAATTACGGCATGGCATTTATTCGGGAATGGGAGATGTAATCTCTAATAAAAAAATTTACGAAAAAAATTTTCGCGATTTTCGCATGTTAAACAAGTTAAGAAAATCTAACTAGCAAGAAATCGGGTAACCGACTAAGTTCGGGAAGTAAACCCTAATCGATCATATAAAAGGGGAAAAATAGACTTTTTGCTAACTAAATAAGTTATGAAAGTTAACTGAAAAGAAACTAGAATCGAAACTAAGCTTCAGAAGTAACCGAGCTGAGTTGAGCCTAGGGTTTGGAATTACTTCACTAGGGTTGAGCCAAGGGTTGAGCTTAGGGTTAGGATGGCTTAGCTTAGGGGCTTGAAGTCTAGGGTTAAAACCTAAGACTTAAGGCCAAAGAAAGGTGAAGGACAAATGGTACTTGCTAGCTATTAAGCATGAGGTTAATTGACTATGGAAAAAGGGAAGAAAGAGAGGGGGGACCAGCTATAAGGAGAAAGGTTAGATGGAAAATTTCCATTTATGAAAAGTTTAGAGCAAAAGGGGACAACCCAATTAATGCTTGTTTCCTCCATCCCATTTGTTTCAACCAAACATGTGTTAGATTTGTATAACGCGAACATGCAATCAAATTACATAAATAGAGCGGAAGCGTGATAAAACGGATTTTAAAATTTTAATACAAACCATCAACATGATCTATCCTTGTGTGTTCAATTATCAATTAAACGAAAGAGAAAGAGAATAAGAATTATACCCTCGTAGATCAAAGCTTCTTCGGGTACAAGTTCAACTCCTAGTCCTTCGTGTTCTCCTCGAATTCCACCGATGAGATTCCTTCCTCTGATCAACGTTAGCCACCCAAGTGTTTGGTCTCTAGAGGTGATCCACCAAGGAAGAATAGGTATTCAAGAAGTTGGGTATTGGCAAAACCCTAGTTTCTATCTCTATAGAAATTGCAAGTACTCTCCACAATCTAATGTAAGAGTGTGTAACCCTAACCTATGATAAGACTCCTCTTATTTATAGATGTAGGAATAACCCTTCCCTAAACTATTTAGGATTAGGGTTTCTATTATAATTAAACTCCTTTAATTAATTATGCTCCTAATCCAATTAGGAATCCATGTGAGAGTACTTCTATCAATTAATTCCCAATCCCTATTAGGAATTAAATAATAATAATAAGACTCTTCTTATTAATTTATATTTAATATTTCTAAAATATTAAATAATAAATATTAAGCTATTTAATTTATTCTATCTCCATAGACTAAATTAAATACACTTAACTTATTATTATAATTATGTTATTTACTTCTTAAATAAATATTTTTCTTTTGCAGTGGGACCCTTTAGGTTCTCCATATTAAACCGGTTGTGAATAAATCAATTAGAACAATTCTAATTATATTTAAATAAATAAATTAAACTATTTAATTCATTTAAATAAATATTATTTATTCTACAATAAGGGTAAGCCCCCTTAGCGATCAACGACTTTTCAGATAATATAGAGTTCAACATTAATCACAAAAGAACCTTTCAGTGCATAGTTACCGTACAATTCAATCCTTCTACCATACAATGTCCCAATTAAATATAAGACATGGATTTACTGTCAAGTCTTATTTTATTTAATTATATGTATTTCGATTCCCAAATGCACAACTCTAAATAATGCAAATTAGAAACTCCTTTCTAATTTTATTTTGCCTTGGCCAAGGACTACTGAGTTGTCATTTATCAAATCACATAGGACATTCACATCTTTTACTAGATGAGGTAGATTCTTTGTTGACCATTCACCTATCTCCATGTACAACTTATTATACGCAATCATATCCTTTGATATACCCTAAAGGTCTTAAGGGACATGACAAAGTATAACTCATCATACACAAGATACCATGATGATCTCAAGTCCAAGGATCACTTGTACTACTATCACTATAGGAATTTCTATTGACAGGCGAGTAAAACTCCATTAGATATTCCTTAGCGAGCCACGTTCAGTGAACTCATTCTCCAATAAGCACCTACATACTTGCTTTAGTGTCTCCACACAAATGATTATGAGATCAATCATCCTCTTCCTAAGAGTAAGCAACGTATGTACTAATCTATCCAGATTCACTAATCCCCTTTTTAGTAATCCAACGATTAGGAACGATTTTAGTTTGTGAGCTATCTAGAATTTAGATCTCATTAGCATGATCACCATCATGATTCTAAAAGCATTGCTCAAAACTATGGGTTTATCACATTTAATATAACAGCACTATGTAGATAATGTAAAATGCCTTTTAAGAAAATCAATTCTTTTATTAATAAATGAATAAGATTACAAAGTATATGCTACATCATATCGAATATGATTGGCTTGTGTGCATACTACTTTCAACATGGCCTTAAGCAATCATTTGGTTCCTAACCTCACATGAGTTGGCCTAACCTTAGAGCATGGTTAGGTTAGTTGGTGAAAGATTAAGCTAGGCTAGACCATTTCACTTAACCATTTCATTCATTCTTCATTCAAAAAAATAAGAAAGAAAAAGAGAGAAAAAAAGAGAAAGTGAGAGCAAGAGAAATAAGAGCAAGAACTTGAGAGTAAGAGTAAGAGGAAGAAGATCCAAGAAGGAGAAAAGATCAAAGAGGATCAAGGCTTTTATCACCTGGTTAGAAGAAGAAGAAGAAGAAGAACAAAAAGGTAAGAAATAACAAACCCTAGTTCTTCATCTTTTTCTTTTGGTAGTTTTGTAGATTTAAAGCTTTTTAGCTTGTTAATGAAGTGTCGTGTTGGTGCTTGTTGTTGTAATGAAGATCATTGAAAGATCTTGGAGTGATAAGGAAGGACATGGTTTAATATGTTGGATCATTTGTTAAAACGTATAAAAAGTGGTAATGAACATAAAATCGTAGGCCAAAGTGTAAAGGATGGACTTTATTTGTTTAGAGGGCTATAAACGGACTATGTTAATGTTTTTTCGTGATTTTTTTTGTGAAATCCAGAAAGAAAGAAATATAGATAAGGAAGTTAAGTAAATGTTCCAAGTAGAATGGAGGAAAAATACGCAATAGACGTCAAACGACAAAAACCTTAGTTTGGTATGACTTTTGTGCTAAGATAGCAGTTAGTTAACGCTTCCAGAAAATCTCAATTTTCTAGGGGTTTTGTAGTTTATGAAAAACGTGAGTCGTAGGCTCCAGAACGAGCTTAATCCGACTTCGGATGAGCAAGTTATGTCAATTTGAAAAGCCAACGTTAAAAATGTCATTTAACGAAAAACTAGTTCACGAAGGACTTTTGAGCCAAATTTTTAGGCTTGTTAGGGAGACAGAAAAATTATTCTCTCCGGGGGAATTGTAGATAATATTACGAGCTTGAGAATGGCTTGGGAACGGACTCATTCTGTTAAGGAACGAGAAAGTTGTGAAGCCACAAAGAAGGCATGAGAAGAACAAGTTAGAAATTTTTTGGAAATAGGGGTTGGCGCCGCAGCATCGCCCATTTAGTTCATTCGAGCACCGCAGCGCCTACTTGCAGAAAGTCGAGCCAGAGGCCAGCGCCGGATCTAGTTCAAATCCGGGCGCTGCAGCACCGAGTCGGGTCAAGACCCAGAAATGAAATTTTTCTTTAAAACGGGACGTTTATATAGATATGATAAAGCATGTTATGTATTATGGTATGATACCAAGTCTTATAAGACGCGGGTTAAGGTTATGTTTCAAATAAAAAGAAACATTTTCAGAAATGAAGTAAAATTAATGTAAGCCATTAATTGCATCGTTGTATGACTAATTAGTATGTGTATATGAACTTAAATGTGTAGGACATTTGTGAGGGACGATTAACGTCAAGTTTTAAAGAATGCAAAAGGCAAGTTTTCTAACTTCATTCGATTTATGCATTGAACGCAAGTGTTCTAACCTTGTACAATATTATGATTATGCAATATGCGTATTTTGTTGAGAAATTCAAACGTATGCAAATCTTTTGTTATTTGCATAAGTTGTTCAAGCTTTGCTATAATGCATACTTTAAAGTTCTTATATGCATGAACTGTTTAAGAAGATAGTCTAAGCCATTTGATTCGGCTAGATGCATGTTAAAACATTTATTGATTCGAAAATAAATCTTTAAAATGTTATTGAGTTTAAGTAGAGTTGTCCAACCGAATTGTTTTGGTTTGGACTCAAGTCTGAGAATGAACCTCCCTTATTTAGGAAAAATTTTAGTCGGATATCCTGACCGTGCCGAAAGGCGGTGATGATAAATGCAAATGTCGTTTTTGTTAGGTTTGTATAACGCGAACATGTAAACAAATTACATAAATAAAGCGAAAGCGCAATAAAATCAGATTTTAAAATTTTATACAAACCATCATCATGATCTTTCTTTATGCACAATTATTAATTAAACAAAAGAGATGGAGAATAAGAATTATACCCTTGTAGAATTCTAGCTTCCTCAGATACAAGTTCACCTCCAATTCCTTCGCGTTCTCCTTGAATTCCACCGATTAAATTCCTTCCTTTGATCAACGTTAGCCACCCAAGTGTTTGGCCTCTAGAGGTGATCCACCAAGGAATAATACTTGTTCAAGAAGATGAGTATTTGGCAAAACCCTAGTTTCTATCTCTATAAAAATTGCAAGTACTTTCCACAATTCTTATGCAAGAGTGTGTAACCCTAATCTATAATAAGATTTCTCTTATTTATAGATGTAGGAAAATCCTTCCCTAAACTATTTAGGATTAGGGTTTCTATTCTAATTAAACTCCTTTAATTAAATTAAACTCCTAATCTAATTAAGAATTCATGAGAGACTACTTCTATTAATTAATTCTCAATTCGTATTAGGAATTAAATAATAGTAACAGTAATAATAATAATAAGATTCCTCTTATTAATTTATATTTAATATTTCTAAAATATTAAATAATAAATATTAAGCTATTTAATTTATTCTATCTCCATAGATTAAATTAAATACACTTAACTTATTATTACAATTATGTCATTTACTTCTTAAATAAATATTTTTCTTTTGCGGTGTGACCCTTTAGGTTCTCCATATTAAACCGGTTGTGAATAAATCAATTAGAACAATTCTAATCTTATTTAAATAAATAAATTAAACTATTTAATTCATTTAAATAAATAATATTTATTCTACAATAAGGATAAGCCCCCTTAGCGATCAATGTCTTTCCAGATAATATAGATTTCAACATTAATCATAAAAGAACCTTGCAGTGCATAGTTACCGTACAATTCAATTTTTCTACCATACAATGTCTCAATTAAATATAAGACATGGAATTACTGTCAAGTCTTATTTTATTTAATTATATGTATTTCGATTCCCAAATGCACAACTCTAAATAATACAAATTAGAAACTCTTTTCTAATTTCATCCTGCCTTGGCCAAGGACTACTGAGTTGTCATTTATCGAATCACATAGGACATTCACATCTTTTACTAGGCGTGGTAGATTCTTTGTTGATCATTCACCTATCTCCATGTACAACTTATTATACCCAATCATACCCTTTGTTATACCCTAAAAGTCTTAAGGGACATGTCAAAGTATAACTCATCATATACAAGATACTATGATGATCTAAAGTCCAAGGATCATTTGTACTACTATCACTGTAATATTCCGAACCCTAATAAGATTTATAAATATAAACTATGCGTTCAATAAATGAAATTTCTTGTTCTGACTTGGTATTATGTGATTGCGTATTTTATTAAACAATTGGGTCAAAAAAAAAAAAAAAAATAATTTTCGCCAAGTAGCTGTGTCGTGCTTAATCGGACAAAATGATTTGTCGTGCTTCCGGCAAATTCACCGAGAAGCGTTTCGGTAAATTATTTTTGTAAGCTGCTGTGTCGTACTTGGAATTGACAAAGTGCTTTGTCGTGCTTCAACATTAATATAATATTATATTAAATGATAAAATTCTAAAATAAGTTAAATAGGGTTTAAAATGTTAAACTAAAATAGAAACCCTAATTTGAAAACTCTAATTGGTGATAATTGTTCGAATTGATCAATTAAAACCCTAAGCATTGTACAATAATCTTAATTAATATAATTAAGATTTAAATAATGAATTATAATATTAATTATGAATTATTAAGATTAAATTAAACCCTAAACGAAAGATTGAAACCCTAATTGTAGGATTAAAAACCCTAAACCCTAATTAGAAACCCTAAAACCCTAATTTGGTTCAATAACCCTAAATTATGAAATGTAAAACCTTAATTATGTTATATAATCATAATTAGGGTATTACTAAACTTAAATTAACATCCTAATCATGATTAGCAAGAATCTAGGTTTAATTAGTAAGTAAATAAATCAAAAATCAAATTTTAAATCAATCAAAATGGGATAAGAACACAAATCAGATATTTGATCAAAGTTTCCAGCTCAAGTAGGTCATTAAGATCAGAAAATAGCAGCACAAGTCCCTAGGGTAGGATATTTTTGGAGGCAAAGTTTGGAAAATGACCTAAGAAACCCTAATTGGCCAATTCTATAAGTAGGAGAGCAATCTGATCAGTTGGCCACGAAAATTTTGAAGCTTAAACACATATAAGACATACCATATCAAGCCCTAGCAACCACAAGGTCAGAACCAACAGCCAGAAATCAAAAATCCACTTAGAAAGGTATTAAATCAATTTTGGATGCTAGATCTTTAAGTTGTTAGTGATTTTATGTTTTAGATGTTTAGATATGTGTTATAATATGTTAATAAGTGATCTGGGTTGGTTAATCATGGTTTCATAACATTTAAATGGTCGAATTTGATGAAAAATCAAAACTGTCAAGAACAGTCAAAACTGTCTGACAGGCGACTTTGTCAGGCGGTTTGATCGACTTAGATTATGTGTTTGGTCTGTTTTAATATATGTATGTGTAGCCTGATACGTGGTCTTTAAAGCCCGACGTGTATCAAAGCAAACAAAAGTATAGGATGAAAGCTATGATCGGTCAAAAGTGCCTTGACCGTTCGGATTATACATTTTCTGGGCAACCCAGAAAGTTCTGACAAGTTATGTCAGATATTGAAGCAACCCAGAATCGACCAAGATGATGTGTTTTTGGTGATTTAATTGCTTATATTTGTAGTATGCCATATAGAGAACAACTTCATATCATAAAAACACATAAAGAGTAATCGATCAAGCCGGAAATTGCAGTCAAAGTGCCTTGACCGCAACTGACTTATGAATTTCTGGGTAACCCAGAAATTCATAAGAACAGTTGGTCTCCTATAGTTTGACCATATATTTAGAGCATCAATTGATGTAGTTTAATCTATGTTTTGATATGTCGTTGTAGTCTGCCATGAATACTATAACTACAAACAAGAAAATTAAACAAACAATAAACCAACACGGATTAAATTAAGGCCAAAGTAGGCTGTCCAGCATTGACCAAGTGTTCTTCAATGAAGAACACCTTTAGCGACGAAACTCATCCCAAACCCAGAAAACTAAAGAAATAAGCAGACCGTCGCTAAAGCCCTTTAGCGACGGATTTTTTAATAAAAATAAAATAAAAATTATTTAATAAATTATAAAATAATAAATAAATATTAAATAAATATAAATAATTAATAAATAAATCCGAAAATTCATTTTTAAATTATAAAAATTTATTTTTAATATTTTTCTATTTTCTGAAATATTATTTAATTTAATTAAATAATAATTAATAATTATGATAAATCATTTAATAAATGTTTTAATTATTTAAAAATGATATTAAATTATTAAATAATTATATTAATTATTTAAAAATGATATTAAGGTAAATAAAATTATTATATATAATAATTAAATAAAATATTAAATATTTAAATATTATTAATGATAAATAAATCATTTAAATAATATATTAAGTATTTAAAAATTATTTTAAATGATAATTAAATCATTTAAATACTAAATTAAATTTTGAAAATTATTATAAGTAATAAATAAATTATTTTAATGATAAAGTAAAGTCTAAAAATATTATTAATGATAAATTAAATCATTTAAATAATATTCTATCTTTCTAAAAATATTATAAATGATAAATAAATCATTTAAATAATATTTTAAATATCTAAAAATATTCTAAATGATAAATAAATTATTTAAATAACATATTAAATGTTTTAAAATTATTCTAAATGATAATTAAATCATTTAAAAATATTCCTATGCTTGTAAAATTATTTAAAAATACTTCCAAGCTTCTGAAAATTATTTAAAAATAATACCAAGCTTCTAAAAATGTTAGAAATAATAACTAAATTATTTAGACTAATAATTCGACTTCCAAATGAAGTTTATTCGAACAATTTATGTCTTTAGCCATTAAGGACGCGACCGAGATACCGAATCAACGTCGAACCTTAATGAAACTTGTTTAGATTAGCGTGATACATGTTTATATACGTGCTAACGCTTATTATTGGTATACGTAGACTACGTGCGTTGACCGATTGAATTAAATTATAGTGAGCTACGCTAAGGCAAGTGTTCTAACTTTTTCTCAATTTATATTAAGCAATTCATTTATGTCTTGCTATCGATTATTGTGAAGTTATTGCTACTTGTTCAGCATAACTTAAGAAATGAAATCATTTATTGATTGTTTGAGCTTAAAATTGTTGAGTCAAACCAAATTGTTTTGGTACGACATCTATACTGAGTAATAGGGACACCGTAGATGGAAGGTGGTCCGACAAACCTTCAGATAAGGTTTAAATTGGCAATTCAATGAATTGACCAATATTGGCAATTAACTTAAATTGACCAAAAATGTGGTAGGATGATATGCATACTCCTAGGATATTGGTGAGGCTGATCACCTACCAGATATCCGAACTCAAAGAGGTTCTAAGTCATTGAGGACTGACAGGACAATTTGAAATATATGGTTCCGGTACAGAACCCTCAGTATCAATTATACATCATTGACATCTTTCAAATCAAACACATGGTGTTTACATATTCAAATGAACTTGCTGAGCATTTGTAGCTCATTCTTGCGCATATCTTCTTTTGCAGCTTTAGATGATATCCCTTGCACGTTTGGGACCAAAAAGAGGAAAAGTCATAACTATTAAATTTTATTTCTGTTATTGAATATTGTAAGCCTTTTTACAGACTTATTGTTGTAATAACTTAGTATAACGAATGATGTAACCGAACAAAATGTTATGTAATATATTATGATCCTTGATGTTATAGAATGCGTTATACTCTGATCTTTAAATTCTTTAGAATAGTTGTACTAAGTTAAATACAGTGTCTATACGAACTATACATCTGAATGAGGGTATTTAAATGATGTTGAGAGTCCTATAAGCTCTGGGGTTACACTTAATGAGCGCCGGTGAGGTGCCATCTTTACCGGAATGCGCCCCTCAGTTCTATGGATAATCTTATCATTAATACTGTGAATGTCAGATAGATAGGGAATATCGATATGAAAGAGATATCCACAAGATATGAATCTGTACATCCAAGTGAGGGTATCCAAACACGGATAACGTTCTGACGAGAATTATTATCTGTTATGGGATACTGTGAACCTTGGATAGATAGAAGTCATATTTTATTGAATATTTATAGTTGTATAGTTCCACGTGAGCACCAGATCTGCTACAGGGGAGTGTAGAGATTTGGGGGCGTCACAATCACTAGAGGAATTCCTATTGACAGGCGAGTAAAACTCCATTAGGTATTCCTTAGCGAGCCACGTTCAGTGAACTTATTCTCCAATAAGCACCTACATACTTGCTTTAGTGTCTCCACATAAATGATTATGAGATCAATCATCCTCTTCTTAAGAGCAAGCAACGTATGTACTAATCTATCCGGATTTACTAATCCCCTTTTTAGTAATCTAACGATTAGGAACGATTTTAGTTTGTGAGCTATCTAGAATTTAGATCTCATTTACATGATCACCATCATTATTCTAAAAGCATTGCTCAAAACTATGAGTTTATCACATTTAATATAACAGCACTATGTAGATAATGTAAAATGCATTTAATAACCGAATAAGATTACAAAGTATATGTTCATCATATCAAATATGATTGGCTTGTGTGCATACTACTTTCAATCTCCCACTTGCACTAAAGCCAATCATCTTGGTATCTAATACCCTTCTTCTCTAAGTGACGATCATCCTGCCGTTTGGATAAAGCTTCAGTAGATGGATATGCAATGTTGTTCTTGAGAGTCCACTATCTCTATAGTGACTTTTCTTCTTTCAATGATTCCTCTAATCAAATGAAAGTGCCGCAACACATGCTTGAATCCAAGATGAGACTTAGGAACTATTCCTAGTTCTGTAATGAACTTTTCATCCAAACAATCAACTTGCAGCTTCATTTACAACTATATACTTTGTCTTTGTCACTAAACTAGCAACTCTTTGCTAATTTGGAACCTTTCCATACTTGCTTTATTACCATACTTAGTTACTAAGTAAATGACTCCCCCTTTTCTACCTATGTAGTGGGCGGGTACATCCCCCCTTTCCCCTCCTTGTTGCTTCAATTATCCCATGTGTTGAATAACCAACACATGATACATGTCCCCCTATTAGTTAGCTAACATGTGTTTAGGAAGAGATGAAGACACCTAGCAAGCTTGGTGGCTACTTGATAAGCTTCACAATTTTTTTTTCTTCTATGTCCGGCCCCTTAAGGGGTTTCTATCCCATCTTGATTGATTTTTTTTTATCTACTAATCTACTTGCTAAATGACCATAAGGCCCCTCCTTGCTTGGACTTTTAATAAAATTAACACCTAGGCTAATAAATTAACTAGCCCATTTTTAATATAATTTATTTGTTTCTTAAATAACATAATAGTTGCATTGGATAATTTAAAATCACTCAATAATTAGTAACTAAATTTTAACTCTTAAGGTACTAATTCATCCTCTTTAAAATGTTTTTACCCATATGGAAAAATATAATTTATATAACCCATCTTTGATATATAAATTATATAGAACATAACATATCATACATGAATTACATATTTACAAAATAAATATGCTAGACATAATCTTCTTATGCAAATACAATTATCTACATACCCAAGATATTATAATAAATATAATATCCTTACCTCATTAACGTAAATTCAATTAAAAATTTATTGACTTTCTTAATATATTAAATAAATATATTATCCTTTATTCCTTAAAATAATTTATATAAGAATTTATTCCAATATCCTTGGGTAAAGTATATATATAAATATTATATATACTTAAACCACCCCATACAAATCCTTATGCAAGTTGTTCATAACAATTTCATTTCCTCGCGTAATAAATATATGCATTTCATTTTATTTTCCATATAAATGGAAATTTATTCAATAAAAAAATATTACAATTAAAATAAATATTCTCTCTTTATTAAAATAATTCAATGCTAGAATTTATTTTAATATCCTTTATTTAAAGTATACAATATTTTTGTATACTTAAACTAATTATTTCACTTCGTAATATAAATTATTTTATAATAATTTATTTACACGCAATAAATATACATATATATATATATTTATCACGTATAATAAAATACAAATTTATTTACTCAATTCTTGTTTTAATATTTTTCGGGAAATTCGAATTATTTTCTTTTCCCTTCTATAAATTGTTTTCAACAATTTAATTGTAGTAAATATCATAATATATTCACTACATTAGAAACATACATACATTACATCCAATAACGTATTATATAATTTTTTCAATAAAACGGTGGTTATACATTAAGTATATTTAATGCCACCAAGTTATCACATTAAAATAATTTTAATATTATAAATTATTTTAACTTACTTATTTTAATCTTACCCATCTCATTTCCTTTAAATAAATTGTCTATACAATTGCTTACATATAATAAATATATAATACTAATATATTTATTATACACCAAAAACACATATTGCATAGCTAATATTCACTTATGCAATAAAATTTCACATAACATAGCTAAATCTTGATTTTCATATATTTGGCTTGAATATGGTTTATTGCATTCATCAATTCGGTTTGCTGAATTTATCCATTAGTAATCTTATTCTTCAACCTTTCTATCATTCACATTCTCTTTACATTCTTTCAAATATCAAACCATATAGGTTTTTCTAAACAAATTTAATTATTCCTCTGCTTCCAATCTAGGTTTTATTCTTTAAACCTTTATTTAATCATTCAAGATTATTTATAAATCTCTTAAATTTTCGGGTTGTCACATTCTTCCCCCTTATAAGGATTTCGTCCCCGGAATCACTATTACACTAAAAGTATGTTCATCACAACTAGGTTTTCAATTTAACCTTTATCTAGTCATATCTGATTGCATTCTCAATTTAATGAGTTCATGCTATCTCCTTCTATGAGGATCTTTTCCATCATCACATTCTACAATAGCTACTCTCTAGGAGTTTACATTTTCCAATCATTCAGGAGTCTTCACAATTGTTCAATAACTGTGAAGCAGTATAAATAATGTGAAAAGTTAATTCAAGAAAACTTTTCATATCGGTCTGAGGGGTCATAAAGACCATGAACTTGTCCTGAGTTCTCAAGTATTTCTACCAGTTTTCGCGGACAAAATTTGTACGCCAGGTGATCAGCCTGTCATACTATTGCGTTGTGCACAACGACTTTCATAGGTTGAACCACGTTAACCAACCTTTACTTTTCTTTTCCTGATTGAACCATGTTAACCAAACCGAGAAATCCCCGTTCTTGGGTCGTTCACCTCAGACTTAACACAAGATTCCGCACCAAAACAATTTGGTTTGGCATAACTTCTCAAAGAACGCTTGAATTTTTATAAACATTTGTCTAGCTGAATCAAATAGCTTAGACGTATACCAATAATTCGAACATCAATCGAAATATTTGTCTAGCCGAAACAAATAGCGTAGAATATTCTTTAAATAGTTTAAAACCACTGAAAAATCATTTTTGGTGTTATCATGCCACAACAGGTAACGATGTGATAATGGCTCGAAGTCCATCTACACACCCTTGTAACCTTGTTTTAAGGATAACAAAAATTTTATTTTTATTTTTTTTAAAGGCACATCAGTGCGAATTTAGCTTGATGTCAAAAATTTCGAAGTCTAGCATAGCTAGAAGATTTGGAATACTTATGCCTCCACCATCAACTTCAATTTCTCCAATGATCCATTGCTTAATAATTCTATCTATTTCTATCATCCTTAAAGTTTACTATATTAAAAATCCTCAATTCTTCATGCACAACTTTTCTATACCCCAATATAGTTCATTAAACATACCACACGTTATGAGTTCAGAAACTTACCACAATCATATGAGTTTAGGAACTTATCCTAGTCAGACCAAAGACGTCCATTCACTGAGGGGTTCAAAAACGTACCATATGATTATGAGTCACCAACTTACCATAAGTATGATTTTTAAGAACTCGTACCTAATCTTAATAATTCTCTAACTATCGAATATAAATATGAGAAAAGAATCACCTTCTCACCATATATATATCGATAGCGCGACACTAATATTTCAATGATTATCAATATAGGAAGCTAAGTGGTTGTCGAACCAACTCGACCAATAATCAATATAAGAAGCTGAGCGGTTGTTAAACCATGGACAAATCCCATCCCATACCAGGATTTGTTCAACTCAACTACTATATTAATATAGGAAGCTAAGTGGTTTTCAAACCAAGCACAAATTCCCGTCCCATACCAAGAATCGTACAACTCAGCCACTAACATGAGTCCTCAATTGAAATCGCACATAATTCTAACTTCCCCTTTACTCAATACGAATTTCATTTAATCCGTATCTCAACATTAATTACTCTTTTATGAGTTTACATAGTACAACTTTCATACAATAATTCTTCTATAAAATTTTCAATCAGTCGATTGATCATCTGTCCTTGTATGACCTCATTAGATCACGTTGTGATCTTTCTTATAATCGTATTATATTACAATTCTTTTCTATCTCATGATCGTTTTGTTTTACGATCTTCTTATCCTTCACTTTAATCATATATTATGATTTCATTTAAGCTTTTCACTTTTACTTACTAGAGTCAGGTAACTCCAGATTCTTATCTTTATAACTTTTCAAGATTCTTCTTTGAATCTTATTTATCTTTTTCTTTACCTAATAATGAATTTTCAAAATTTATCTCTCAGCACTTAAACTCTATTTGAGTTTCTTCCTTATCCTCATCCTTGCGGTTATAGCCTAAGGTACACCTACCTAAGGTTTATAACCTATCAACTCTGATACCAACCTGTGGCGCCCCCAAATCCGGGTCCCTTGAATCTCGGATCTGGTACGTCACGATACATCATCTTCATACTTACTCTATAACTAATGCGGAAAATATAAATATAAATTGTTTATTTCAGAGTATTCTACAACATTTCCCAAGGTCTACAACCTTTATGATGAGTACATGCTTAGCTTGGACAAGGGTGGGAGCTATGGAGCGGATCCGGTGCAAGTTCCAGTTGGACCAGTGACAAGAGCACGAGCAAAACGCTTCAAGGAAGGGTTAAACGGCTTAATTCGGGAGGTGTGGATGGAGCATGGATCTAAGGCTTGTATGAGAGAAGATGATTCAAAACTTGTTTCCTTGTTGCGAATCGTGGATGTTTTCAAAGCTGGCCTTCAAAGCCCCGGCGTCCGGAATGCCTTGGAAATGAAAGCCTCGTCTTTGGAATACAGATTATTTTCTGGCCTTGAAAGCCCCGACGTCGGCAGCTAGTGCAAGTTGGACGCCCCGGTGTCCAAGCCCTGACACGGGATCCGAGGACGCATTTTTCCACACGTTTTTTTTATTAGATTCTTGGATGTTTCCATATCTTTTAGATTTCTACTTTGATTAGGAACTTTGTTGAGTTAGTTTGTTTCCTAATTGACTTGTAATTAGTATTTTAATTCTTTATTGATTAGGGTTTTATTCTATTAGTATAAATAGAATACTCGGGAGATGTAATTAAATGAACAATTACAATTATTCTGAGTTTTATACAATTGAGAGTTATTCTCTACTTTTGGTTCTTTGAAGGATTTCTAAGTTATTCGTCTTCATCTCATCCCAAGTTTCAATTGGTCGTTCTCCACACCTTCTTCGGCTGATCATCAGCTGATCCCACCATGTAACTGTATAAGCTGAGAACTCCGTAGCGGCAAGTTTGACTTTCTTGAGCTCTGAATAGTTGTGACATTCAAAAACCCATTCCATCTTCTTCTCCCACTCTAGGTATGCCTCAGGATCACTCCTCCCTTGGAAAGCTGGAATCTTCATTTTGATGCTATCCAAATTACCATCTTCTCTATCCCTACCGCCTCTATCCCTTGCTCATCGCCTCCTATGGATAAAGTTAGATTCACGGTCCTCTTCTTCACTAAATTCCCCTTCATAATAATTTTCCTAATGTCTAGCTTCTCTTTGATGCGTTCTTCCGTGTTGACATGCCCTATGAGGATGTTGAAACTGGGGTCCTTGGGACGCACTCATTTGGTCGAATCGCTCATTTACTTGCTCCATCGCCATATCCAACTTGCTAGTGAATTCTTTCATCATAGCTTCCATAACAAATTTTGGATCAAACTTTGCTGGAGGATCTTCCATAACTCCCTTATCTTTTGAACTAGACATTTTTCCTGCAAAACAAAGGTTAGTAGCAAAATATTTTCCTCACCACTCCCTTACGTGTTTCACTCAATCAATGTTTTGCTCGTGTATCACTCAATAGGCTTTTACCCTCGAATGATCTCACAACTAAGCCTTTTACCTCTAAATATTCTCCCTAATAGGTTCTTTTCGAATTTACCTAGTAAAATTGTCGGTTTTACTAATCAATTCAAAATAACTTATCACGAACAACTATAGTAGGTATGAATATAAGTACCAACAATCTCGATTACGGAATTGAAGATGAAATCTACGAACAAATTGAAATAACTGAAATAAAATTTTCTATACTCTTTTTTTTTCTCACAACTTCAATGAAACAATAAAGATAGATACTTAGCTAGAAAACGCAGCTCTGATAACAAATAATAGACTCCACGGCACGCTTGCGTGAGGTGGTCGTCGCCTGGATCGTTTCTAGTAAGCAACTTTAATGGAACTCTCTCGATACCTTAACCCAACGTCTATTTTTGAGACGAGAATATTGATAAATTCGATCAAGCAATTGAATCTTCACGTAGGATGGAACACCAACAACACTTGGACTCTGGTTTAGGAGTAAACGATAATCTTCGTACGACTGTATGATGTGATAGAATAACGCCACACACAACTATGGTTTGTTGTATGATAAGTTAAGATTGAATCTCGAAGAAAAACTAAGTATAATTGTTGTCCGATTAATATAACGACAATTTACGCGCAAGTATACGCGGTCAACAAGTAATAAAGAGTAAGTAGAGTATCGATCCCACGAGGAATTATTACTAGTCTTTTCTAAGTACTAACCTTTTATCATCTCAATCTTATTTAAACAAGCGATGATTGTTTTTGTTGTTTTGCATTAAGGAAGATGACAAATAATCAAAGAACTATGGAAAGCTTTAATATAATGAAATCTAATATTAACAAGTCTAAGATCACAATTTCCCCCAATACTTCACTTGAATATCCTAACTCTCTCTTTTCAACTAGTTAAATCACAAGAATTGTTATCCGAGAATTTACAAGTATATACAAGCCTCTCTCGATGGTCAAATACGTATTTCCCAATGCGGTGTATAAATATCCCTATTCTACACACTAACAAGAATCCAATATCAAGAATAATCAACAAGACACGTGTCACCAAATCTCATTAATCACCCCTATCAATTACCAACTTTCGCAATGGAAATCATTAAGCATGATTCTTAAATGGATACATGTGGTATTTAGGTATATGTCTATCCTAAATACAATCAAATTATCCATTCATGAGGGTAATAAATAAAACACACGTCACTTAATTTCATAAATTACCCATGGGAATATCTAATTTTCACATGATATCATAACAAGGTCTCAACCTATACTTCCTCTCTCAATTCCATATAAGTTCCCAAGGTAATTACTAGCTAGGCAATTAATCCATAAAGCATAAATTATGATACCCAATTCACAAATGAATAACCAATATCCAAGAGAGAGCATTCAATTCAAACTACATATTGGGTTCCATTGAAATCTTAGAAAATTAGCTCTAGTTCATGGTAGCTACAAATAACATCAAACACAAGATATTCATCATGAAATAGAGATACAAATTCAAAGGAAAGCTAAAAATGAATAAACCCCCTTTTGAGATGTTCATCAATTGCTTGCTTGGTTGTTGTCAATCTCTAACTTCTCCTCTTTCTTTAGCACTCCTTTCTTCAATTGCTCCTTAACTTGTTGCTGGAAAGTCCTTGAATTGCAAATCTCAAGCTCTTCTTGGTGATGAAATTTGTAGCTCCCCCTCTCTAGAACTCACTTTCTAACCCTAACTAAATCTAGGTTTTGCTCCCTTTGCATGTGTTTCTTCAATACCTAGAGTGCTCTTATGAATGTATGGAACTCTTAATTTCGAGCCCCTCATCAGTATGTAAACCCCCTGGATGCCCTAACCTAGCTTAGCCATCAAAAATGACCAAAAACCCCAAAAAATCTGCTGCTGTCCGCGACGAGCTCGCCCCGGCGAGCTTTTTGGCCTAAGTTTTCTCGCCCCGGCGAGCTCTCGCCGCGGTGAGGAATTTGTGTAGAAAATTCCCGCCCCGGCGAGCTCTGGAAAAACGACCATAACTTCTTCGTCCGAACTCGGATTTAGGCGATTAAGTAGGCTATGGAAAGCTAAGAAGTAGGTCTACAACTTTCATAACTGGAGCTCGTCGAGATAATGGACGGAAAAAAGGTTCAAATTGAGCCCGAAGCAACTGCTGTGTAAAAGCCATGCAGAATCCGATGGTAAAATGACCATAACTCTCTCATACTAACTTTAAATTGGATGATTCCGGATGTTCTGGAAAGCTAAGATCAAAATCTACAACTTTCGTTCTTTGAGTTTTGAGAGATATGGATTTCATCATGGGTCAAATGGAGAAACAAGCAACGGGAATGCTAGATTCAAGCCAAAAACGCATCGATCCAAAGGGCCTTTATTTCAATACCTACAAAACAACGTAAAAACACATAAAAGCACACAAATACATATAAAAGTAATACAAAACTACATTACACAATAATAAGATGAAAACACATAAAACCAAATGAAATAGCTAAAGACTTACAAATTATTAAGGCTAAAAGTACCCAATTTGTGTATATAAAACACACTCATCAAATACCCCCAAACTTAAACCTTTGCTTGTCCTCAAGCAAAACACACAAACTATAAAAATTAAACATTTCTAAATAAAAACTATCTTGCGCAATGAGTTAATAAGCTAACCAATGGTCTCAAAGCATAAACACAATAAAATTCAAGGAAACTCTCAAAACGTTGCAAGTCTAGAATTACAATTAGTTAGTCATAGCTTGCTTTAGGTCCCTTCCGTGTGTGTGTGAGTATACCCAATGACACTAAACCAATCAAGCTCGGATGAAGCTATGCAACCACATTACCTTATGAAATAATCAAAATAAACCACAAAAACTACATGCTTAACACACCACTCACTACAAAGGTATACAAATCACAATTTTCAAAAAAATGAAATCAAAGGACTCTAGATAAGTGCATTTTATGCTCCATCTTATCCTAAGTCCACTCTTGTGGGTGAGTGCGTTTTACGCTCCATCTCAACCCAACACGAGATTTGATAAACATAAATTTCTTACATTTATCAAAATTATAAAAGAGTGCGTTTTACGCTCTATCTCTCCTGTGACGCCCCCAAATTCTCTACAACTCCCTGTAGCAGATTTGGTGCTCACGTGAAACTATTCAACTATAAATATTCATAATATATAACTTCTATCTATCCAAGGTTCACAGTATCCCATAACAGATAATAGTTCTCGTCAGAACTTCAACTGTGTTTGGATACCCTCACTTGGATGTATAGATTTATAACCGATGAATATCTCTTTCATATCAATAGTTCCTATATATCTGACATTCACAGTATTAATGATAAGATTGTTCCTAGAACTGAGGGGCGCATTCCGGTAAAGATGGCACCTTACCGGCGCTCATTAAGTGTAACCCCAGAGCTTACAGAACTCTCAATATCATCCAATACCCTCATTCAGATGTATAGTTCATATGGATACTGTACTAACTTAGTACAATCATTCTAAACAATTTAAAGATTAGAGTATAACGTAATTAACATAATAAAAGGTGATAATATATTACAATATTATTAAGTTAAGTTACATCATTCTCAATACTGTGTCTTTATTACAACAAAAGTCATATAAGACTTGAAATCATTCACAACAGTAAAATAAAACTAATTAACATGGCCTATTCCCTTGTCTGTCCCTGAAGTTCCGGGATTACCATCTAAAACTGCAAAGAAAGATGTAAGCAAGAATGAGCTACAAATGCTCAACAAGTTTATTTGAAAATATAAACACAAGGTGTTTGAGTTGAAATATGTCAAAAGATGTATAACTGAGGGTTCAGTACATGAACCATGTGTTTCAATTAGTTCTATCAGTCTTCGATGACTTAGAACAGCTTGATTTCGGATATCTGGTAGGGGATCAACCTAACCAATATCCGAGGAGTATGCATATCATCCTACCATTTATGTTGATATATAATCAACGGTCACCACCTTATCTTAAGGTTTTCCAGTTTACCTTACATCAAGGTGTTCCATTTCTCAGTATAAGATGTCGTACCAAAACAATTTGGTTTAACACAACATTTTCTGCTCAAATAAACAATATATGAATAATGATTCATTTCTTAAGTTATGCTGAACAAGAAGCAATAACTTCACAACAATTGATAGCAAGATATAATACTTGCATAAAGATAACAAAGTTAGAAGACTTGCCTTGGTGTCCAAGATAATAAACACTAAGCTCAAACTTGTTAAAATAACCCTACACAATCATTTAGTGCATAAGCAGTTAGATTTATCGTATATATTACTTCATATGTCATTTAATAACTTGACTTAATTATTTTCATAGGTGTTATAGGCTCCATAACACCCTAGCTCAAAAACTCATTTTTTTAGTCCTTAAACCCAAGAGCCTCTAAGAAATTTTCAGCTTTGACGTACTTTACGGAAACTGTTATAACTTCTTCGTTTCAAAACATTTTTGGGTGATTCTTGAGTCTAAATTCATTAGAATTTACTACTCTACAATATTATTTATATTACAGAAGCAGATTTGGACTTTAAAATTTCGGAAAATGGGCAGAAAGGTCTGTGAGTCTACTTTGATCAAAATATCTTGGGTTAACCATGTGAAACATGGTACCACTAGCATTAATTTGTTAAGAAAACATGTTCTAAGACTCAATAACACTTCATAACATAAAAATACCAAAATCATAAACCTACTTATATTAGATTTATGACTTTTACTCAAGAACACACGAAGAACACGAAGAACACTTTGAAAATTTTGAACATGATAACTACTTACGATTTGATCATTTCTTCACTATAGTTGTAATGATTTAGACATTATAACTACTAGTGATCATGATATATACTACACTAGCTATAAAATGAATTTTGACATTATAACTACTAGTAAAATGTATAATTAGTTATAACTACGAATTGAAATCGAACATTATAACTACTAAGATGAGTACCTTTTGAAATTGGAAGTTTTAACTATTTATTGGCAACTATCAATACTTGAAATATATCTAGAGAGTAATTTTGCTCTTTGATTTTGTGAATTGGTGAGAAATGAAGATGGGATGGGCTTCTATTTATAGGATTTCCTAAGTTAGGGCATAATAGTCTTTTCGCATTAATCCACGACATCATGATGACATCATGATGACATCATCTTTGTGCTACTTTGAAGATGACATCATGATGACATCATCTTTGTGCTACTTTGAAGATGACGTCATGATTACATCATGCTTGCATCTGATTGGTCGATTCAAGTTCACATGGATTCTTAGTTTATTTATTCGTATCTACATCGTATTTCACGCGTATTATACCTCGTATTAATCTTATATTCTATCGTATAATATTTCGTATTATACTCGTATTTATTCTTGCATTCTTCGTTTTTAACTTCTATAATTTATCCCACAGTCAAAAAACTACGTTTTTCGTTTTCTAATTTTATTGGATATTCCATCTTTCTTCGTAATATTAACATTCGCGTATTCTTCGAAAAATCGAAAAGACACAAAGCGTTTTTGGGTGAATAGTATTTTCGACGACTATTTCTCAGAAAATGGTTAGACGATCAAAAAGTAACAAAAATATTTCTTTTTGTCTTTTTCCCTATTTTGTCTTATTACCGTGAATAGTAATTTGCACGTTTTTCGAGAAAAACTTTTATTGGATAATACGTGTTTTCACATCGTATTACCGGTAAATCTTAAAACAGAATGTTATTACGACGTACACATTTCACCAGAAAACCTAGGTTATTCCTAGGGTTTATCCCTTAGGGTTTAGGGTTTAGGGTTTTAACCTTTTTCCCAATTTAGGTTTTAGCCTAAAATTAACTTCTTGATTTTAATAAGTGTTAAGGTTAACTACTTAAACCAAAACACAAAATACTACACATAACAGAAAACATATAACACATTTGAAGTTCAATACAAGCTTATTTATTCATATGGCACATAACTTAGGTTATAGTTATAACCTTTAATTGTATACAAATCTACGAATCATCATTCTTTAGGTTTTTAAAATGACAACCTTTATTAGATCTTGTCAGATCACATTTGAAATTTTTTGGGATATTACATTCAACCCAACTTAGAAGAATTTCGTCCTCGAAATTACAGTGCGGATTATAAAAATAAATGTGGGTAATTGTCTCTCATTTTATCTTCAAGCTCTCACGTAGCTTCTTCTACATTTTGATTCCTCCAAATAACTTTGACTGAAGGTATCACTTTATTCCGTAAATTTTGTTCTTTCCTATCTACGATTTCAATAGGAATTTCTTCATATGATAAATCTTTCTCAACCTGAATGGGCTCGTAATCGATAACGTGTTTATAATCAGGTTTGTATGGTCGTAACACGGACACATGAAATACGTTATGAATATGTTCTAACTCGGGAGGTAGGGCTACCTCATAGGCTACCTCGCCTATCCTCCTCGATATCTGAAATGGTCCAATGAATCTCGGACTCAATTTTCCCTTCTTACCGAAACGTATTTTGCCTTTCCATGGAGATACTTTTAAAAATACGTGACTACCGACATCGAAATCTTGTAGTTTCCTGTGTTGATCTGCATACTTCTTCTGTCGATCTTGAGACGCTTGCAATCTTTCTCGTATAATTCGAACTACCTCAGCGGTTTGTTGAACTATTTCGGGTCCTAGCATTTGTCGTTCACCGACTTCGTCCCAACATAATGGCGTCCTACATTTCCTTCCATACAGAGCTTCAAATGGTGGCATTCCTATGCTGGCATGGTAACTATTGTTGTAGGCAAACTCCACTAAAGGTAGCTGATCTTCCCAACTTCCCTTGAAGTCCATGATGCAAGCTCGCAACATGTCCTCCAATGTTTGAATGGTCCTCTCACTCTGTCCATCGGTTTGTGGGTGATAGGTTGTGCTTAATCTCAACTGAGTTCCTAAATGTTTTTGGAGACTTGTCCAAAAGTTTGAAGTAAAACGAGGATCTCGGTCTGATACTATAGAAATAGGGACTCCATGTCTAGAAATAACCTCATTGATGTAAAGTTTGGCTAACTGGTTAAGACTGAAGTTGACTTTTATGGGTAGAAAATGAGCAGACTTGGTAAGACGATCTACAATTACCCAAATGGCATTGTGACCTTTTTGTGTGTTTGGAAGACCTATAACAAAGTCCATGGTAATATGTTCCCATTTCCATTCAGGAATTTCTAAGGGTTGTAGTAATCCACTTGGCTTTTGATGTTCAGCTTTAACCCTTTGACACGTTAAACATTTACTTACCCATTCTGCTATTTCTCTTTTCATGTTAGACCACCAAAAATGTCGGCTTAAATCTGTGTACATTTTTGTACTACCTGGATGTACAGCGAACTTAGAACTATGGGCTTCATTCAATATTTCATCTTTCAATTCTTATACTGAGGGTACCCAAATTCTATCTTCGTACCTCAGTACTCCATCCTTATCTATTCTGAATTTGTTATTCTTCTGATGGGTTATTTCAGTCTTACACTTCTGACACTCTACATCCATCTCCTGTAGTCTCTTGACTTTCTCTAACAAAGTTGAACCATTTTCCACGACAAATAACTTTTGGGTAGAATTTACTGGAACTCTTACCTCGATCTCAAGTTTGTCAAACTCTTTTATCAATATCTCGTTATTTGTTATCCTGTTCAACTTTTCTTGATTCTTCCTACTTAACGCGTCTGCTACGACGTTGGCTTTCCCTGGATGATATAAGATTTCACAGTCAAAATCCTTTATCAACTCTAGCCATCTCCTCTGTCTCATGTTTAACTCCTTCTGTGTGAAAATATATTTCAGACTTTTGTGATCTGTATATATCTCACACTTTTCCCCATACAAGTAATGCCTCCAAATTTTCAAGGCAAATACTACAGCAACTAACTCAAGATCATGTGTAGGATACCTCTTCTCATAATCTTTGAGTTGTCTTGATGCATATGCAATCACTCTCCCATGTTGCATCAGCACACAACCTAATCCTTTGTGTGACGCATCACTATAAACAACAAGGCCTCCTGTATCATCTGGTAAAGATAACACTGGTGCCATGCTTAATCGCTTCTTCAACTTTTGGAAGCTTTCTTCACATTTATCTGTCCAAACGTACTTTATCGTTTTTTGAGTTAAATTAGTTAACGGGGTTGCTATTTTTGAAAAATCTTATATAAAACGCCTATAGTACCCTGCTAAACCGAGAAAACTTCGTACTTCTATTGGAGTTGTTGGTTGTTCCCAATTCACAATCGTGTCTATCTTCGCTGGATCTACCGCTATTCCATTCTTGTCAATTACATGACCCAAGAACTGGACTCGTTCCAACCAGAACTCACACTTGGAAAACTTTGCATAAAGTTGTTCCTTGCGTAATATCTCCAATACATTCCTTAAGTGTTCAGAATGTTCCTCCTTTGTTCTCGAGTATATTAAAATATCATCGATGAACACGACGACAAATTTGTCTAAGCATGGTTTAAACACTCGGTTCATCAAATCCATGAATGCTGCCGGCGCATTTGTTAATCCAAAAGACATCACAAGAAACTCATAATGTCCGTAGCATGTCATAAACGCTGTCTTCGGCACATCTTCTTTTCTTACCTTTAATTGATGATAACCTGATCGTAAGTCGATCTTCGAAAAGTGTTCGGCCCCTTTCAACTGGTCAAACAAATCATCAATTCGTGGTAAAGGATATTTGTTCTTTATGGTCAAGTTATTTAATTCTCTATAGTCAATACATAACCTTAAAGTTCCATCCTTCTTCTTTACAAACAACACAGGTGCTCCCCAAGGTGAAACACTAGGTCGTATGTATTTCTTGTCTAAGAGTTCTTGTAACTGCACAAGTAACTCCTTCAATTCTACTGGTGCCATCCTGTACGGTGCCTTCGAAACTGGCATCGTACCAGGTGCAAGATCGATAACAAATTCGATCTCTCTATCCGGAGGTAAACCTGGTAAATCATCTGGAAACACATCCGAAAATTCTCTAACTACAGGTATTTGATCTAGCTTCGCTCCTTCTTTTCGAGTATCTACTATATATGCCAAATAACCTGTGCAGCCCTTCCTAAGCAATCTTTCTGCTTGCATTACTGTCAGACATCGAGATCGCTTAGGTGAACAACCACCGTTAAACACTATCTTTGACTTTGACTTAGTCAATAGGTTTACACGCTTTCGATGGCAGTCAATCATTGCATTATGATTAACCAACCAATCCATGCCTAAGATTATATCGAATTCCCCTAACTGTATAGGAAAGAGGTTCACAAGAAACTTGTGTCCCTTAATCTCTACGTTACAATCTTTATATACAGTTTTAACCGGAATTATCTCTCTATTAGCAATTTCCACGTTGAAAGGTATGTCTAAGTCTTCGCATGGCATAGTTAAATTTTTAGCAAAGCTATTAGACACAAATGAACAAGTAGCACCAGAGTCGAATAACACATATGCATTTAAAGTGTCGATAGGGATGATACCTGTCACCACGTCTTGTGAAGTAACGGCATCCCTCATCGTCATATTAAACGTTCTGGCGGTTGGACGACCTGGACCTCTAACTCCTGCTACTGTTGGTTTGAGGGTGTTGCTTGTGGTTTGATTCCCTCCCCCAGTTTGGTTCCTATTCTTTGGACAATTCCTAGATATGTGACCCGTTGCACCACAATTATAGCATTTATAATTCTGATTGATCTGAGTGGTAGTGTTGTTATTCTTCTTAGGACAATCAGAAGAATAATGGCCCTCTTGACCACAGCTATAACAGTAAACCCCCTTCCTGCGACATACTCCCTGATGGTTCTTTCCACATATAGCACAGCGTTCCACTTTGTTATTCTGGTTTCTATTGGTAGGGTTGCTGTTATTGCTGTAATTATTCCCCTTCTCCCCAAAGTTAGTAGAAAAGGTAGTATCCCACTTCCTCTTGTTGTTATTATTACCCCCTGTATTGACTTCTCCTTTAAATTTCCCCCCTTCATTCTGACTTCTCTTCTCCTTATGGAATTTGAGAAGATTTTCATTCTCGATCTCAGCTATGACAGCCTTCTCAAGAATCTCTGAAAATGTCTTCAACTGAAAGATTGATATTCTACTCCTTATCTGAGGTTTCAACCCTTCCTCAAATCTCCTAGTTTTTCTCGTCTTAGAGTTTACTTGATGTGGGGCAAAACGAGACAATTCGTTAAACTTGGCTGTATATTGAGATACAGTCATTTCCCCTTGTTTTAGTTCTAAAAATTTGACCTCCATTCGGTCTTGCATAGTTTGTGGAAAGTAATTTTCAAAGAAAAATTCTTTGAATCTTACCCAAGGAACTATTCCTTCACCAGCCCTGGTTTTTGTGGTTTCCCACCAAAAGTTTGCCTCACCTTTTAGGAAAAAACTCGCAAAGATTGTCTTTTGTTCCTCACTTACGTTGGTTACAGTGAAAAACTTTTCCATTTCAGTTACCCAAGTTTGGGCTTCAACTGGATCCGCAGTTCCCTTGAACTCAGGTGGTCCAACAGTTTTAAAGTCTTTAAAGGCAGACCTATGAGGATTATTTGTGTTGGGTTGGTGTGGTGGTTGACCCTGTAAAGCTCCTAAAAGTATCTCTACTAGTTGTTGGGTGGGATTTGGTTCATTGGTCTCATTTCTGGTCTGGTTTCGTCGTCTTGATGCCATGATTCTATAAATAAAGAAAAACAAGTATAAATACAAGAATATACTACACACAGAATTAACAACTTGATTTGTACAAACACAACTTGTATATCACATGCAGAACGGTTACATATTCGACTAGTGGTTTATACTACCACTAGTTAATACAGAAGATTCCCTATTTTACAACCCAAAATTTTTATAATAAAAATTGCGGAAAATAAACTTAAGTACTATACTAGACTGAACGATCACGTGCCTCCTTATAGGCATCCTGGACCATATGACAGACCACTGATCGGTCAATCATATAATCCACCCTGTTCTCTTCTACTGGGTACTTAAGCACCCGATGCTCTAATTTGCCGAACGTATCACGGCATCCCTTGTCCGCTCGGTATAAATACATTTGAGCCTCTTGCCTTTCTTTTTGAGCACTCTGGAGAAGTGTCCTAAGACAACGAGTGTTATCCCTCTCACTCTCCAATAATCCTTCAGCTACATACGCTCGAAAATTAGCAGCCTCTAGATCTGCGGATGACTGCTGGACTAACCCCGCCACTATCTCCTCGTGTCTATCGACACGCATCATCTGACTCGCTCCAATCTCCTTATTAGAATCAGGATCTACTAGCTGTCCATCTATGGGATGTTCAGCCTCCTCAGCATCTAATATCTCTTGATCATGTAACAGTTCTTCTTCTTCAGGATCCTCCTCCTCTGGTGTTCCTAGTGCGGGATATATCTCTTCTGGATCTTCTTCTGACTCACTCTCTATCAGCCACCCTATCATGGTTTGGTCTATCACTGGGAGATCATTCCAATTTGTCTCTGACATCCTACAAAAGAATTTTAATTGTTTAGTATTATGGGGAAGCAAATTTACACATAATATAAAGCTTTTAAGATTATTTTATGTATAATTAAGTATTTTACGGACTCAGACTATATCCTAAGGTATTTCCTAAATACTTTAGAGCTATAATCTACGGCTTTGATACCAAATGTGATGCCCCCAAATTCTCTACAACTCCCTGTAGCAGATTTGGTGCTCACGTGAAACTATTCAACTATAAATATTCATAATATATAACTTCTATCTATCCAAGGTTCACAGTATCCCATAACAGATAATAGTTCTCGTCAGAACTTCAACTGTGTTTGGATACCCTCACTTGGATGTATAGATTTATAACCGATGAATATCTCTTTCATATCAATAGTTCCTATATATCTGACATTCACAGTATTAATGATAAGATTGTTCCTAGAACTGAGGGGCGCATTCCGGTAAAGATGGCACCTTACCGACGCTCATTAAGTGTAACCCCAGAGCTTACAGAACTCTCAATATCATCCAATACCCTCATTCAGATGTATAGTTCATATGGATACTGTACTAACTTAGTACAATCATTCTAAACAATTTAAAGATTAGAGTATAACGTAATTAACATAATAAAAGGTGATAATATATTACAATATTATTAAGTTAAGTTACATCATTCTCAATACTGTGTCTTTATTACAACAAAAGTCATATAAGACTTGAAATCATTCACAACAGTAAAATAAAACTAATTAACATGGCCTATTCCCTTGTCTGTCCCTGAAGTTCCGGGATTACCATCTAAAACTGCAAAGAAAGATGTACGCAAGAATGAGCTACAAATGCTCAACAAGTTTATTTGAAAATATAAACACAAGGTGTTTGAGTTGAAATATGTCAAAAGATGTATAACTGAGGGTTCAGTACATGAACCATGTGTTTCAATCAGTTCTATCAGTCTTCGATGACTTAGAACAGCTTGATTTCAGATATCTGGTAGGGGATCAGCCTAACCAATATCCTAGGAGTATGCATATCATCCTACCATTTATGTTGATATATAATCAACGGTCACCACCTTATCTTAAGGTTTTCCAGTTCACCTTACATCAAGGTGTTCCATTTCTCAGTATAAGATGTCGTACCAAAACAATTTGGTTTAACACAACATTTTCTGCTCGAATAAACAATATATGAATAATGATTCATTTCTTAAGTTATGCTGAACAAGAAGCAATAACTTCACAACAATTGATAGCAAGATATAGTACTTGCATAAAGATAACAAAGTTAGAAGACTTGCCTTGTTGTCCAAGATAATAAACACTAAGCTCAAACTTGTTAAAATAACCCTACACAATCATTTAGTGCATAAGCAGTTAGATTCATCGTATATATTACTTCATATGTCATTTAATAACTTGACTTAACTATTTTCATAGGTGTTATAGGCTCCATAACACCCTAGCTCAAAAACTCATTTTTTTAGTCCTTAAACCCGAGAGCCTCTAAGAAATTTTCAGCTTTGACGTCCTTTACGGAAACTGTTATAACTTCTTCGTTTCAAAACATTTTTGGGTGATTCTTGAGTCTAAATTCATTAGAATTTACTCCTCTACAATATTATTTATATTACAGAAGCAGATTTGGACTTTAAAATTTCGGAAAATGGGCAGAAAGGTCTGTGAGTCTACTTTGATCAAAATATCTTGGGTTAACCATGTGAAACATGGTACCACTAGCATTAATTTGTTAAGAAAACATGTCCTAAGACTCAATAACACTTCATAACATAAAAATACCAAAATCATAAACCTACTTATATTAGATTTATGACTTTTACTCAAGAACACACGAAGAACACGAAGAACACTTTGAAAATTTTGAACATGATAACTACTTACGATTTGATCATTTCTTCACTATAGTTGTAATGATTTAGACATTATAACTACTAGTGATCATGATATATACTACACTAGCTATAAAATGAATTTTGACATTATAACTACTAGTAAAATGTATAATTAGTTATAACTACGAATTGAAATCGAACATTATAACTACTAAGATGAGTACCTTTTGAAATTGGAAGTTTTAACTATTTATTGGCAACTATCAATACTTGAAATATATCTAGAGAGTAATTTTGCTCTTTGATTTTGTGAATTGGTGAGAAATGAAGATGGGATGGGCTTCTATTTATAGGATTTCCTAAGTTAGGGCATAATAGTCTTTTCGCATTAATCCACGACATCATGATGACATCATGATGACATCATCTTTGTGCTACTTTGAAGATGACATCATGATGACATCATCTTTGTGCTACTTTGAAGATGACGTCATGATTACATCATGCTTGCATCTGATTGGTCGATTCAAGTTCACATGGATTCTTAGTTTATTTATTCGTATCTACATCGTATTTCACGCGTATTATACCTCGTATTAATCTTATATTCTATCGTATAATATTTCGTATTATACTCGTATTTATTCTTGCATTCTTCGTTTTTAACTTCTATAATTTATCCCACAGTCAAAAAACTACGTTTTTCGTTTTCTAATTTTATTGGATATTCCATCTTTCTTCGTAATATTAACATTCGCGTATTCTTCGAAAAATCGAAAAGACACAAAGCGTTTTTGGGTGAATAGTATTTTCGACGACTATTTCTCAGAAAATGGTTAGACGATCAAAAAGTAACAAAAATATTTCTTTTTGTCTTTTTCCCTATTTTGTCTTATTACCGTGAATAGTAATTTGCACGTTTTTCGAGAAAAACTTTTATTGGATAATACGTGTTTTCACATCGTATTACCGGTAAATCTTAAAACAGAATGTTATTACGACGTACACATTTCACCAGAAAACCTAGGTTATTCCTAGGGTTTATCCCTTAGGGTTTAGGGTTTAGGGTTTTAACCTTTTTCCCAATTTAGGTTTTAGCCTAAAATTAACTTCTTGATTTTAATAAGTGTTAAGGTTAACTACTTAAACCAAAACACAAAATACTACACATAACAGAAAACATATAACACATTTGAAGTTCAATACAAGCTTATTTATTCATATGGCACATAACTTAGGTTATAGTTATAACCTTTAATTGTATACAAATCTACGAATCATCATTCTTTAGGTTTTTAAAATGACAACCTTTATTAGATCTTGTCAGATCACATTTGAAATTTTTTGGGATATTACATTCAACCCAACTTAGAAGAATTTCGTCCTCGAAATTACAGTGCGGATTATAAAAATAAATGTGGGTAATTGTCTCTCATTTTATCTTCAAGCTCTCACGTAGCTTCTTCTACATTTTGATTCCTCCAAATAACTTTGACTGAAGGTATCACTTTATTCCGTAAATTTTGTTCTTTCCTATCTACGATTTCAATAGGAATTTCTTCATATGATAAATCTTTCTCAACCTGAATGGGCTCGTAATCGATAACGTGTTTATAATCAGGTTTGTATGGTCGTAACACGGACACATGAAATACGTTATGAATATGTTCTAACTCGGGAGGTAGGGCTACCTCATAGGCTACCTCGCCTATCCTCCTCGATATCTGAAATGGTCCAATGAATCTCGGACTCAATTTTCCCTTCTTACCGAAACGTATTTTGCCTTTCCATGGAGATACTTTTAAAAATACGTGACTACCGACATCGAAATCTTGTAGTTTCCTGTGTTGATCTGCATACTTCTTCTGTCGATCTTGAGACGCTTGCAATCTTTCTCGTATAATTCGAACTACCTCAGCGGTTTGTTGAAACTATTTCGGGTCCTAGCATTTGTCGTTCACCGACTTCGTCCCAACATAATGGCGTCCTACATTTCCTTCCATACAGAGCTTCAAATGGTGGCATTCCTATGCTGGCATGGTAACTATTGTTGTAGGCAAACTCCACTAAAGGTAGCTGATCTTCCCAACTTCCCTTGAAGTCCATGATGCAAGCTCGCAACATGTCCTCCAATGTTTGAATGGTCCTCTCACTCTGTCCATCGGTTTGTGGGTGATAGGTTGTGCTTAATCTCAACTGAGTTCCTAAATGTTTTTGGAGACTTGTCCAAAAGTTTGAAGTAAAACGAGGATCTCGGTCTGATACTATAGAAATAGGGACTCCATGTCTAGAAATAACCTCATTGATGTAAAGTTTGGCTAACTGGTCAAGACTGAAGTTGACTTTTATGGGTAGAAAATGAGCAGACTTGGTAAGACGATCTACAATTACCCAAATGGCATTGTGACCTTTTTGTGTGTTTGGAAGACCTATAACAAAGTCCATGGTAATATGTTCCCATTTCCATTCAGGAATTTCTAAGGGTTGTAGTAATCCACTTGGCTTTTGATGTTCAGCTTTAACCCTTTGACACGTTAAACA
The DNA here is from genome assembly GCA_034770075.1 of Aralia elata. Taxonomy (NCBI): domain Eukaryota; kingdom Viridiplantae; phylum Streptophyta; class Magnoliopsida; order Apiales; family Araliaceae; genus Aralia; species Aralia elata. The sequence continues at coordinate 39,800,188 of CM068382.1, forward strand.
TTTACTTACCCATTCTGCTATTTCTCTTTTCATGTTAGACCACCAAAAATGTCGGCTTAAATCTGTGTACATTTTTGTACTACCTGGATGTACAGCGAACTTAGAACTATGGGCTTCATTCAATATTTCATCTTTCAATTCTTATACTGAGGGTACCCAAATTCTATCTTCGTACCTCAGTACTCCATCCTTATCTATTCTGAATTTGTTATTCTTCTGATGGGTTATTTCAGTCTTACACTTCTGACACTCTACATCCATCTCCTGTAGTCTCTTGACTTTCTCTAACAAAGTTGAACCATTTTCCACGACAAATAACTTTTGGGTAGAATTTACTGGAACTCTTACCTCGATCTCAAGTTTGTCAAACTCTTTTATCAATATCTCGTTATTTGTTATCCTGTTCAACTTTTCTTGATTCTTCCTACTTAACGCGTCTGCTACGACGTTGGCTTTCCCTGGATGATATAAGATTTCACAGTCAAAATCCTTTATCAACTCTAGCCATCTCCTCTGTCTCATGTTTAACTCCTTCTGTGTGAAAATATATTTCAGACTTTTGTGATCTGTATATATCTCACACTTTTCCCCATACAAGTAATGCCTCCAAATTTTCAAGGCAAATACTACAGCAACTAACTCAAGATCATGTGTAGGATACCTCTTCTCATAATCTTTGAGTTGTCTTGATGCATATGCAATCACTCTCCCATGTTGCATCAGCACACAACCTAATCCTTTGTGTGACGCATCACTATAAACAACAAGGCCTCCTGTATCATCTGGTAAAGATAACACTGGTGCCATGCTTAATCGCTTCTTCAACTTTTGGAAGCTTTCTTCACATTTATCTGTCCAAACGTACTTTATCGTTTTTTGAGTTAAATTAGTTAACGGGGTTGCTATTTTTGAAAAATCTTATATAAAACGCCTATAGTACCCTGCTAAACCGAGAAAACTTCGTACTTCTATTGGAGTTGTTGGTTGTTCCCAATTCACAATCGTGTCTATCTTCGCTGGATCTACCGCTATTCCATTCTTGTCAATTACATGACCCAAGAACTGGACTCGTTCCAACCAGAACTCACACTTGGAAAACTTTGCATAAAGTTGTTCCTTGCGTAATATCTCCAATACATTCCTTAAGTGTTCAGAATGTTCCTCCTTTGTTCTCGAGTATATTAAAATATCATCGATGAACACGACGACAAATTTGTCTAAGCATGGTTTAAACACTCGGTTCATCAAATCCATGAATGCTGCTGGCCGGCGCATTTGTTAATCCAAAAGACATCACAAGAAACTCATAATGTCCGTAGCATGTCATAAACGCTGTCTTCGGCACATCTTCTTTTCTTACCTTTAATTGATGATAACCTGATCGTAAGTCGATCTTCGAAAAGTGTTCGGCCCCCTTTCAACTGGTCAAACAAATCATCAATTCGTGGTAAAGGATATTTGTTCTTTATGGTCAAGTTATTTAATTCTCTATAGTCAATACATAACCTTAAAGTTCCATCCTTCTTCTTTACAAACAACACAGGTGCTCCCCAAGGTGAAACACTAGGTCGTATGTATTTCTTGTCTAAGAGTTCTTGTAACTGCACAAGTAACTCCTTCAATTCTACTGGTGCCATCCTGTACGGTGCCTTCGAAAACTGGCATCGTACCAGGTGCAAGATCGATAACAAATTCGATCTCTCTATCCGGAGGTAAACCTGGTAAATCATCTGGAAACACATCCGAAAATTCTCTAACTACAGGTATTTGATCTAGCTTCGCTCCTTCTTTTCGAGTATCTACTATATATGCCAAATAACCTGTGCAGCCCTTCCTAAGCAATCTTTCTGCTTGCATTACTGTCAGACATCGAGATCGCTTAGGTGAACAACCACCGTTAAACACTATCTTTGACTTTGACTTAGTCAATAGGTTTACACGCTTTCGATGGCAGTCAATCATTGCATTATGATTAACCAACCAATCCATGCCTAAGATTATATCGAATTCCCCTAACTGTATAGGAAAGAGGTTCACAAGAAACTTGTGTCCCTTAATCTCTACGTTACAATCTTTATATACAGTTTTAACCGGAATTATCTCTCTATTAGCAATTTCCACGTTGAAAGGTATGTCTAAGTCTTCGCATGGCATAGTTAAATTTTTAGCAAAGCTATTAGACACAAATGAACAAGTAGCACCAGAGTCGAATAACACATATGCATTTAAAGTGTCGATAGGGATGATACCTGTCACCACGTCTTGTGAAGTAACGGCATCCCTCATCGTCATATTAAACGTTCTGGCGGTTGGACGACCTGGACCTCTAACTCCTGCTACTGTTGGTTTGAGGGTGTTGCTTGTGGTTTGATTCCCTCCCCCAGTTTGGTTCCTATTCTTTGGACAATTCCTAGATATGTGACCCGTTGCACCACAATTATAGCATTTATAATTCTGATTGATCTGAGTGGTAGTGTTGTTATTCTTCTTAGGACAATCAGAAGAATAATGGCCCTCTTGACCACAGCTATAACAGTAAACCCCCTTCCTGCGACATACTCCCTGATGGTTCTTTCCACATATAGCACAGCGTTCCACTTTGTTATTCTGGTTTCTATTGGTAGGGTTGCTGTTATTGCTGTAATTATTCCCCTTCTCCCCAAAGTTAGTAGAAAAGGTAGTATCCCACTTCCTCTTGTTGTTATTATTACCCCCTGTATTGACTTCTCCTTTAAATTTCCCCCCTTCATTCTGACTTCTCTTCTCCTTATGGAATTTGAGAAGATTTTCATTCTCGATCTCAGCTATGACAGCCTTCTCAAGAATCTCTGAAAATGTCTTCAACTGAAAGATTGATATTCTACTCCTTATCTGAGGTTTCAACCCTTCCTCAAATCTCCTAGTTTTTCTCGTCTCAGAGTTTACTTGATGTGGGGCAAAACGAGACAATTCGTTAAACTTGGCTGTATATTGAGATACAGTCATTTCCCCTTGTTTTAGTTCTAAAAATTTGACCTCCATTCGGTCTTGCATAGTTTGTGGAAAGTAATTTTCAAAGAAAAATTCTTTGAATCTTACCCAAGGAACTATTCCTTCACCAGCCCTGGTTTTTGTGGTTTCCCACCAAAAGTTTGCCTCACCTTTTAGGAAAAAACTCGCAAAGATTGTCTTTTGTTCCTCACTTACGTTGGTTACAGTGAAAAACTTTTCCATTTCAGTTACCCAAGTTTGGGCTTCAACTGGATCCGCAGTTCCCTTGAACTCAGGTGGTCCAACAGTTTTAAAGTCTTTAAAGGCAGACCTATGAGGATTATTTGTGTTGGGTTGGTGTGGTGGTTGACCCTGTAAAGCTCCTAAAAGTATCTCTACTAGTTGTTGGGTGGGATTTGGTTCATTGGTCTCATTTCTGGTCTGGTTTCGTCGTCTTGATGCCATGATTCTATAAATAAAGAAAAACAAGTATAAATACAAGAATATACTACACACAGAATTAACAACTTGATTTGTACAAACACAACTTGTATATCACATGCAGAACGGTTACATATTCGACTAGTGGTTTATACTACCACTAGTTAATACAGAAGATTCCCTATTTTACAACCCAAAATTTTTATAATAAAAATTGCGGAAAATAAACTTAAGTACTATACTAGACTGAACGATCACGTGCCTCCTTATAGGCATCCTGGACCATATGACAGACCACTGATCGGTCAATCATATAATCCACCCTGTTCTCTTCTACTGGGTACTTAAGCACCCGATGCTCTAATTTGCCGAACGTATCACGGCATCCCTTGTCCGCTCGGTATAAATACATTTGAGCCTCTTGCCTTTCTTTTTGAGCACTCTGGAGAAGTGTCCTAAGACAACGAGTGTTATCCCTCTCACTCTCCAATAATCCTTCAGCTACATACGCTCGAAAATTAGCAGCCTCTAGATCTGCGGATGACTGCTGGACTAACCCCGCCACTATCTCCTCGTGTCTATCGACACGCATCATCTGACTCGCTCCAATCTCCTTATTAGAATCAGGATCTACTAGCTGTCCATCTATGGGATGTTCAGCCTCCTCAGCATCTAATATCTCTTGATCATGTAACAGTTCTTCTTCTTCAGGATCCTCCTCCTCTGGTGTTCCTAGTGCGGGATATATCTCTTCTGGATCTTCTTCTGACTCACTCTCTATCAGCCACCCTATCATGGTTTGGTCTATCACTGGGAGATCATTCCAATTTGTCTCTGACATCCTACAAAAGAATTTTAATTGTTTAGTATTATGGGGAAGCAAATTTACACATAATATAAAGCTTTTAAGATTATTTTATGTATAATTAAGTATTTTACGAACTCAGACTATATCCTAAGGTATTTCCTAAATACTTTAGAGCTATAATCTACGGCTTTGATACCAAATGTGATGCCCCCAAATTCTCTACAACTCCCTGTAGCAGATTTGGTGCTCACGTGAAACTATTCAACTATAAATATTCATAATATATAACTTCTATCTATCCAAGGTTCACAGTATCCCATAACAGATAATAGTTCTCGTCAGAACTTCAACTGTGTTTGGATACCCTCACTTGGATGTATAGATTTATAACCGATGAATATCTCTTTCATATCAATAGTTCCTATATATCTGACATTCACAGTATTAATGATAAGATTGTTCCTAGAACTGAGGGGCGCATTCCGGTAAAGATGGCACCTTACCGACGCTCATTAAGTGTAACCCCAGAGCTTACAGAACTCTCAATATCATCCAATACCCTCATTCAGATGTATAGTTCATATGGATACTGTACTAACTTAGTACAATCATTCTAAACAATTTAAAGATTAGAGTATAACGTAATTAACATAATAAAAGGTGATAATATATTACAATATTATTAAGTTAAGTTACATCATTCTCAATACTGTGTCTTTATTACAACAAAAGTCATATAAGACTTGAAATCATTCACAACAGTAAAATAAAACTAATTAACATGGCCTATTCCCTTGTCTGTCCCTGAAGTTCCGGGATTACCATCTAAAACTGCAAAGAAAGATGTACGCAAGAATGAGCTACAAATGCTCAACAAGTTTATTTGAAAATATAAACACAAGGTGTTTGAGTTGAAATATGTCAAAAGATGTATAACTGAGGGTTCAGTACATGAACCATGTGTTTCAATCAGTTCTATCAGTCTTCGATGACTTAGAACAGCTTGATTTCAGATATCTGGTAGGGGATCAGCCTAACCAATATCCTAGGAGTATGCATATCATCCTACCATTTATGTTGATATATAATCAACGGTCACCACCTTATCTTAAGGTTTTCCAGTTCACCTTACATCAAGGTGTTCCATTTCTCAGTATAAGATGTCGTACCAAAACAATTTGGTTTAACACAACATTTTCTGCTCGAATAAACAATATATGAATAATGATTCATTTCTTAAGTTATGCTGAACAAGAAGCAATAACTTCACAACAATTGATAGCAAGATATAGTACTTGCATAAAGATAACAAAGTTAGAAGACTTGCCTTGTTGTCCAAGATAATAAACACTAAGCTCAAACTTGTTAAAATAACCCTACACAATCATTTAGTGCATAAGCAGTTAGATTCATCGTATATATTACTTCATATGTCATTTAATAACTTGACTTAACTATTTTCATAGGTGTTATAGGCTCCATAACACCCTAGCTCAAAAACTCATTTTTTTAGTCCTTAAACCCGAGAGCCTCTAAGAAATTTTCAGCTTTGACGTCCTTTACGGAAACTGTTATAACTTCTTCGTTTCAAAACATTTTTGGGTGATTCTTGAGTCTAAATTCATTAGAATTTACTCCTCTACAATATTATTTATATTACAGAAGCAGATTTGGACTTTAAAATTTCGGAAAATGGGCAGAAAGGTCTGTGAGTCTACTTTGATCAAAATATCTTGGGTTAACCATGTGAAACATGGTACCACTAGCATTAATTTGTTAAGAAAACATGTCCTAAGACTCAATAACACTTCATAACATAAAAATACCAAAATCATAAACCTACTTATATTAGATTTATGACTTTTACTCAAGAACACACGAAGAACACGAAGAACACTTTGAAAATTTTGAACATGATAACTACTTACGATTTGATCATTTCTTCACTATAGTTGTAATGATTTAGACATTATAACTACTAGTGATCATGATATATACTACACTAGCTATAAAATGAATTTTGACATTATAACTACTAGTAAAATGTATAATTAGTTATAACTACGAATTGAAATCGAACATTATAACTACTAAGATGAGTACCTTTTGAAATTGGAAGTTTTAACTATTTATTGGCAACTATCAATACTTGAAATATATCTAGAGAGTAATTTTGCTCTTTGATTTTGTGAATTGGTGAGAAATGAAGATGGGATGGGCTTCTATTTATAGGATTTCCTAAGTTAGGGCATAATAGTCTTTTCGCATTAATCCACGACATCATGATGACATCATGATGACATCATCTTTGTGCTACTTTGAAGATGACATCATGATGACATCATCTTTGTGCTACTTTGAAGATGACGTCATGATTACATCATGCTTGCATCTGATTGGTCGATTCAAGTTCACATGGATTCTTAGTTTATTTATTCGTATCTACATCGTATTTCACGCGTATTATACCTCGTATTAATCTTATATTCTATCGTATAATATTTCGTATTATACTCGTATTTATTCTTGCATTCTTCGTTTTTAACTTCTATAATTTATCCCACAGTCAAAAAACTACGTTTTTCGTTTTCTAATTTTATTGGATATTCCATCTTTCTTCGTAATATTAACATTCGCGTATTCTTCGAAAAATCGAAAAGACACAAAGCGTTTTTGGGTGAATAGTATTTTCGACGACTATTTCTCAGAAAATGGTTAGACGATCAAAAAGTAACAAAAATATTTCTTTTTGTCTTTTTCCCTATTTTGTCTTATTACCGTGAATAGTAATTTGCACGTTTTTCGAGAAAAACTTTTATTGGATAATACGTGTTTTCACATCGTATTACCGGTAAATCTTAAAACAGAATGTTATTACGACGTACACATTTCACCAGAAAACCTAGGTTATTCCTAGGGTTTATCCCTTAGGGTTTAGGGTTTAGGGTTTTAACCTTTTTCCCAATTTAGGTTTTAGCCTAAAATTAACTTCTTGATTTTAATAAGTGTTAAGGTTAACTACTTAAACCAAAACACAAAATACTACACATAACAGAAAACATATAACACATTTGAAGTTCAATACAAGCTTATTTATTCATATGGCACATAACTTAGGTTATAGTTATAACCTTTAATTGTATACAAATCTACGAATCATCATTCTTTAGGTTTTTAAAATGACAACCTTTATTAGATCTTGTCAGATCACATTTGAAATTTTTTGGGATATTACATTCAACCCAACTTAGAAGAATTTCGTCCTCGAAATTACAGTGCGGATTATAAAAATAAATGTGGGTAATTGTCTCTCATTTTATCTTCAAGCTCTCACGTAGCTTCTTCTACATTTTGATTCCTCCAAATAACTTTGACTGAAGGTATCACTTTATTCCGTAAATTTTGTTCTTTCCTATCTACGATTTCAATAGGAATTTCTTCATATGATAAATCTTTCTCAACCTGAATGGGCTCGTAATCGATAACGTGTTTATAATCAGGTTTGTATGGTCGTAACACGGACACATGAAATACGTTATGAATATGTTCTAACTCGGGAGGTAGGGCTACCTCATAGGCTACCTCGCCTATCCTCCTCGATATCTGAAATGGTCCAATGAATCTCGGACTCAATTTTCCCTTCTTACCGAAACGTATTTTGCCTTTCCATGGAGATACTTTTAAAAATACGTGACTACCGACATCGAAATCTTGTAGTTTCCTGTGTTGATCTGCATACTTCTTCTGTCGATCTTGAGACGCTTGCAATCTTTCTCGTATAATTCGAACTACCTCAGCGGTTTGTTGAACTATTTCGGGTCCTAGCATTTGTCGTTCACCGACTTCGTCCCAACATAATGGCGTCCTACATTTCCTTCCATACAGAGCTTCAAATGGTGGCATTCCTATGTTGGCATGGTAACTATTGTTGTAGGCAAACTCCACTAAAGGTAGCTGATCTTCCCAACTTCCCTTGAAGTCCATGATGCAAGCTCGCAACATGTCCTCCAATGTTTGAATGGTCCTCTCACTCTGTCCATCGGTTTGTGGGTGATAGGCTGTGCTTAATCTCAACTGAGTTCCTAAATATTTTTGGAGACTTGTCCAAAAGTTTGAAGTAAAACGAGGATCTCGGTCTGATACTATAGAAATAGGGACTCCATGTCTAGAAATAACCTCATTGATGTAAAGTTTGGCTAACTGGTCAAGACTGAAGTTGACTTTTATGGGTAGAAAATGAGCAGACTTGGTAAGACGATCTACAATTACCCAAATGGCATTGTGACCTTTTTGTGTGTTTGGAAGACCTATAACAAAGTCCATGGTAATATGTTCCCATTTCCATTCAGGAATTTCTAAGGGTTGTAGTAATCCACTTGGCTTTTGATGTTCAGCTTTAACCCTTTGACACGTTAAACATTTACTTACCCATTCTGCTATTTCTCTTTTCATGTTAGACCACCAAAAATGTCGGCTTAAATCTGTGTACATTTTTGTACTACCTGGATGTACAGCGAACTTAGAACTATGGGCTTCATTCAATATTTCATCTTTCAATTCTTATACTGAGGGTACCCAAATTCTATCTTCGTACCTCAGTACTCCATCCTTATCTATTCTGAATTTGTTATTCTTCTGATGGGTTATTTCAGTCTTACACTTCTGACACTCTACATCCATCTCCTGTAGTCTCTTGACTTTCTCTAACAAAGTTGAACCATTTTCCACGACAAATAACTTTTGGGTAGAATTTACTGGAACTCTTACCTCGATCTCAAGTTTGTCAAACTCTTTTATCAATATCTCGTTATTTGTTATCCTGTTCAACTTTTCTTGATTCTTCCTACTTAACGCGTCTGCTACGACGTTGGCTTTCCCTGGATGATATAAGATTTCACAGTCAAAATCCTTTATCAACTCTAGCCATCTCCTCTGTCTCATGTTTAACTCCTTCTGTGTGAAAATATATTTCAGACTTTTGTGATCTGTATATATCTCACACTTTTCCCCATACAAGTAATGCCTCCAAATTTTCAAGGCAAATACTACAGCAACTAACTCAAGATCATGTGTAGGATACCTCTTCTCATAATCTTTGAGTTGTCTTGATGCATATGCAATCACTCTCCCATGTTGCATCAGCACACAACCTAATCCTTTGTGTGACGCATCACTATAAACAACAAGGCCTCCTGTATCATCTGGTAAAGATAACACTGGTGCCATGCTTAATCGCTTCTTCAACTTTTGGAAGCTTTCTTCACATTTATCTGTCCAAACGTACTTTATCGTTTTTTGAGTTAAATTAGTTAACGGGGTTGCTATTTTTGAAAAATCTTATATAAAACGCCTATAGTACCCTGCTAAACCGAGAAAACTTCGTACTTCTATTGGAGTTGTTGGTTGTTCCCAATTCACAATCGTGTCTATCTTCGCTGGATCTACCGCTATTCCATTCTTGTCAATTACATGACCCAAGAACTGGACTCGTTCCAACCAGAACTCACACTTGGAAAACTTTGCATAAAGTTGTTCCTTGCGTAATATCTCCAATACATTCCTTAAGTGTTCAGAATGTTCCTCCTTTGTTCTCGAGTATATTAAAATATCATCGATGAACACGACGACAAATTTGTCTAAGCATGGTTTAAACACTCGGTTCATCAAATCCATGAATGCTGCCGGCGCATTTGTTAATCCAAAAGACATCACAAGAAACTCATAATGTCCGTAGCATGTCATAAACGCTGTCTTCGGCACATCTTCTTTTCTTACCTTTAATTGATGATAACCTGATCGTAAGTCGATCTTCGAAAAGTGTTCGGCCCCTTTCAACTGGTCAAACAAATCATCAATTCGTGGTAAAGGATATTTGTTCTTTATGGTCAAGTTATTTAATTCTCTATAGTCAATACATAACCTTAAAGTTCCATCCTTCTTCTTTACAAACAACACAGGTGCTCCCCAAGGTGAAACACTAGGTCGTATGTATTTCTTGTCTAAGAGTTCTTGTAACTGCACAAGTAACTCCTTCAATTCTACTGGTGCCATCCTGTACGGTGCCTTCGAAACTGGCATCGTACCAGGTGCAAGATCGATAACAAATTCGATCTCTCTATCCGGAGGTAAACCTGGTAAATCATCTGGAAACACATCCGAAAATTCTCTAACTACAGGTATTTGATCTAGCTTCGCTCCTTCTTTTCGAGTATCTACTATATATGCCAAATAACCTGTGCAGCCCTTCCTAAGCAATCTTTCTGCTTGCATTACTGTCAGACATCGAGATCGCTTAGGTGAACAACCACCGTTAAACACTATCTTTGACTTTGACTTAGTCAATAGGTTTACACGCTTTCGATGGCAGTCAATCATTGCATTATGATTAACCAACCAATCCATGCCTAAGATTATATCGAATTCCCCTAACTGTATAGGAAAGAGGTTCACAAGAAACTTGTGTCCCTTAATCTCTACGTTACAATCTTTATATACAGTTTTAACCGGAATTATCTCTCTATTAGCAATTTCCACGTTGAAAGGTATGTCTAAGTCTTCGCATGGCATAGTTAAATTTTTAGCAAAGCTATTAGACACAAATGAACAAGTAGCACCAGAGTCGAATAACACATATGCATTTAAAGTGTCGATAGGGATGATACCTGTCACCACGTCTTGTGAAGTAACGGCATCCCTCATCGTCATATTAAACGTTCTGGCGGTTGGACGACCTGGACCTCTAACTCCTGCTACTGTTGGTTTGAGGGTGTTGCTTGTGGTTTGATTCCCTCCCCCAGTTTGGTTCCTATTCTTTGGACAATTCCTAGATATGTGACCCGTTGCACCACAATTATAGCATTTATAATTCTGATTGATCTGAGTGGTAGTGTTGTTATTCTTCTTAGGACAATCAGAAGAATAATGGCCCTCTTGACCACAGCTATAACAGTAAACCCCCTTCCTGCGACATACTCCCTGATGGTTCTTTCCACATATAGCACAGCGTTCCACTTTGTTATTCTGGTTTCTATTGGTAGGGTTGCTGTTATTGCTGTAATTATTCCCCTTCTCCCCAAAGTTAGTAGAAAAGGTAGTATCCCACTTCCTCTTGTTGTTATTATTACCCCCTGTATTGACTTCTCCTTTAAATTTCCCCCCTTCATTCTGACTTCTCTTCTCCTTATGGAATTTGAGAAGATTTTCATTCTCGATCTCAGCTATGACAGCCTTCTCAAGAATCTCTGAAAATGTCTTCAACTGAAAGATTGATATTCTACTCCTTATCTGAGGTTTCAACCCTTCCTCAAATCTCCTAGTTTTTCTCGTCTCAGAGTTTACTTGATGTGGGGCAAAACGAGACAATTCGTTAAACTTGGCTGTATATTGAGATACAGTCATTTCCCCTTGTTTTAGTTCTAAAAATTTGACCTCCATTCGGTCTTGCATAGTTTGTGGAAAGTAATTTTCAAAGAAAAATTCTTTGAATCTTACCCAAGGAACTATTCCTTCACCAGCCCTGGTTTTTGTGGTTTCCCACCAAAAGTTTGCCTCACCTTTTAGGAAAAAACTCGCAAAGATTGTCTTTTGTTCCTCACTTACGTTGGTTACAGTGAAAAACTTTTCCATTTCAGTTACCCAAGTTTGGGCTTCAACTGGATCCGCAGTTCCCTTGAACTCAGGTGGTCCAACAGTTTTAAAGTCTTTAAAGGCAGACCTATGAGGATTATTTGTGTTGGGTTGGTGTGGTGGTTGACCCTGTAAAGCTCCTAAAAGTATCTCTACTAGTTGTTGGGTGGGATTTGGTTCATTGGTCTCATTTCTGGTCTGGTTTCGTCGTCTTGATGCCATGATTCTATAAATAAAGAAAAACAAGTATAAATACAAGAATATACTACACACAGAATTAACAACTTGATTTGTACAAACACAACTTGTATATCACATGCAGAACGGTTACATATTCGACTAGTGGTTTATACTACCACTAGTTAATACAGAAGATTCCCTATTTTACAACCCAAAATTTTTATAATAAAAATTGCGGAAAATAAACTTAAGTACTATACTAGACTGAACGATCACGTGCCTCCTTATAGGCATCCTGGACCATATGACAGACCACTGATCGGTCAATCATATAATCCACCCTGTTCTCTTCTACTGGGTACTTAAGCACCCGATGCTCTAATTTGCCGAACGTATCACGGCATCCCTTGTCCGCTCGGTATAAATACATTTGAGCCTCTTGCCTTTCTTTTTGAGCACTCTGGAGAAGTGTCCTAAGACAACGAGTGTTATCCCTCTCACTCTCCAATAATCCTTCAGCTACATACGCTCGAAAATTAGCAGCCTCTAGATCTGCGGATGACTGCTGGACTAACCCCGCCACTATCTCCTCGTGTCTATCGACACGCATCATCTGACTCGCTCCAATCTCCTTATTAGAATCAGGATCTACTAGCTGTCCATCTATGGGATGTTCAGCCTCCTCAGCATCTAATATCTCTTGATCATGTAACAGTTCTTCTTCTTCAGGATCCTCCTCCTCTGGTGTTCCTAGTGCGGGATATATCTCTTCTGGATCTTCTTCTGACTCACTCTCTATCAGCCACCCTATCATGGTTTGGTCTATCACTGGGAGATCATTCCAATTTGTCTCTGACATCCTACAAAAGAATTTTAATTGTTTAGTATTATGGGAAAGCAAATTTACACATAATATAAAGCTTTTAAGATTATTTTATGTATAATTAAGTATTTTACAGACTCAGACTATATCCTAAGGTATTTCCTAAATACTTTAGAGCTATAATCTACGACTTTGATACCAAATGTGACGCCCCGAAATTCTCTACAACTCCCTGTAGCAGATTTGGTGCTCACGTGAAACTATTCAACTATAAATATTCATAATATATAACTTCTATCTATCCAAGGTTCACAGTATCCCATAACAGATAATAGTTCTCGTCAGAACTTCAACTGTGTTTGGATACCCTCACTTGGATGTATAGATTTATAACCGATGAATATCTCTTTCATATCAATAGTTCCTATATATCTGACATTCACAGTATTAATGATAAGATTGTTCCTAGAACTGAGGGGCGCATTCCGGTAAAGATGGCACCTTACCGACGCTCATTAAGTGTAACCCCAGAGCTTACAGAACTCTCAATATCATCCAATACCCTCATTCAGATGTATAGTTCATATGGATACTGTACTAACTTAGTACAATCATTCTAAACAATTTAAAGATTAGAGTATAACGTAATTAACATAATAAAAGGTGATAATATATTACAATATTATTAAGTTAAGTTACATCATTCTCAATACTGTGTCTTTATTACAACAAAAGTCATATAAGACTTGAAATCATTCACAACAGTAAAATAAAACTAATTAACATGGCCTATTCCCTTGTCTGTCCCTGAAGTTCCGGGATTACCATCTAAAACTGCAAAGAAAGATGTACGCAAGAATGAGCTACAAATGCTCAACAAGTTTATTTGAAAATATAAACACAAGGTGTTTGAGTTGAAATATGTCAAAAGATGTATAACTGAGGGTTCAGTACATGAACCATGTGTTTCAATCAGTTCTATCAGTCTTCGATGACTTAGAACAGCTTGATTTCAGATATCTGGTAGGGGATCAGCCTAACCAATATCCTAGGAGTATGCATATCATCCTACCATTTATGTTGATATATAATCAACGGTCACCACCTTATCTTAAGGTTTTCCAGTTCACCTTACATCAAGGTGTTCCATTTCTCAGTATAAGATGTCGTACCAAAACAATTTGGTTTAACACAACATTTTCTGCTCGAATAAACAATATATGAATAATGATTCATTTCTTAAGTTATGCTGAACAAGAAGCAATAACTTCACAACAATTGATAGCAAGATATAGTACTTGCATAAAGATAACAAAGTTAGAAGACTTGCCTTGTTGTCCAAGATAATAAACACTAAGCTCAAACTTGTTAAAATAACCCTACACAATCATTTAGTGCATAAGCAGTTAGATTCATCGTATATATTACTTCATATGTCATTTAATAACTTGACTTAACTATTTTCATAGGTGTTATAGGCTCCATAACACCCTAGCTCAAAAACTCATTTTTTTAGTCCTTAAACCCGAGAGCCTCTAAGAAATTTTCAGCTTTGACGTCCTTTACGGAAACTGTTATAACTTCTTCGTTTCAAAACATTTTTGGGTGATTCTTGAGTCTAAATTCATTAGAATTTACTCCTCTACAATATTATTTATATTACAGAAGCAGATTTGGACTTTAAAATTTCGGAAAATGGGCAGAAAGGTCTGTGAGTCTACTTTGATCAAAATATCTTGGGTTAACCATGTGAAACATGGTACCACTAGCATTAATTTGTTAAGAAAACATGTTCTAAGACTCAATAACACTTCATAACATAAAAATACCAAAATCATAAACCTACTTATATTAGATTTATGACTTTTACTCAAGAACACACGAAGAACACGAAGAACACTTTGAAAATTTTGAACATGATAACTACTTACGATTTGATCATTTCTTCACTATAGTTGTAATGATTTAGACATTATAACTACTAGTGATCATGATATATACTACACTAGCTATAAAATGAATTTTGACATTATAACTACTAGTAAAATGTATAATTAGTTATAACTACGAATTGAAATCGAACATTATAACTACTAAGATGAGTACCTTTTGAAATTGGAAGTTTTAACTATTTATTGGCAACTATCAATACTTGAAATATATCTAGAGAGTAATTTTGCTCTTTGATTTTGTGAATTGGTGAGAAATGAAGATGGGATGGGCTTCTATTTATAGGATTTCCTAAGTTAGGGCATAATAGTCTTTTCGCATTAATCCACGACATCATGATGACATCATGATGACATCATCTTTGTGCTACTTTGAAGATGACATCATGATGACATCATCTTTGTGCTACTTTGAAGATGACGTCATGATTACATCATGCTTGCATCTGATTGGTCGATTCAAGTTCACATGGATTCTTAGTTTATTTATTCGTATCTACATCGTATTTCACGCGTATTATACCTCGTATTAATCTTATATTCTATCGTATAATATTTCGTATTATACTCGTATTTATTCTTGCATTCTTCGTTTTTAACTTCTATAATTTATCCCACAGTCAAAAAACTACGTTTTTCGTTTTCTAATTTTATTGGATATTCCATCTTTCTTCGTAATATTAACATTCGCGTATTCTTCGAAAAATCGAAAAGACACAAAGCGTTTTTGGGTGAATAGTATTTTCGACGACTATTTCTCAAAAAATGGTTAGACGATCAAAAAGTAACAAAAATATTTCTTTTTGTCTTTTTCCCTATTTTGTCTTATTACCGTGAATAGTAATTTGCACGTTTTTCGAGAAAAACTTTTATTGGATAATACGTGTTTTCACATCGTATTACCGGTAAATCTTAAAACAGAATGTTATTACGACGTACACATTTCACCAGAAAACCTAGGTTATTCCTAGGGTTTATCCCTTAGGGTTTAGGGTTTAGGGTTTTAACCTTTTTCCCAATTTAGGTTTTAGCCTAAAATTAACTTCTTGATTTTAATAAGTGTTAAGGTTAACTACTTAAACCAAAACACAAAATACTACACATAACAGAAAACATATAACATATTTGAAGTTCAATACAAGCTTATTTATTCATATGGCACATAACTTAGGTTATAGTTATAACCTTTAATTGTATACAAATCTACGAATCATCATTCTTTAGGTTTTTAAAATGACAACCTTTATTAGATCTTGTCAGATCACATTTGAAATTTTTTGGGATATTACATCTCCTACGCATGTGTCCATGAGTGAGTGCGTTTTACGCTCCATCTCAACTCACCACATGACCAACAATTCAAACACAACAAATTTGGACACCTTGCTTTGAGTGATGTTTAAACGAGTTCTAGAGTTTATAGATATTTCCCATAAGCATTCGGTTATAAAAGCCTTCTCTAAGCATACAACTAGTTCAATACTCATGGGTAGGTGCAAAAGAGTGAAAGGACGCATAAGCAAAACAATAACCACAATAATGTTGAAGCACAAATACTAAGCAACATTTATCCATTTTCCATGAGTTAGAAACTATTCAATCAAGTTCTTATCATAGACCGTGGATTGTAGTTCAAATCAAATTAAAACAATGCTCAAGAGACACATCCTAAAAATAAATGAAATTTTTTTTGTTTAAAATCAAAAAAACACTAACAACACACAAATACTAAATTAAAAACTTGTCCGATTAATATAACGACAATTTACGCGCAAGTATACGCGGTCAACAAGTAATAAAGAGTAAGTAGAGTATCGATCCCACGAGAAATTATTACTAGTCTTTTCCAAGTACTAACCTTTTATCATCTCAATCTTATTTAAACAAGCGATGATTGTTTTTGTTGTTTTGCATTAAGGAAGATGACAAATAATCAAAGAACTATGGAAAGCTTTAATATAATGAAATCTAATATTAACAAGTCTAAGATCACAATTTTCCCCAATACTTCACTTGAATATCCTAACTCTCTCTTTTCAACTAGTTAAATCACAAGAATTGTTATCCGAGAATTTACAAGTATATACAAGCCTCTCTCGATGGTCAAATACGTATTTCCCAATGCGGTGTATAAATATCCCTATTCTACACACTAACAAGAATCCAATATCAAGAATAATCAACAAGACACGTGTCACCAAATCTCATTAATCACTCTATCAATTACCAACTTTTGCAATGGAAATCATTAAGCATGATTCTCAAATGGATACATGTGGTATTTAGGTATATGTCTATCCTAAATACAATCAAATTATCCATTCATGAGGGTAATAAATAAAACACACGTCACTTAATTTCATAAATTACCCATGGGAATATCTAATTTTCACATGATATCATAACAAGGTCTCAACCTATACTTCCTCTCTCAATTCCATATAAGTTCCCAAGGTAATTACTAGCTAGGCAATTAATCCATAAAGCATAAATTATGATACCCAATTCACAAATGAATAACCAATATCCAAGAGAGAGCATTCAATTCAAACTACATATTGGGTTCCATTGAAATCTTAGAAAATTAGCTCTAGTTCATGGTAGCTACAAATAACATCAAACACAAGATATTCATCATGAAATAGAGATACAAATTCAAAGGAAAGCTAAAAATGAATAAACCCCCTTTTGAGATGTTCATCAATTGCTTGCTTGGTTGTTGTCAATCTCTAGCTTCTCTTCTTCCTTTAGCACTCCTTTCTTCAATTGCTCCTTAACTTGTTGCTGGAAAGTCCTTGAATTGCAAATCTCAAGCTCTTCTTGGTGATGAAATTTGTAGCTCCCCCTCTCTAGAACTCACTTTCTAACCCTAACTAAATCTAGGTTTTGCTCCCTTTGCATGTGTTTCTTCAATACCTAGAATGCTCTTATGAATGTATGGAACTCTTAATTTCGAGCCCCTCATCAGTATGTAAACCCCCTGGATGCCCTAACCTAGCTTAGCCATCAAAAATGACCAAAAACCCCAAAAAATCTGCTGCTGTCCGCGACGAGCTCGCCCCGGCGAGCTTTTTGGCCTAAGTTTTCTCGCCCCGGCGAGCTCTCGCCGCGGCGAGGAATTTGTGTAGAAAATTCCCGCCCCGGCGAGCTCTGGAAAAACGACCATAACTTCTTCGTCCGAACTCGGATTAAGGCGATTAAGTAGGCTATGGAAATCTAAGAAGTAGCTCTACAACTTTCATAACTGGAGCTCGTCGAGATAATGGCCGGAGAAAGGTTCAAATTGAGCCCGAAGCAACTGCTGTGTAAAAGTCATGCAGAATCCGATGGTAAAATGACCATAACTCTCTCATACTAACTTCAAATTGGATGATTTCGGATGTTCTGGAAAGCTAAGATCAAAATCTACAACTTTCGTTCTTTGAGTTTTGAGAGATATGGATTGCATCATGGGTCAAATGGAGAAACAAGCAGCGGGAATGCTAGATTCAAGCCAAAAACGCATCGATCCAAAGGGCCTTTATTTCAATACCTACAAAACAACGTAAAAACACATAAAAGCACACAAATACATATAAAAGACTTACAAGAGCAACAATCTTGATTACGGAATAGCTAAAGACTTACAAATTATTAAGGCTAAAAGTACCCAATTTGTGTATATAAAACACACTCATCAACGGTTATGAAAAAGAGATTTGTACCAGACTACTATCACCGAGAGCTAATTCGAAGTTTGCAAAGTTTGAAACAAGGTAGTCAGAGCGTCGAGGATTATTACAAGGAGATGGAGATGTTGATGGCTAGGGCAAACATAAATGAGGATGGCGAATTAACAATGGCTAGGTTTTCGGCGGGACTAAATTGGGAGATTGCAGACTTGGTGGAACGGCAACATTATGTGGTATTGGAGGATATGGTACACATGGCTATCAAGATTGAGAAGCAGCTTAAGAGGAGAGCTAGCCAACGAGCAATGTCAAATCCGAGTTCATCATGGAAACCCAATGTTGGCAAGCGAGAGGAGAAGTCAACCGTGAGTAAACCCAAATTTGAGCCAAAATCGGAAACGACTAATAGAGGAGTGCAAGGTAAAACTGACCCTACTTCTTTTAGTCGTAATCGAGATATTAAATGTTTTAAGTGTCAAGGTAGGGGACATATTGCGAATCAATGTCCGAATCAAAGGACAATGTTGCTACTTGACAATGGAGAGGTGGAGACCGAGGGGGAAGATAGTGATACTGACTCTATGCCACCGTTAGAGGAAGCAGAAGATAGGGAAGTTGCGATATTTGGGGAAGTTTTAGTGACTAGAAGAGTGCTTAGTGCATAAGTGAAGGAAGAAAGCATCGAGCAGCAGGAAAATTTGTTTCACACTAGGTGCTTGGTGAATGGGAAAATTTGCTGTGTGGTGATAGATGGGGGTAGTTGCACGAATGTGGCAAGTAAGACTATGGTAGAGAAATTAGGATTTTCCACAACCAAACATCCTCAACCATATCGATTGCAATGGCTCAATGATAGCAATGAGATTAAAGTGACTAAACAGGTGTTGGTGCCATTTACTATTGGGAAGTATGTGGATGAAATCTTATGTGACGTGGTTCCGATGCAGGCGGGTCACATATTGTTTGGTCGACCGTGGCAATTTGATAGGCGTGTGAAGCATGATGGCTTTACAAATGAATATTCTTTTATTCACAATAAAAGGAAGGTTACTTTATGTCGTATGTCACCACAACAGGTGCATGAGGATCAAATTCATCTGCAGAAAGATCATGAAAAAAGAAAAGAGAGTGAAGAAAAGAAAAATAATGAGGAAAAAAATAAGAGAGAAAAAGAAAGAGAGAAAAGAAAAGATGATGAGAGAAAAACAAATATATATGCAAAAAAGTGACGTGAGGCGAGCATTGGATTCTAAACAGCCGATGATTATACTTCGCTATAAGGAGGTGCTTTTGAATACTAACGCTAACGATTCTTCTTTGCCTAGTGTTGTTTTATCTCTTTTGCGGGATTATAAGGATGTGTTTCCCGAAGAGCTTCCACAAGGATTACCACCAATTCGGGGAATTAAACATCAAATTGACTTCGTACCCAGTGCAACCATTCCAAACCGTCCAGCTTATCGAAGCAATCCCGAGGAGACGAAGGAGTTGCAAAAACAAGTCGGAGAATTGTAGGAGAAAGGGTTCGTGAGGGAAAGCATGAGTCCATGTGCAGTTCCGGTGATCTTGGTTCCTAAGAAGGATGGGAAATGGCGCATGTGCATTGATTGTCGAGCAGTCAATAATATTACGGTAAAATATCGACATCTCATTCCACGATTAGATGACATGTTAGATGAATTGCATGGGTCTTGTATATTCTCAAAAATTGATTTAAAAAGTGGCTATCATCAAATTAGAATGCAAGAGGGTGATGAATGGAAAACTGCTTTCAAAACAAAATATGGTCTTTATGAGTGGTTAGTATTACCTTTTGGTTTAACTAATGCTCCTAGTACTTTTATGAGATTGATGAACCATGTTTTGCGACCATTCATTGGCAAATTTGTGGTAGTTTATTTTGACGATATCTTGATATATAGCAAAAACTTGGGAGAGCATGCATTACATTTGAAATTTATTTTAGATGTTCTTAGAAAAGAAAAGTTATTTGCTAACATGGAAAAGTGCACGTTTTGTACGGATAGAGTTGTGTTTTTTGGATTTGTTGTGAGTTCACAAGGAGTTCAAGTGGATGAGGAGAAAATACGTGCAATCCGAGAATGGCCGAGTCCATCAAATGTGAGTCAAGTTCGTAGTTTCCATGGACTTGCAAGTTTCTACCGACGTTTCGTGAAGAACTTCAGCGACATCACAACACCATTGACAGAAGTTATCAAAAAGAGTGTGGGTTTTAAGTGGGGTGAAGAACATGAAAAGGCGTTTAAATTGATTAAAGATAAATTGACTAACGCTCCTTTGCTTGTTTTGCCTAACTTTACTAAAACTTTCGAAATTGAGTGTGATGCTTCAGGTTTAGGGATTGGAGCAGTGTTGATGTAAGAAGGAAAACCAGTAGCATACTTTAGTGAGAAATTGAGTGGGGCCGCTTTGAACTATCCGACGTATGACAAGGAGTTGTATGCATTAGTTCGAGCGTTGGAGACGTGGCAACACTACCTTTGGCCTAAAGAGTTTGTGATTCACTCGGATCATGAATCGTTGAAATACTTGAAGGGACAGCATAAGTTGAACAAAAGACACGCGAGGTGGATGAAGTTCATTGAGACATTTCCGTACGTCATCCGATACAAACAAGGTAAAGAGAATGTTGTTGCTGATGCTCTTTCCAGGAGGTATGATGAGGACATACCTAGCAAGGACAAGGGCGGGAGCTATGGAGCGGATCCGGTGCAAGTTCCAGTTGGACCAGTGACGAGAGCACGAGCAAAACGCTTGAGGGAAGGGCTTATGGGGTTTATTCAAGGAGCTTGGAATGACAAGGATGCAAGTTCAAAGGCGTTGGAGTTGGAACCTAGGTTTGTGAATGTGCTGCAAGTGAGGGACCCAAGTCAAGAAGCAAAGGAGGAAAAAATTCAACTAAGTCTTGGTTCTAGCGCCTAAGGCGCTACATGCCTTGTGTTTTAAGCGCCTAGGGCGCTCGCCAAATATGGGTGATTCAGCAACTCTAGCGCCTAAAGCGCTCGTCCCATTGTATTTCCAGCGCTTAGAGCGCTAACCAAATGTGGAGACACTGTAGGATAGCGCCTAAAGTGCTGCATCAAGAAGCAACCTAGCGCCTAAAGCACTAGGCTCTGTACACGGATTCCAAAGTCGTGTTTGATCAGATTTCTTTCCTTAATTTCAGCATATTTTCATAATTCTATTGTAATTAGGATATTTTAAGATAAGATTTTGATTCCAAATCAGTTGCTATTTCCTTTAGGGATTCTAGGGTTTCATAGTTAGTATAAATAGACATTTGATTGTAATTCAAAACAACAATAATATTCAGAGTTTATTCATGCTTGAGAGTTATTCTCTACTTTTGGTTCTTTGAAGAATTTCTAAGCTAACTTCTTAGTTTTTCTTTTGAGATTCATAATTAACTTATCATACAACAAACCATAATTGTGTGTGGCATTATTCTACCGCATCATTCAATCATACGGAGATTATCGTTTGAATTAAACGAGGGTCAAAGTGTTGTTGGTGTTTCATCCTTTATACATTCAAATTGCTTGATCGAATATATCAAGATTCTCGTCTCCAGATTAGACGTTGGGTTAAGATTTCGAAAGAGTACATCATTTGCTTACTAGAAATGATCCGGGCGACGACCACCTCACGCAAGCATGCCGTGGAGTCTATCAATTGGTATCAGAGTTACGTTCTCTAGCTAAGTATCTATCTTTATTGTTTCGTTGAAGTTGTGCGTTAAAAAAAAATTGTTGCTATTTGTTCGTAGAATTCGTTTCCAATTCCGTAATCAAGATTGTTGCTACTTCTAGTCATACCGACTATATTGTTCGTGATAAGTTATTTTGAATTGATTAGTAGAACCTAGAAATTTTGCCAGGTAAATTCAAAAAGAACCTATTAGAGAGAATAATTAGAGGTAAAAGGCGTAGTGGTGAGATCAATTGAGGGGAAAAGCCTATTGAGTGATACACGAGTGAAACATTAATCGAGCGAAACACGTAAGGGAGTGGTGAGGAAATTATTTTGCTACTAACCTTTGTTTTGCAGAAAGTATGTCTAACTCAAAAGACAAAGGAACGTTTGCAGAACCTTCATTGTCAGCTGATATGAAGTTGATGATTAAAGCCATGAATAAGGAATGGGGTAGGAGGTTGGATATGGCAATGGAACAGGTGCATGAGAGCTTGGACCAATTAAGCGTTACTCGGGGAGAATCTTCTCAAAACCGCCAGGGATCTCAACAAAAAGGGGTAGCTCAACAAAGAGGAGCTAGGGTGGAAGAAACTGATTTCAATGATGGAGGATTTAGTGAAGAGGATGATCGAGAGTCCGACTTCTTACATCGGAGACGACGAGGAGCTAGGTAGAGGGTGTCGAGATAGAGAGGACAACAACTTGGATAGTATAAAAATGAAAATTCCGACTTTCCAAGGAAGAAGTGATCCGGAGGCCTATCTAGAGTGGGAAAAGAAGATGGATTGGATATTTGAATGTCATAACTATTCAGGGATAAAGAAAGTAAAACTCGCCGCCACAGAATTCTTAGCTTATGTTGTTACTTGGTGGGATCAGTTGACGATTAGCCGAAGGAGGTGTGGAGAGCGTCCGATTGAAACTTGGGAAGATATGAAGGCAGTGATGAAAAAGAGATTCGTTCCAGATTACTATCACCAAGAGATAGTTAGGAGTTTGCAAAGCTTGAAGCAAGGTAGTAGGAGTGTAAAGGATTATTACAAGGAAATGGAGATGTTGATGGACAGGGCAAACATCAATAAGGATGGCGAATCAACAATGGCCAGGTTTTCGAAGGGATTAAATTGGGAGATTGTAGACTTAGTGGAACGTTAATATTACTTGGTATTGGAGGATATGGTTCACATGGCTATCAAGATTGAGAAACAGCTTAAGAGGAGAGGTAGCCAACGTTCGATACCTAATTCAGGATCATCATGGAAGTCTAATGTTAGGAAGCGAGAGGAGAAACCAGCCGTGAGCAAATCCAAGTTTGAGCCAAAAACGGAGATGATTAATAAGGGAGTGTAAGGTAAAACTGACCCTTCTTCCTTCAGTCATAATCGAGATATTAAATGTTTTAAATGTCAAGGTAGGGGACATATTGCAAGTCAATGTCCGAATCAAAGAACGATGTTACTACTTGACAATGGGGAAGTGGAGACCGAAGGGGAAGATAGCGATACTGATTCTATGCCACCATTAGAGGAGGTAGAAGACAGGGAAGTTGCAATATGTGGGGAAGTTTTGGTGACGAGAAGGGTGCTTAGTGCACAAGTGAAGGAGGAAAGCAGCGTGAAAATTTATTTCATACTAGGTGTCTTGTGAATGGGAAAATTTGTTGTGTCGTGATAGATGGGGGTAGTTGCACGAATGTGGCAAGTAAGGCTATGGTAAAGAAATTGGGGCTTCCTACAACCAAACATCCTCAACCATATCGATTGCAATGGCTCAATGATAGTAATGAGATTAAAGTGACTAAACAGGTTTTGGTGCCATTTACCATTGGGACGTATGTGGATGAAATTTTATGCGACGTGGTTCCAATGCAGGCAGGTCACATATTGTTTGGTCGTCCTTGGCAATTTGATAGACGTGTGAAGCATGACGGTTTTTCAAATGAGTATTCTTTTGTTCACAATAAAAGGAAGATTACTTTTGATAGACTCCACGACATGCTTGCGTGAGGTGGTCATCACTCGGATCGTTTCCAGCAAGTTATAAAGTGGAACTCGTTCGAATCCTTAATCCCTCGCCTGAATATAGACGATAAACCTTGGAATAGTCGATCAAGCAATTTAAATGTATTATGAAACACCAACAACACTTTGACCCTCGTTTATTTCAAACGATAATATTCGTACGATTGTATGATGAGATAGAATAACGCCACACACAACTGTGATTTGTTGTATGATAAGTTGATAATTGAACCTCAAGAAAACTAAGAAATTAATCTAGGAATTCTTAATGAACCAAAAGATGAGAAAATCTCACAAGAGTTTTATTAATCTGAATTGTTGTCGCCCCCTATTACATAAGCCATGTATTCTATTTATACTAATAGAATAAAACCCTAAAATCCCATAAGGAATCAACTAACCAATTTGAAAATAGAAATCCTAATTAAACACAATATGGAAATCAAATCAAATCTAATAAATATCCTAATTACAATATAACTAAAACTAATTTTCTAGAATCAAATAATCCACAATTACCGGGTAATTGAATTTCCTCGCCGCATTCGAAAATTACATTACCGCCTGAAGCTAAGATGAATCTGCTAAAAATTCGTGTGAAATCTTCTTGCCGCGTGACTAGCTAAATTGCCGCGTGAATCCAAGAATCATTGCCGCCTTCAGAACTAAATTACGTTGCCTCGTGAAGCTAAATTCCATGTGAATTGATTAAGCATTGAATATATTATGAATGGCTGCTAACTAATCAAATCCGTGGTTCATGAAATAAGGCACACGTGAACATGTTAATATGTATGTAATATGCTGAATCCCATCAAATTCACAAAGATGCCCATAATCCTTTGCATGTAATATATTAATAAAATATGCCATGTAATCCGTGCCCCGCATGCAAAATGTAATGAATTACTTGCTTGCTTCCTTAATCATATCACATGCTTGCTTAATCTGTGTATGGCTGAATTCCTTTGCATGACCGGACCCACTAGCATGTGAAAGTAGTATGCACACAAGCCAATCATATTTGATATGATGTAGCATATACTTTGTAATCTTATTCGGTTATTAAAGGCATTTTATATTATCTACATGGTGTTGTTATATTAAATGTGATAAACCCATAGTTTTGAGCAATGCTTTTAGAATCATGATGGGGATCATGTTAATGTGATCTAAATTTTAGATAGCTCACAAACTAAAATCGTTCCTAATCGATGGATTACTAAAAAGGGGATTAGTGAATCCGGATAGATTAGTACATACGTTGTTTGCTCTTTGGAAGAGGATGATTGATCTTATAATCATTTGTGTGGAGACACTAAAGCAAGTATGTAGGTGCTTATTAGAGAATAAGTTCACTGAACGTGGCTCACTAAGGAATACCTAATGGAGTTTTACTCACCTGTCAATAGGAATTCCTCTAGTGATAGTAGTACAAGTGATCCTTGGACTTGAGATCATCATAGTATCTTGTGTATGATGAGTTATACTTTGACATGTCCCTTAAGACCTTTAGAGTATATCAAAGGGTATGATTGGGTATAATAAGTTATACATGGAGATAGGTGAATGATCAACAAAGAATCTACCACTTCTAGTAAAAGGAGAGAATGTCCTATGTGATTCGATAAATGATGACTCAGAAGTCTTTGGCCAAAGCAGAATGAAATTAGAAAGGAGTTTCTAATTTACATTATCCGAGTTGTGCATTTGAGAATCGAAATACATATAATTAAATAAAATAAGACTTGACAGTAATTCCATGTCTTATATTTAATTGGGACATTGTATGGTAGAAGGATTGAATTGTACGGTAACTATGCACTGAAAGGTTCTTTTATGATTAATGTTGAAATCTATATTATCTGGAAAGTCGTTGATCGCTAAGGGGGTTTACCCTTATTGTAGAATAAATATTATTTATTTAAATGAATTAAATAGTTTAATTTATTTATTTAAATAAAATTAGAATTGTTCTAATTGATTTATTCACAACCGGTTTAATATGGAGAACCTAAAGGGTCACACCGCAAAAGGAAAATATTTATTTAAGAAGTAAATGACATAATTGTAATAATAAGTTAAGTGTATTTAATTTAATCTATGGAGATAGAATAAATTAAATAGCTTAATATTTATTATTTAATGTTTTGGAAATATTAAATATAAATTAATAAGAGGAGTATTATTATTATTATTACAATTACTATTATTTAATTCCTAATAGGGATTAAGAATTAATTAATAGAAGTACTCTCTCATGAATTCCTAATTGGATTAGGAGTTCAATTAATTAAAGGAGTTTAATTAAAATAAAAACCCTAATCCTAAATAGTTTAGGAGGGTTCCCTATATCTATAAATAAGAGGAGTCTTATTATGATTTAGGGTTAGACAATTTACACACTCTTGCATAAGAATTGTAGAGAGTACTTACTATTTCTATAGAGATAGAAACTAGGGTTTTGCCAACACCCATCTTCTTTAATAAGTATTATTCCTTGGTGGATCACCTCTAGAGGCCAAACACTTGGGTGGCTAACGTTAATCAAAGGAAGGAATTTAATCGGTAGAATTCAAGGAGAACGCGAAGGAATTGGAGGTGAACTTGTACCTGAGGAAGCTAGAATTCTACAAGGGTATAATTCTTATTCTCTATCTCTTTCATTTAATTAATAATTGTGCATAAAGAAAGATCATGGTGATGGTTTGTATAAAATTTTAAAATCTGATTTTATCGCACTTCCGCTTTATTAATGTAATTTGATTGTATGTTCGCGTTATACAAACCTAACAGCATGATGGTGGCTGCCCACATGATATAATCCGTAGCCTTTTAACCCACATGAATAATCATGTTTGATGTTGTCCACCAAATTGGATTTAACATGAATAGCTTGCATGAATATATTCAACTTGTAGGTGCAGAATATAGGAATCTGTGTGAATGTTTGCCGATTGAAAATATAGAATCCGTAGCTTAAATTGGACTTAGTTGCAACAAGAGCTGAATTAAATGGCTGAATTAGGACAATCCAATTGAACTTAATAATACTTGATGCGAGCCCGATCAGGATCGTATCAACTTTATGTCCTATGTCACCACAATAGGTGCATGAGGATCAACTTCATCTGCAGAGAGATCATGAAAAAAGGAAAGAGAGTGAAGAAAAGAAAAATCAAGAGGGAAAAAATAATGAGGGGAAAAATAAGAGAGAAAAAGAAAGAAGAGAAAAGATGAGGAGCGAAAAACAAATATCTATGGAAAAAAGAGTGATGTGAGGCGAGCTTTAGATGGTAAACAGCCGATGATTATACTTCGGTATAAGGAGGCACTTGTGAACACTAACGCTAATGATTCTTCTTTGCCTAGTATTGTTTCATCTCTTTTGCAGGATTATAAGGATGTGTTTCCCGAGGAGCTTCCACAAGGATTACCACCTATTCGGGGAATTGAGCATCAAATTGACTTCGTACCTGGTGCAACCATTCCAAATCGTCCAGCCTATCGGAGCAATCCCGAGGAGACGAAGGAGTTGCAAAGGCAAGTTGGCGAACTCATGGAAAAGGGGTTCGTGAGGGAAAGCATGAGTCCATGTGCAGTTCCAGTGATCTTAGTTCCTAAAAAGGATGGGAAGTGGCGCATGTGCATGGATTGTCGAGCGGTAAACAATATTACAGTAAAGTATCAACATCCCATTCCACGTTTAGATGACATGTTAGATGAATTGCATGGTTCTTATGTATTTTCAAAAATTGATTTAAAAAGTGGATATCATCAAATTCGCATGCATGAGGGTGATGAATGGAAAACAGCTTTCAAAACAAAATATGGGTTGTATGAGTGGTTAGTGTTACCTTTTGGTCTAACTAATGCTCCTAGTACTTTCATGAGATTAATGAACCATGTTTTGCATCCGTTCATTGGAAAATTTGTGGTTGTGTATTTTAATGACATCACAAGACGAAAACTCAATAGCATATTGACGATGATCACAAACAAACTCAACAAGTGCTAAAGAATTTTCCCAAGTGTTGACAAAACTCGGAATATCATCAAAACAAATATTAACAAATTTCCCCATGAAAGAATGCAAAATATGATTTAACATGAAAACATTTAACGCAGTAGCTAATCCAAAAGACTTAACTAAACATGCATATAAACCATATCTCAATCCAATCCGATGATAAACACTTTTCAATTCAATACCTAATGATAGTAATTCTTTTCCATTCAAAACAACATTCTCAAAATCATGCAATAATAACAACTCTAATGGAAAGACATTACCAAATGATAGCAAATCATGCAATGAAGATTTCTCTACTGAAAATTCATGACCACTACCATTATCAATTAACAACATGTCATGTAAAGATTGATCAAAATCTAATTCAACATGTGAATGAAAAACCCTAGAATGAGTTTCATGCAAGTACAAACGTTGAAAACGAGAAATCCCACAACACTAGAATAAATTCTACAAAGATATGCACTTTGACAATCAGAATTTATCAAATGACAGTAGGAATATTGACAACGAGAATATAACACATGTTCATAAACTAACTCGATAAATATCAAATATCCTCCATAGTTTATGATAAAGACGATTCTACCATCAAAATAGCCAAACACAAATTTATCCATGGAAGCATGCAAAATATGTTTTAAATAACTCATGAAAATACTAGATGCATTAGTTAATCTAACAGAGATAACTATCCACCTATACAATCCACATGTTAACACAACTTTTCAATCATCATATTATCTCATGCTAAATTGACTAGGCAATATCATCACATGGTCATCAACACATGTAGATAAAACATAAGTACTATGCAATTTATCAAACATATTATCTAAACAAAGAAAATAATATCGATACTTGTTTACCAATTCAAAATTGACGAACAAGCTCGGCATTCTATCTTCCTTAGGTACTATGATCTCATGAATAGCACACGCACTAATGCTTTCTCCCACGATACCCGTTTTGATGAAGTTAGACTCCATCAACTCTCCAACCCGCCTTGGTAACTCCGTCGTCTCCTCGATAATACTACAAGTTGGCTGATATGGAATTATAGCTCGGGGTATGACATTAATAACCTGTACAAGATATAAAACAGAACTAGACAAAGAAGAGTTAATCTTGTTAGTATTCAAAAGCGCCGTCTTATACGAATGTACAGTCATTGGCTTTTTAAAATACAACTCACTTTTCAACTCACTCTCCTCTCTTTTTTCACTCTTACTCTCCACTGTTTCTTTCTCTCGTTTATTTTCACTCTCTTTCTTTTTATTCTCTCGTTTCTTTTCATTCTCTTTTCCACACTTTTCTTTTTCACACTCAATTTTTTTTTCAATTTCTTTTTCACTTTCTTTTTGTCGTTCAAATTTACATGTATTTTCTAAAGATATTACATCATTATGGACTTCTTCTTGAGCGCTAGAATCTAATAGCTCTCCTTGGACTGCATATTCTTTGTCTTCTTCTTCCTTCCTTGGCTGCCCTTGATTAACATATGTTTGAAGCAGATCTTGGAACTGCGAATCACACTCCTTCATCATCTTACGAAATGGTTCCATAATGTCCTCTTTTAGCTCCTCTTTAGAAATTATCTTTTTCCTATATACCTTAGGAGTTTCCTATGGCTTCCTCCAATGCGACTCCTCATGTCGACGAACCTCCCTATCGTCATCCCATGTTGAATGCCTTGAACGATGATCCACATATCGTGAAGATGCATATTCCTCCCTCCTACTAGGCTGCACTGGAACAAACCGCTTTCTCATCACGGTTTTCAACTCTTCCCACGTCTCGATCGGACGCTCTCCATGCCTTTTTCTGCTACGCACAAATTCAGCCCACCATGTAGCTGCATAATCAAAAAAATCTGGAACTGCAAGTTTGAACTTCTTGTACTCGGAATAATTATGATAGCCAAACTCTCGTTCCTTCCTTTCCTCCTAACTCAAATAAGCTTCAGGATCGCGCCTTCCTTGAAAAGATTTCTTTTGCCACTCATAATTATTTTCATAACCATAATTATACATGTTTGCTGCAAAACAAAGGTTAGTAGATAAAGAAAATTTTTCCTCACACACTCCCTTACGTGTTACGCTCAAACAATATATCCCACACTTATGAAACGCTCGTGTATCTCACAATTTAGGCTTTTACCCTTAATTGATCTCACACTCTTGCCTTTTACCTCTCAAATTCCCTCTTATAGGTTCTTTTTGAATTCTCCAAATAAATTCACAGTTTAACTATAACAATTCAAAATAACTTATCACAAACAAAATATAACAAGTGTGAAGTACGATAACCACCAAATTTCCACAATCACCAATTAAGATCCTCTTGAGTGAAACCCTAATTTCTTTAAATTTCACAAATTCCAACGATGGAACCAAATGATAGATTCTTCAATATAATCCCAATATTCACGAAACTTATGAAACCCAAGCAATTGCAACAATAATAATTTTTCCCAACACTTTTTTTTTAACTCACGATTTTTTTTTTTTGCTAACGAATTTTTTTTTCTAACGAATTTTTGTTTTCAATATATAATCAACACGAAAAATAAGGATAAGTAACCCGCTAGGAACTCAGCTCTGATACCAAATGATAGACTCCACGGCACGCTTGCGTGAGGTGGTCGTCGCCCGGATCGTTTCCAGCAAGTTATAAAGTGGAACTCGTTCGAATCCTTAATCTCTCGCCTGAATATAGACGATAAACCTTGGAATAGTCGATCAAGCAATTTGAATGTATTATGAAACACCAACAACACTTTGACCCTCGTTTATTTCAAACGATAATCTCCGTACGATTGTATGATGAGATAGAATAACGCCACACACAACTGTGATTTGTTGTATGATAAGTTGATAATTGAACCTCAAGAAAACTAAGAAATTAATCTAGGAATTCTTAATGAACCAAAAGATGAGAAAATCTCACAAGAGTTTTATTAATCTGAATTGTTGTCGTCCCCTATTACATAAGCCATGTATTCTATTTATACTAATAGAATAAAACCCTAAAATCCCATAAGGAATCAACTAACCAATTTGAAAATAGAAATCCTAATTAAACACAATATGGAAATCAAATCACATTTAATAAATATCCTAATTACAATATAACTAAAACTAATTTTCTAGAATCAAATAATCCACAATTGCCGGGTAATTGAATTTCCTCGCCGTATTCGAAAATTACATTACCGCCTGAAGCTAAGATGAATCTGCTAAAAATCCGTGTGAAATCTTCTTGCCGCGTGACTAGCTAAATTGCCGCGTGAATCCAAGAATTATTGCCGCCTTCGGAACTAAATTACGTTGCCGCGTGAAGCTAAATTCCGTGTGAATTGATTAAGCATTGAATATATTATGAATGGCTGCTAACTAATCAAATCCGTGGTTCATGAAATAAGGCACACGTGAACATGTTACTATGTATGTAATATGTTGAATCCCATCAAATTCACAAAGATGCCCATAATCCTTTGCATGTAATATATTAATAAAATATGCCATGTAATCCGTGCCCCGCATGCAAAATGTAATGAATTACTTGCTTGCTTCCTTAATCATATCACATGCTTGCTTAATCCGTGTATGGCTGAATTCCTTTGCATGACCAGACCCACTAGCATGATGGTGGCTGCCCACATGATATAATCCGTAACCTTTTAACCCACATGAATAATCATGTTTGATGTTGTCCACCAAATTGGATTTAACATGAATAGCTTGCATGAATATATTCAACTTGTAGGTGCAAAATATAGGAATCTGTGTGAATGTTTGCCGATTGAAAATATAGAATCCGTAGCTTAAATTGGACTTAGTTGCAACAAGAGCTGAATTAAATGGCTAAATTAGGACAATCCAATTGAACTTAATAATACTTGATGCGAGCCCGATCAGGATCATATCAACTTTATGTCCTATGTCACCACAATAGGTGCATGAGGATCAACTTCATCCGCAGAGAGATCATGAAAAAAGGAAAGAGAGTGAAGAAAAGAAAAATCAAGAGGGAAAAAATAATGAGGGGAAAAATAAGAGAGAAAAAGAAAGAAGAGAAAAGATGAGGAGCGAAAAACAAATATCTATGGAAAAAAGAGTGATGTGAGGCGAGCTTTAGATGGTAAACAACCGATGATTATACTTCGGTATAAGGAGGCGCTTGTGAACACTAACGCTAATGATTCTTCTTTGCCTAGTATTGTTTCATCTCTTTTGCAGGATTATAAGGATGTGTTTCCCGAGGAGCTTCCACAAGGATTACCACCTATTCGGGGAATTGAGCATCAAATTGACTTCGTACCTGGTGCAACCATTCCAAATCATCCAGCCTATCGGAGCAATCCCGAGGAGACGAAGGAGTTGCAAAGGCAAGTTGGCGAACTCATGGAAAAGGGGTTCGTGAGGGAAAGCATGAGTCCATGTGCAGTTCCAGTGATCTTAGTGCCTAAAAAGGATGGGAAGTGGCGCATGTGCATGGATTGTAGAGCGGTAAACAATATTACAGTAAAGTATTGACATCTCATTCCACGTTTAGATGACATGTTAGATGAATTGCATGGTTCTTATGTATTTTCAAAAATTGATTTAAAAAGTGGATATCATCAAATTCGCATGCATGAGGGTGATGAATGGAAAACAGCTTTCAAAACAAAATATGGGTTGTATGAGTGGTTAGTGTTACCTTTTGGTCTAACTAATGCTCCTAGTACTTTCATGAGATTAATGAACCATGTTTTGCATCCGTTCATTGGAAAATTTGTGGTTGTGTATTTTGATGACATCTTGATATATTGATAAGTAGGTTTCATACCTACTTATTGGATACTATTTGGTTTCATTTGTTGCTTATCTAATAGCTACTTAGTACGTTTTCATGCATTTTTCCCTCTCTTTCGGTTTTGATTTACTAGTCTCATTATATGGCTTTTGCACAGTTTTTGGTATATTTGACACGGGTTTTATTGCATTTGTTGCTTGGGAGATATTTGATTATTTGTTGCTTGTACAGGACACAAGAATCGAGAAATCAAGCTACAGCAGCACAGCAGCAGACTGGCAGCCGGCGCAGCTGTGCCCTGCTTGGCCTTGACGCCGTTGCAGCTGCGCCCCTCCTGTTCCTTCCCTGCCCCCGGCGCAGCTACGCCCCTTTTACAAAGGGCGCCGGCGCAGCTGAGCCTGTCGCCAGCCAGCCATACAGCACGTTCCATCCAGCGAAGCAGCATTATCAGGAAATCATGCAATGCCAGATTTTGAGGTTCTAGTGGAGCAAAACTTTATTAGTGGGAATCAGAATAAGTCAAATGAAGACAAATTATGCATGTAATTTATTCAATTGTGAATTCATTTTTGGGAGAGCTCCACCCACACGAAAATTAGTTAGTTTTCTGCATCATTAGCTAAAAAAAACACTCCAGCTGAGATTCAATTTTGCTTGGGAACTAAAGAATGAAGCTATATGGATGTTGAATTGAAGCTTGGGAGCAAGAAGTTAAGAATTAACACAACTTGGAAATTCACCAGAAGTTGCAGAACGGAAACAGGGAGCATTAATATTTCATGTTTTTGATTAATTTTTCCTATTCTGTAATTATGATGAAGAACCAACTGTGTATGATGAATTCTATTATTATTATTATGAACTAAGTTTAATTCTTGGGATTATAATGGATCTTTTGCTTAACTAAAAATTGATATGCTTCCTTATTATTGCTAATTGGTTATGAAATGAATGTCTAACATAATCTATACTTAATGTTTAATTGCTTGATCACCAATTACAGTGATAATTTATATGGAATTGAGAAAGGAAATATAAATTGAGATCTAATTATGTTAGCATATGTTCATAATTATTACATTCCTCGTGATATTATGTTTCGTGCTTAGGATAGAGATATACCGAAGCACCATATGTGGCCAATTGAGAACTTGCTCTTAAACCCTTTTGATTGTAATTCACATAGAGATATAGTGCGTTAGTCATCTAGGGTGTTCACATTCATTCTATCAATTGTGGATTTAATGTGATATGAATATGGTACATTGAGAGATGGTCATATTTTACATTCGTGTTCTCGACCAACATTCCATAGTAGTCAATTAGCAACAATAGGAAGCATGGAAATCTAAGTTCGCATTAACTGAAATTATAATCCCAAGCCCATAAAATCTGTATTTTTACAACCATAATTTGTTCTATTTGTTTCATTAGTATTCGCTAGATAACCTCATAGCTAAAAATCAATTGTTTAAAGAGATCGAATTAATTATAAAATCAGTGTTTGTAGTCATAAATGCAATCCAATTCCTTGTGGGATCGATACTTTACTTACTTTATATTACTTGTAGATCACGTGCACTTGCGTGTATGAGTCGTATTTGTTATACATACAAATATCCCAACAAGTTTTTGGCGCCGTTGCCGGGGAATTGTAATTGCGTTTTCGACTTTCATCATCAATTTAAATTAGATTGGTTTTAGTTAAACAAATCTGTTCTTATCCTAATTCTATTTTATTTTCTTCTACATTGTGATAGGTACTCTTGAGTAGTGTATGCATACTCAGTCGAAGAATCCTGACCTATTGCCTTTTGTGGATAACATTGAGAAAAGGGTTCAACAATCAAGGAAGTGTGCTGAAAATACTCTGGAGGATCTAGAACAACCTCAACCAATGGCGGGAGAAGCACAAAAAGCATTAACAGATTATGCTACACCAAGAATCAATGATTTGCAATCAAGTATCTCAAGGCCAGCCATAACAGCCAATTCCTTTAAAATCAAACCAGGGACTATCCATATGATCCAAAATTCTGTCCAATTCGGAGGAATGGTGGTTGATGACCCAAATGAGCACTTGATAAATTTTTTAGAGATCTGCGACACATTTAAATTCGGCGGGATCTCGGAAGATGCGGTGAGATTGCGGTTATTCCCATTCACATTGAGGGATAAAGCAAAGAGTTGGCTACACTCACTACCACCGGGATCTATTACTACTTGGCAAGATTTGGCACAGAAATTCTTAGCAAAATTCTTCCCACCAGCCAAAACTGCTGAGTTGAGAAATGACATCTCTTCATATGAACAACATCATGGAGAATCCTTGTACGAGACATGGGAGCGGTACAAGGAACTATTGAGAAAGTGCCCATATCACAGATTGCCACAATGGATGCAGCTTAACACATTTTACAATGGGTTGAATATTCAAACACGGGCAGGCATTGATGCAGCCGCGGGTGGAGTTTTCATGGGTAAAAATTATGATGAAGCTTATGAACTTTTGGAGACCATGGCTGCAAATAACTATCAATGGTCATCTTCTAGATCCAGCTAACCAAAAGTAGCAGGGATATTAGAGGTTGACACAGCCACTTCACTTAAAGCCCAGATATCTGCTATAGTCAAAAAGATTGACAACCTATGTGAAGGAAAGGGGCAGCAAGTTTCCATGATTTGTGAGCTTTGTGCAGGTTCACACTCTTCTGATCAGTGTGCCATCAATGCTGAGTCTGTACAATTTGTGAGCAACTACTAGCGACCAGCAAATCAATATCAGAACAACTACATTCCGGGGAATAGGAATCACCCCAATTTCTCATGGAGCAACCGGCAAGACCAACAACAAGCTCCAAAACCTCTCAATCCTCCGGGGTTCCACATTCAGCAACAAGTCTCTGCTACTGATAAGAAGGTTGCTGAAATGAGTGAAAATTTGGAGAGATACATGGCCAAAACCGATAAGTTAGAACAAGGCCAAACATTAGGCTTCAAGAATTTGGAGAATCAAATGAGTCAATTGTTCAGCTTGCTATCTAGTAGACCTCAGGGAGCCTTTCCTAGCGACACAGAAATCAATCCAAGGAGAAATGGAAAGGAGCAATGCCAAGCTGTCATCACCAGAAGTGGGAAGCAAACCCTGCCAACCAGCGCAGCTGCGCCCCTGTCACACGAGAAGACAGCGCAGCTGCGCCCCTCTCCAGTGCTGGATTCATCCAACGCAGCTGCGCCAATTTTGCAAAGGGAGACGGCGCAGCTGCGCCCTTCCCCAGAAACTGCCTCTGCTGAAATTTTTGAAGAGGAGAATAGCCTTGAGAAATATGAGCCCATACCAATAAAAAGCACATAAAAGACTCAACCTCCTCCCACCAAATATTACCCACCAGTTCCGTACCCTCAAAGGCAGCAAAAGCAGAACATGGACAAGCAATTCTCTAAGTTTCTTGAGGTTTTCAAAAAGCTTCAGATCAATATACTATTTGCAGAAGCCTTAGAACAAATGCCGAGCTATGCCAAGTTCATGAAGGGTATTCTGTCAAGGAAGAAGAAATTGCAAGATTTTGAAATTGTAGCTTTGACAGAGGAGTGCAGTGTGGTATTACAAAGGAAGCTACCTCCAAAGTTGAAGGATCCGGGCAGCTTCACCATTCCTTGTACCATTGGAGACCTATCGTTCAAAAAATGTTTATGTGATCTTGGTGCAAGCATTAATCTCATGCCATTGTCCGTCTTTACTCAGTTGGGATTACCAGCACCCAAGCCAACAAATGTCTCTCTTCAGCTAGCAGATCGTTTAGTCACCTATCCGAGAGGTATTGTGGAAGATGTTCTTGTTAAGGTTGATAAGTTCATTTTCCCAGCTGATTTCATAATCCTAGATTTTGAGGAGGACAAGGACATTCCCATCATACTTGAGAGGCCATTTCTAGCTACCGGGAGAACTCTCATTGATATGCAAAAGGGAGAATTGACAATGAGGGTTCAAGACCAAGAAGTCACCTTTAATGTTTTTAAAGCTATGAAATTTCCGACCAAAGAAGAAGAGTGTTTCCGAGTTGATATCATTGAAAATGCAGTGACCGAGGAATTCATTAAGGCCACACATGGTGATTTGCTTGAGATGACACTAATAGGAGACATCGACTTGGATGAGCCCGAGAACTGTGAGTATGTTCATTTTCTAGATGCAATACCCAGGATGGCAAAGTTCAAGGTACCTATTGAGCCCTTGAAAAGCTCAAATGATGCATCATCTCATTTAAAACCATCTAGGGAGGTACCTCCAAAACTTGAGCTTAAGCCCTTACCAAGTCACCTCAGGTATGCATATCTAGGCTCTTCAGATACTTTACCTGTAATTATTTCCTCTGCACTAACCTCTTTGCAGGAGGACAAGCTGATAAGAATCCTTCGAGAATTCCAAGGTGCTATTGGATGGACCATTGCTGATATAAAAGGAATCAGCCCCTCATTTGGCATGCACAAGATTCTAATGGAGGATGACAGTAAGCCCACCATAGAACATCAAAGAAGGCTGAATCCCATCATGAAAGAAGTAGTGAAAGCAGAAATTCTGAAATGGCTAGACGCCGGGATCATCTATCCCATCTCTGACAGTCCGTGGGTGAGCCCTGTGCAGTTCGTACCGAAAAAAGGAGGAATAACTATGGTAAGAAATGAGAACAACGAGCTAATACCAACCCGAACAGTCACGGGGTGGAGAGTTTGCATGGACTACCGAAAGCTCAACAAAGCCACAAGGAAAGATCACTTTCCACTTCCATTCATTGATCAAATGTTGGACAGATTGGCAGGGCATGGATACTACTGTTTGCTAGACGGATATTCTGGTTACATTCAAATTACCATCGCTCCAGAAGATCAAGAGAAGACCACTTTTACTTATCCATATGGAACTTTTGCTTTCAGACGAATGTCCTTTGGTCTCTGTAATGCTCCAGCTACATTTCAACGGTGCATGATGGCAATATTTTCTGACATGGTGGAAATTAACATGGAAGTCTTCATGGATGATTTTTCGGTGTTTAGAAATTCCTTCGACAGTTGTCTAGAGAATTTGGTCATGGTACTAAAGAGATGCATAGAAACAAACCTTGTGCTTAATTGGGAGAAATGCCACTTCATGGTTCAAGAAGGAATAATCTTGGGTCACAAGGTCTCAGCAAGAGGGTTGGAAGTAGATAAAGCAAAGTTAGAAATTATCGAGAAACTGCCTCCACCAACTTCTGTGAAGGGAGTTCGAAGTTTTTTGGGCCATGCTGGATTTTACCGGAGATTTATCAAAGACTTCTCCAAAATCACAAAACCCCTGTGCAATCTATTGGAAAAGGATGTTCCGTTCATATTCGATGAAAATTGCTTAGTAGCCTTTGAGTTGTTGAAAAAGAAGTTGACATCGGCACCTGTGATAGTGGCCCCGGATTGATCTCTTTCATTTGAGCTTATGTGTGATGCTAGTGATTACGCTGTGGGCATGGTTTTGGGTCAGCGCAAAGACAAGGTTCTTCATGCAATTTACTATGCTAGTAAGACACTCTCAGAGGCCCAAATGAATTACACCACCACCGAGAAGGAACTACTCGCGGTTGTTTATGCATTCGATAAGTTTCGGTCCTATCTCGTTGGAACGAAAGTAGTGGTGTACACTGACCATGCAGCAATTCAGTATTTGATTTCTAAGAAAGATGCCAAGCCCAGATTAATCAGGTGGATCCTTTTGCTCCAAGAATTTAACTTGGAAATAAAGGACAAGAAAGGCACGGAGAATCTGGTAGCTGATCATCTTTCCAGATTAGACAATCCGGACTTGGAGAGCAAAGAGAAGGTTGAAATAAATGAGTGCTTCCCTGATGAGCAGCTGTTTGCAATCCCAACTTAGATCCCATGGTTTGTTGATATTGTTAACTATCTTGTGAGTCATGTGCTACCACCGGATCTAACTTCTCAGCAAAAGAAGAAATTTTTGCATGATGTAAAGAGATACATGTGGGACGAGCCTTACTTGTTCAAGCAATGTACAGATCTTGTGATCCGAAGGTGCATTCTTGATGTCGAGACTACCAGT
Source organism: Aralia elata (assembly GCA_034770075.1). Classification (NCBI taxonomy): domain Eukaryota; kingdom Viridiplantae; phylum Streptophyta; class Magnoliopsida; order Apiales; family Araliaceae; genus Aralia; species Aralia elata. The sequence continues at coordinate 39,839,315 of CM068382.1, forward strand.
ATATTATATGCATGTCATTCTTCTCTGTATGGCGGCCATTACGGAACGCAAAGGACTGCAACCAAAGTACTCCAGGTCGGGCTCTATTGGCCCACTTTGTTCAAAGATGCCCACCAGTTCATAAAGAATTGTGATCGATGCTAACGGGTGGCAACATCTCCAACCGCAATGAAATGCCATTAAATGTGATCTTGGAGGTAGAGATCTTTGACGTATGGGGCATAGACTTCATGGGACCATTTCCATCATCCTGCAGCAATCTCTATATCCTTCTAGCGGTTGATTATGTGTCCAAATGGGTGGAAGCTTCGGCGTTACCAACCAATGATGCTAAGGTGGTCTTGAGGTTTATACAGAAGAACATCTTCACTAGGTTTGGCACTCCACGTGCCATCATCAGTGATGAGGGTAGCCATTTTTGTAACAAACAGTTCACAGCCCTCCTGGCCAAGTATGGAGTGAGACACAAAATTGTCACAGCCTACCATCCACAAACAAATGGGCAAGCCGAAGTGTCCAACCATGAGGTAAAAAGAATTCTGGAAAAGATTGTTAATCCTTCCAGAAAATATTGGTCTCTAAAGCTAGATGAAGCCTTGTGGGCTTACAGAACCGCACATAAGACACCTCTCGGCATGTCTCCTTACCATGTGGTCTATGGAAAAGCCTGCCATCTACCGGTTGAGTTAGAGCACAAAGCCTATTGGGCGATCAAAAAGTTGAATTTTGACCCGACTGTAGCGGGAGAGAGGAGACTTCTGCAGCTAAATGAACTTGATGAATTTCGATTGCAAGCCTATGAGAATTCTAAACTCTACAAGGAGAAGGTAAAGAGATGGCACAACAGAAAAATCATCGAGAGGAAATTTGAACCTGGCCAAGCGGTCTTGCTATTCAATTCCAGGCTCAAGTTATTCCCGGGAAAGCTCAAATCCCGATGGTCGGGTCCCTTTACCATCACAGCTGTATTCCCACATGGAGCCGTCGAAATTATTGGAAAGGACAGTGCGCAACCATTCAAGGTTAACGGCCAAAGACTAAAGCACTATTGGGGAGGCGATGTCGATCGCCAGGAATCCTCAGTTATCCTAGCCATGAGTTGAGCAACAATGGAGAGTCGAGCTAACCGACTTTAAACCAAGCGCTTCTCGGGAGGCAACCCGAAATTACTTTTATTACTTTTTATTAGTATATGATTTTAATTCAGTTTGCATGGTTTCATTTTAATACTTTTGTTTACTTTTCAGGAGTACAAATCGTGCCTTCAACCGTATGACTTAAGCAGAATTTAAGTTTGGGGGTGCATAGTTCGTTGCATTGCGTATGCAACGTTCGTAAGTTTACTAGTTTGAATTGAGATCTTGTTTCTTTTGAGATGTGTTGGATATTTATAAGAATTGAGTTTTTCACCTGAAATTCTAATGTGTGTCAAGTGTGTTTCAAAAAAAAAATATAGAGGAATCAAAATTTTCATCCAGGGAGTCGGAAGGCCGGCGCAGCTGCGCCGCACCTCAAGCCAATCAGTTGCGCAGCTACGCCATGCTCTAACAGCATGCAAAAATCTGAGCCTCGGCGCAGCTGCGCCCCCCCCATCAGTTCATCAGCAGCGCAGCTGCGTCGGTGTCTGCCGGAGCCAAATCTGGGATCCAGCGCAGCTGCGCCTCATACCCAGTTCAACTAGGGCGCAGCTGCGCCCCTCGCGAATTTTTTTTTATATAAGGGTAGTCCCCATCAGTCATGTCACATCACAAATCATAAACCCTAAACCTAACACACTCTCTAGCAGCAGAGCCCATCCTCTCCTCTCATCCCTAGCCATTCTCACTAAACCCTAGTTACATACCATCCTCCACTAAACCCTAATCTCATTCAACCATGCCGAAGCATGCACGCACACCCCAGCCTTCCTCTTCTAGCAGCAGTGGTTCCGATTCTGTGGGTGGTGGCATCAACACTCTGGATGCCACCAAGCTTGTCAATCTCTCTGCTCAGCATTACTACTGGGAAGTTCTAAGCGTCAAATCCTTCATACCAGAGAGGGGTTTGAAGCCCAAGGCACAAGATGGGCGTATTCTTGACCAAATCCGGCGTTTGGGCTGGTTGCTTTTTATTGAGACACCTAAGTCAGCCCCGATGGCCATTGTTCGAGAATTCTATGCCAACGCCCAGAAAACACAGAATGGGATTCCCTTCATGCGGGGAAAGCAGGTCTCCTACACTGCGTAGGCTATCAATGAACTTTTCCGCCTGCCGTCCACTACTGCTGAGGCCACTAACTGGGTGGAGCATGAGCGTTTCGAGACTGACCTCGACGCTTTGGTACGGGAGATGTGCCAGCTGGGCACTCAGTGGAGGACTCAGCCAGGCACCACTCTAAAGGTTCACTTTCCTCAAACAGCGCTGAACAGATATGCCAAGGCGTGGTACGCCTTCATTTGCGCGAGCATCTTGCCGACCACCCATCACCAGGACGTGACACGGGATCGGGCGGTTCTCTTGCACCGCATTCTGCGTGGAGGGAGCATTGACTTGGGATATATCATTCACCAGTCCATGCTTCGTTTCATGCGTGTTGTCACCTCCGGTGCTATTCCACACGCCTCGATTATCACACGCCTATGTCTAGCAGCGAACGTGGAATGGGGCGAGGAGACCCTCTAGTTGCCCATGCGGGACATTGACAGCGCCACGATCAGAAAGTACAATGTATGGCGCGGTGGAGAGTCCCGCCCTAGTAGGTTGGGTTTTATTTTGGCTAATGAGGAGGAGGAGGCCAGTGAGGAGGACGTGCCTGCCCTACCAGTGCAGCAGAGGGGAGTCAGTGGACGCGCGAGATGCGCCGCCTGCAGCGCCGCATGGACGCGTTGCACACGAGCTTTAGGGATTACAGCGTCTCCTTCGCAGGTGCATTATCGGAGGCATTCAGTTAGCAGGGGGTCCACGTCGAGTTTCCCACATTCGGTTCCGGCATCCCTTATCCTCCGCCCGACACACCGCCTAACGGTGCCGAGGACGATGCTTAGGGGAGTACTCTTTACCCTTTTATCTCCAATGAGGACATTGTATATTTTAAGTTTGGGGGTATTAGGCTTGCCTAGTTTTGTTTGTGATGCTTTTAATTATCTGTTTTTAGTATTAGTTTATTTGCTTGTTTAAGTAAGTTTTATTAATATTTGCAAAAAAAAAATGATGAATTTTTCATGCATATCATATCACATCATGTAGTTTAATTGCATGATCCTTGTATCTTGATTAGTAAACATCCTCACGTGTCTGTGATAAAAATTTTTAATTTTTGCTAATTGCTAAGACTTGGGTCGAATGCCATGATAGATTGCAACTCTTGTCTTGTGTTGATTATGATAGAACCGGTTTGCAGTTTTTAGTAGTTCTCTCACTAAGTAGCCTAAAAGATTCGCATAATTGAGTTCTGGGGGGAATTTGTTGTGTTTGTATTGATTGAGGCAATAGTGGGAAGTATTAGCTAAGACCACACGTGTTTAAGTTTGGGGGAACACTTAGTAGAGCATTTGTGCAACGAAATGGAGCGTAAAACGCATTCGTTGATATAAAAAAAACATTGAATAAATGCTTGGTTAGCCTAGTTTTGTGGCCTTTGATATTCGAGTAAGTACGCCCTAGGGGATGTCTCTACACCTAGCGCCCTAAGACCAATTGGTTTGGGAGTCGTTGGTAGAAAGCTCGCTACATGGGTATCATTGAATAGCCTAAGGGAACTAGGCATTGCACAACGAAGCTATATGGATGTTGAATTGAAGCTTGGGAGCAAGAAGTTAAGAATCAACACAACTTGGAAATTCACCAGAAGTTACAGAACGGAAACAGGGAGCATTAATATTTCATGTTTTTGATTAATTTTTCCTATTCTGTAATTATGATGAAGAACCAACTATGTATGAAGAATTCTATTATTATTATTATGAACTAGGTTTAATTCTTGGGATTATAATGGATCTTTTGCTTAACTAAAAATTGATATGCTTCCTTATTATTGCTAATTGGTTATGAAATGAATGTCTAACATAATCTATACTTAATGTTTAATTGCTTGATCACCAATTACAGTGATAATTTATATGGAATTGAGAAAGGAAATATAAATTGAGATCTAATTATGTTAGCATATGTTCATAATTATTACATTCCTCGTGATATTATGTTTTGTGCTTAGGATAGAGATATACCGAAGCACCATATGTGGCCAATTGAGAACTTGCTCTTAAACCCTTTTGATTGTAATTCACATAGAGATATAGTGCGTTAGTCATCTAGGGTGTTCACATTCATTCTATCAATTGTGGATTTAATGTGATATGAATATGGTACATTGAGAGATGGTCATATTTTACATTCGTGTTCTCGACCAACATTTCATAGTAGTCAATTAGCAACAATAGGAAGCATGGAAATCTAAGTTCGCATTAAGTGAAATTATAATCCCAAGCCCATAAAATCTGTATTTTTACAACCATAATTTGTACTATTTTTTTCATTAGTATTCGTTAGATAATCTCATAGCTAAAAATCAATTGTTTAAAGAGATCGAATTAATTATAAAATCGGTGTTTGTAGTCATAAATGCAATCCAATTCCTCGTGGAATCGATACTTTACTTACTTTATATTACTTGTGGATCACATGCACTTGCGTGTATGAGTCGTATTTGTTATACATACAAATATCCCAACATATATAGCAAAAACTTGGGAGAACATGCATTGCATTTAAAATCTGTTTTAGATGTACTTCGTAAGGAGAAGTTATTTGCTAACATAGATAAGTGCACGTTTTGTACGGATAGAATTATTTTTCTTGGGTTTGTTATGAGTTCACAGGGAGTTCAAGTGGATGAGGAGAAAATACGTGCAATCCGAGAATGGCCGAGTCCAACAAATGTGAGTCAAGTTCGTAGTTTCCATGGACTGGAAAGTTTCTACCGACGGTTTATGAGGAACTTCAGCGACATCACAGCACCATTGACGGAAGTAATGAAAAAGAGTGTGGGTTTTAAGTGGGGTGAAGAACAGGAAAAGGCGTTTAAATTGATTAAAGATAAATTGACTAACGCTCCTTTGCTTGTTTTACCTAACTTTACTAAGACTTTTGAGATTGAGTGTGATGCTTCAGGTTTAGGGATTGGAGCTGTGTTGATGCAGGAAGGAAAACCAGTGGCGTACTTTAGCGAGAAGTTAAGTGGGGCAGCTCTAAACTATCCTACTTATTACAAGGAGATGTATGCATTGGTTCGAGCGTTGGAAACATGGCAACACTACCTTTGGCCTAAAGAGTTCGTGATTCACACCGATCATGAATCTTTGAAGTACTTGAAAGGACAGCACAAGTTGAACAAGCGGCATGCTAGGTGGATGGAGTTTATCGAGACATTTCTATATGTCATCCGGTACAAACAGGGTAAGGAGAATGTTGTTGGTGATGCTCTTTCGAGGAGGTACGTGTTATTAAATACTCTTGATACAAAATTGCTTGGTTTTGAACGAATCAAAGACTTATATGTTAGTGACCTTGATTTTTGTGAAGAGTTTAAATTATGTGAGAAGAATACTGTAGGTAAATACTTTAAAGTTGATGGTTTTCTGTTTCGGGAAAATAAGTTGTGTATACCTGCATGTTCTTTGCGTGAGTTGTTGATTAGGGAGTCACATGGGGGAGGTCTGATGGGTCATTTTGGTGTTGAAAAGACTTTATCTGTGTTAAAAGAGCATTTTTATTGGCCTCATATGAAACGAGATGTAGAAAGAATTCGTGATAAATGCATTACGTGTAAACAAGCTAAGTCTCGTGTTCAGCTTCATGGATTGTATACGCCATTGCCTATATCTAGTGAACCTTGGATTGACTTATCTATGGATTTTGTGTTAGGTTTACCTAGGTCTAAGCGTGGTCATGATTCTATATTTGTGGTCGTAGATAGATTTTCTAAGATGGCACATTTTATTCCATGTCACAAAACTGATGATGCATCCCATATTGTTGATTTGTTCTTTAGAGAAATTGTGCGTTTGCATGGCATGCCTAGAACAATTGTTTCAGATAGAGATTCTAAATTTTTGAGTTATTTGTGGAAGACATTGTGGTGTAAGTTAGGGACTAAACTGTTATTTTTAACTACTTGTCATCCGCAAACCGACGGTCAAACTGAAGTTATAAATAGGACTTTATCTGCATTATTAAGGGCAATCATTAAGAAGAATATTAAGCATTGAGAGGAATGTTTACCACATGTTGAGTTTGCTTATAATCGATCTGTTCATTCTGCTACTAATTTTTCACCGTTTGAGATTGTATATGGTTTTAATCCTTTAACACCGTTACCTGTTTCTGAGTATACTAACTTAGATGGAAAGCAAAAGGCTGAGTTTGTTAAGCAGATACATGAGAAAACTCGACTCAACATTGAGAGGAGGACAGAGCAATACGCAAAACAGGCCAATAAGGGGCGACGTCAAGTTGTTTTTGAACCAGGAGATTGAGTATGGTTACACTTGCAAAAAGAAAGATTTCCGGCTCAACGACGATCAAAATTGCTTCCTAGAGGAGATGGACCATTTCAAGTGCTTGAGCGCATTAATGACAATGCCTATAAACTGGATTTACCGGGTGAGTATAATGTTAGTGCATCATTTAATGTTTCTGACCTTAGTCCGTTTGATGTAGGAGATGATTTGAGGACAAATCCTTTCCAAGAGGAGAGGAATGATGAGGACATACCTAGCAAGGATAAGGGCGGGAGCTATGGAGCGGATCCGGTGCAAGTTCCAGTTGGACCAGTGACGAAAGCACGAGCAAAGAGCTTCAGGGAAGGGCTTATTGGGTTTATTCAAGGAGCTTGGAATGACAAGGATACAAGTTCAAAGGCGTTGGAGTTGGAACCTAGGTTTGTGAATGTGCTACAAGTGAGGGACCCAAGTCAAGAAGCAAAGGAGGAAAAAATTCAACTAAGTCTTGGTTCTAGTGCCTAAGGCGCTACATGCCTTGTGTTTCAAACGCCTAGGGCGCTCGCCAAATATGGGTGATTCAGCAACTCTAGCACCTAAAGTGCTCGTCCCATTGTATTTTCAGCGCTTAGAGCGCTAGCCAAATGTGGAGACACTACAGGATAGCACCTAAAGCACTGCATCAAGAAGCAACCTAGCGCCTAAAGTGCTAGGCTCTGTACACGGATTCCAAAGTCGCGTTTGATCAGATTTCTTTCCTTAATTTTAGCATATTTTCATAATTCTATTGTAATTAGGATATTTTAAGATAGGATTTTGATTCCAAATCAGTTGTTATTTCCTTTAGGGATTCTAGGGTTTCATAGTTAGTATAAATAGACATTTGATTGTAATTCAAAACAACAATAATATTCAGAGTTTATTCATACTTGAGAGTTATTCTCTACTTTTGGTTCTTTGAAGAATTTCTAAGCTAACTTCTTAGTTTTTCTTTTGAGATTCATAATTAACTTATCATACAACAAACCATAGTTGTGTGTGGCGTTATTCTACTGCATCATTCAATCATACGGAGATTATCGTTTGAATTAAATGAGGGTCAAAGTGTTGTTGGTGTTTCATCCTTTATACATTCAAATTGCTTGATCGAATATATCAAGATTCTCGTCTCCAGATTAGACGTTGGTTTAAGATTTCAAAAGAATCCATCAATTTGCTTACTAGAAATGATCCGAGCGACGACCACCTCACGCAAGCGTGCCGTAGAGTCTATCAAGGTACGTGTTATTGAATACTCTTGATACAAAATTGCTTGGGTTTGAACGAATTAAAGAGTTGTATGTTAATGACCTTGAATTTTGTGAAGAGTTTAAATCATGTGAAAAGAATGTTGTAGGTAAATACTTTAAAGTTGATGGTTTTCTATTTCGAGAAAATAAGCTATGTATACCTGCATGTTCTTTGCGTGAGTTGTTGATTAAAGAGTCACATGGGGGAGGTCTAATGGGTCACTTTGGTGTTGAAAAGACTTTATCTATTTTGAAAGAACATTTTTATTGGCCTCATATGAAACGAGATGTGGAAAGAATTTGTGATAAATGCATTACGTGCAAACAAGCTAAGTCTCGTGTTCAACCTCATGGATTGTATACACCATTGCCTATATCTAGTGAACCTTGGATTGATTTATCTATGGATTTTGTATTGGGTTTACCTAGGTCTAAGCGTGGTCATGATTCTATATTTGTGGTCGTGGATAGATTTTCTAAAATGACACATTTTATTCCATGTCACAAGACTGACGATGCATCCCATATTGTTGATTTGTTCTTTAGGGAAATTGTGCATTTGCATGGCATGCCTAGAACAATTGTTTCAGATAGAGATTCTATATTTTTGAGTTATTTTTGGAAGACATTGTGGTGTAAGTTATGTACTAAACTGTTATTTTCAACTACTTGTCATCCACAAGCTGATGGTCAAACAGAAGTAGTTAGTAGAAATTTATCTGTATTATTAAGGGCTATTATCAAAAAGAATATTAAAGTTTGGGAAGAGTGTCTACCACATGTTGAGTTTGCTTATAATCGGGCTGTTCATTCTGTTACACAATTTTCACCATTTGAGATTGTATATGGGTTTAATCCCATGACTCCATTGGATTTATTACCATTACCTGTTTCTGAGTTTACTAACATGGATGGAAAGAAAAAGGCTGAATTTGTTAAGCAGATACATGAGAAGACGAGACTCAACATTGAAAGGAGAACGGAGCAATATGCGAAACAGGCCAACAAAGGTCGACGTCAAGTGATCTTTGAACCGGGAGAGTGGGTTTGGCTGCATATGAGGAAGGAAAGGTTTTCGGCTCAAAGACATTCGAAATTGCTTCCGAGGGGAGATGGTCCATTCCAAGTGCTTGAGTGCATCAATGACAATGCCTATAAACTGGATTTACCGGGTGAGTATAATGTTAGTACAACATTTAATGTTTCTGACCTTAGTCCGTTTGATGTAGATGATGATTTGAGGACAAATCTTTTTCAAGAGGAGAGGAATGATGAGTACATGCTTAGCTTGGACAAGGGTGGGAGCTATGAGCGGATCCGGTGCAAGTTCCAGTTGGACCAGTGACAAGAGCACGAGCAAAACGCTTTAGGGAAGGGTTAAATGGCTTAATTCGGGAGGTGTGGATGGAGCATGGATCCAAGGCTTGTATGAGAGAAGATGATTCAAAACTTGTTTCCTTGTTGCGAATCGTGGATGTTTTCAAAGCTGGCCTTAAAAGCCCCGGCGTTCGGAATGCCTTGGAAATGAAAGCCCCGGCTTTGGAATACAGATTGTTTTCTGGCCTTGAAAGTCCCGGCGTCGGCAGCTAGTGCAACTTGGACGCCCCGACGTCCAAGCCCTGACACGGGATCCGAGGACGCGTTTTTCCACACGTTTTTTTATTAGATTCTTGGATGTTTCCATATCTTTTAGATTTCTACTTTGATTAGGAACTTTGTTGAGTTAGTTTGTTTCCTAATTGACTTGTAATTAGTATTTTAATTCTTTATTGATTAGGGTTTTATTCTATTAGTATAAATAGAATACTTGGGAGATGTAATTAAATGAACAATTACAATTATTCTGAGTTTTATACAATTAAGAGCTATTCTCTACTTTTGGTTCTTTGAAGGATTTCTAAGTTATTATTCTTAGTTTTTCTTTGAGATTCAATTTTAACTTATCATACAACAAACCATAGTTGTGTGTGGCGTTATTCTATCGCATCATACAATCGTACGAAGATTATCGTTTACTCCTAAACGAGGGTGATAAGTATAAAATTTGTTATGCTTTTATCTCTTAATATCTAGTCTTTTATACTTATTTGGCACCTAAATGTACTCATTATTCTTATATTTTGATTTAGGTTACAAATGGAGCCATTAAATGAAAACTGTGTTATTTTTGCACTTTTGGATTATTTTAAAATCCGTCTGTCCGCTTGAGGCTCAAATTAACACTTGATCATGCCTTATTCTCTCAAAGCTCAAAGAAGGAAAGTTGTAGATCTATTTCTTAGCTTTTTGGATCATCTTGAAACGCCTAAATCGAAGCTCGGATGAGAGAGTTATGACCATTTTACCAACATACGTCAAAGTTGAAAATTTCAGGAAATTGAGCTTTTGGACAGATTGACCTTTGGGGCTTCGGTTGAGATTTGAATTGTGTTAAAGTTTCCAAATGAAAATGTGGTCTTCTTGAAGTTTTTAGTAGACTTCTCAAGCTTTCCAGAATGGTATGGTGAGAAAAAATTCGAGTTCATTTGGGCCTCCAAATATTGCTTTTTAGACAGCTAATCTGAATCCCGCCAAGACTAAATTCCTGTTCGGACCAGTTGGAGTATTTGGGCCATAACTTGAGCTTCCCAACTCCAAATCAGGTGATTCAAAAGCCGAAATTCATTAGAAACTCGAGGGCTACAACGTTTCTTCTTTGCTCAAGTCCAACATCAGCAGTCTACTAATTCAAAATTAGCTTGCAAGCTGCTGATCAGTTTTGGTGTCAGATTTTGACTTTTTATGAGGGGCACGTTTTTGGGTTTTTGATTGCCTTAGATGGCTGATTCACATGACCATGATTAGTTGTTGGATCTTGACATCTTGTACACTTGAGTGCCTATAAATACCAAGTGAAGCTAGGTTTGTATTTTGCTAATTCACAAACTAATACACACCATCTTCTTCATCTTCTCCATCTTCTCCAAATTCTAGTGTAATTAGTAGGGAAAGAGGATCACCTCCGTAGTGAGGTTGTCGTCCTCACCCCTTTTATAAATTAGTAGGGAAAGAGGATCACCTCCATAGTGAGGTTGTCGTCCTCACCCCTTTTAGAATTCAAGAAAATATTAATTGGACTTAATATGTTAGGCTAGTTCCTTTACTCAGTTCGAAGGGGATGTTGAACCTTGTTTACAGGTAATGGTTTGATTAAGTATAAGCTATTTATTCCTTCTTACATGAAGTTCATTCTTGATAATCTATTTTAATTGTTAAATGATATTTATTCGGATTGGTTTAATGTGATCGGTTAAGTCAATTTGATTAATTTTATTTGCTAGATTAAGGGACAGTATTACGTGTAATTGATGTTGTTCCTAATCACAAGTAGCAATTAGTAATACATGATTGTGGTCAAGCTTTTGAGTATTGCTATGATTATCGGAAGACAAGTTAAATAATCCGAACTTATGTGATTGTTGCTTGGATTAGTCTAATTCCCTAGTTCTTAATACAACTATTATATTAAATCTAGAGAGCTTATTCTAGGTTGTATAATGGTTAGAATCTTGTGAAGAGCTTGTTTCATTAAGTGATAATCTAAGGGGAGTTTCGGGTAGTAGAGCTTGTTGCTACCTAGGGCTATTAATTTCATTTAAGGATAAATATTATTTTACTTAATTATTCTATTATTGGAAAAAGGTGATACTGAACCGGAAGAACTGAAATCTTTAATTAATTGGTTATTCTTATCACTTTAAATTCTGTTCTTGATAATTAGTGAAATCAAATTATAAACTTCCCCCTTTTTGGTAAACAAAGAATAATTTTAGACTAATCACTCTCTATGGGATCGACTCTTACTTGCACTGCTACATTATTATCTTTCACAGTAAGGTTTTATTTTTGGTTGCTTGCGACAGCACATCAAATTTTGGCGCCATTGCCGGGGAGTGATTTTAGTTTATTTTTCTTTGTTTTCATTATTTTTATCTTTATTTATTATTATTTTTTGTTGTACTCAGGTAATTTGAATTTCATTTGATTGTTTATGTCCAAAACTCGATCTACTAATCAAGGTGATTTAAAGTGTGATCCAGAAATAGAGAGAACCATTCGTAGATTAAGGAAGGTAGCTCGAAAAAATTGTGAAGAGAAGGACACCATGGCAGAAACCCGAACTTTGAAGGAGCTTGCGGCCCCTACTTTGAATCAACAACCTTTATGCATAACCTTCCCTAATCTAGATGCTAATACTCATTTTGAATTAAAATCTGGACTAATACATCTTTTACCTACTTTTCATGGTTTGGCAGGTGAAGACCCTCACAAACATTTGAAGGAATTTCATGTGGTATGCACAAGTATGAAGCCTACCGGAGTAACGGAAGAACAAATCAAGTTAAGAGCCTTTTCATTTTCTCTAAAAGATTTAGCTAAGGATTGGATTTACTATTTACCCTCCGGAAGTATCACAAAATGGGAAGAGATGAAAAGATTATTCTTAGAAAAATATTTCCCCGCTTCAAGAGCAGCCAACATTCGAAAAGAAATTTGTGGTGTGAGGCAGAATAATGGAGAAACCCTTTATGAGTATTGGGAACGTTTTAAGAAACTATGTGCAAGTTGCCCCCATCATCAAATTAGTGATCAACTCCTCATCCAATACTACTATGAAGGTCTTTTATCTATAGATAGGAGCATGATTGATGCTGCTAGTGGAGGAGCTCTGGTGGACAAGACTCCCGAGGCTGCAAGAAATCTCATTGCAAATATGGCAGCCAATACTCAACAATTTGGCAGTCGACTTGATTTCTCACCTAGGAATGTGAATGAGGTAAAAGTTTCTGCCATTGAACAACAAATTGCAAGTCTAACTTCTCTTGTTCGTCAAATGGCTACAGGAAACATGCCAGCAGCAAAAGCTTGTGGTATTTGTTTGTTAACAAATCACAATACAGATGCATGCCCAACCCTGCAAGAGGATGATAATATGCAACAGGCAAATGCAGTGGGGAATTATCAAGGACAACCTCAGAGAAAATATGATCCTTACTCTAACACTTACAATTCCGGATGGAGGGATCATCCCAATTTGAGCTATGGAGGTACTAGGCCACCAGTGCAAGGTGTTTTCCCAAATGGGCAGCAAAGTTTTCAACCAGCTCAACCACAGTACCAACCTAGACAAGCTGCTCCTGTTAATTCTGGAACATCTCTTGAGGACATGTTCAAGGCATTCATGAATCAAACACAACAATTCTAGCAAGAGACAAGGACTTCCATCCACAATCTAGAAAATCAGATGAGTCAACTTGCTACGACAGTTGGTCGATTGGACTCTCAAAGTTCAGGGAAGCTACCTTCTCAAACTATTGTCAATCCGAGAGAGAATGCATGTGCCATAACTTTGAGGAGTGGAAAACAATTGGAAGCACTAAAAGTTACTTGTGAACTTGAGGAAGATAAGGCTACGGAGGATGCAGAAATATCAAAGGTAAAACCTAACACTCATGTTCAGCTAAAGACTAATCCTTTACCTTTTCCTCCCAGGAATCCTAAAACTTCAAAGAAGGATGAGCAAGAAAAAGAAATTCTAGAAACTTTCAGGAAGGTAGAGGTGAATATTCCTTTACTAGATGCAATTAAACAAGTGCCCAGGTATGCAAAATTTTTGAAAGAATTATGCACTAACAAAAGAAAATTAAAAAATGATGAAAGAGTCATTGTTGGTGAGAATGTATCAGCAGTCCTTCAAAGAAAAATGCCCCCTAAATGTAAAGATCCAGGCATGTTTACAATTCCATGTAGAATAGGTAATACTAGATTTGAGAAAGCTATGCTAGATTTAGGAGCTTCAATTAATGTCATGCCATTATCTATTTTTGCTTCTTTAAATCTAGGTCCTTTAAAACAAACTGGTGTTATTATTCAATTGGCTGATCGTACTAACACTTACCCCCAAGGGGTAATTGAAGATGTCTTGGTGCAGGTGAATGAACTAATCTTTCCTGCAGATTTTTACATAGTGGATATGGATGATGATAAATCCCCAAATCATGCACATATACTTTTAGGGAGGCCATTCTTGAAAACAGCAAGGACTATGATTGATGTGCATAATGGAACCTTAACCATGGAGTTTGATGGTGAAAAGATACAATTCAACATATATGAGGCCATGAGGTATCCTAGTGATATTCACCCTGTTTTTACTATTGATGTACTTGACTCTTTAGTGCAGAAGTCTTTTGAACACACACAAAAGGAAAGTTTGGAGGTCGCCATCACCAACAGTCTGGAATTAGATAAAGAAGAAGAGATTGAGCAAAATCAGGACTTGAAAGAGACTATAGCTGCATTACATTCTTTACCTAAAACCTCAGCTAAATATGCAGTTTATTCTATTCAATTGCCTAGTTCTTATCAAAAGTTATTACTATCTGTTGTGCAGGCCCCAACCTTAGAACTGAAACCATTACCTGCACACTTGAAGTATGCATTCTTACGGAAGAATGAGACGCTACCAGTGATTATTGCTAACAATCTAGCCAAAGTACAAGAAGACAAACTGCTCAGAGTCCTAAGGGACCATATAACAGTCTTTGGTTGGACTATAGCAGATATCAAAGGTATCAGTCCTGCTACGTGCATGCATAGAATCCTTTTGGAAGATGGAGCCAAGCCCACTAGAGACGCACAAAGAAGACTTAATCCACCCATGATGGAGGTAGTGAAGAAGGAGGTGCTGAAATTACTTGATGCAGGTATAATTTATCCCATCTCAGACAGTCAATGGAATCACAGTCATCAAAAACGATGATAATGAGTTGGTGCCTACACGTATGCAGACAGGATGGAGAGTTTGTATTGATTACAGGAAGTTAAATGTTGTAACTAGAAAGGATCACTTTCCTCTTCCTTTTATTGATCAAATGTTGGAAAGATTAGCTGGGCATGCTTATTACTGTTTTCTAGATGGTTTTTCAGGTTATAACCAAATTGTGATTGCACCCGAAGACCAAGAAAAGACCACATTCACATGTCCTTTTGGTACATTTGCGTATCGTAGAATGTCCTTTGGACTGTGTAATGCACCAGGTGCCTTCCAACGATGTATGGTAAGCATCTTTTCTGATTTTCTTGAAAACTGCATTGAAGTATTTATGGATGACTTCACAATACATGGTGATTCTTTAGATGTATGCCTCGATAATCTGACTCGTGTTCTAGATAGATGCTTAGAAACTAATCTTGTTCTTAATTGGGAAAAGTGTCACTTTATGGTGGAACAAGGTATAGTACCTGTGACACCCCCAAATTCGGGTACCAATACCTCGAGTTTGGTGCTCACGATAAAATACATTCATGCACCTCTAAACAACATATGACAACTAATGTGGAAACAAATAAACATAGATTGTTTATTACAAAAGGTTTACTACGGTCCCAAGGTCTATAACCTCAATTAAAATACATCATGAAATATTCAAATAATACAAATAGGTTCCATGATTACATAACAGGATAGTAACACATAAATGTTATTCACGCGACTACTCTTTAAGCTTTCCTTTGCCTTTGTCCGCTTTGGAACTCTCCGGCTTAACTGCAATTTGTTCATAATATAGCAAGGGTGAGCAACTAATTTGCTCAGCAAGTTTAAAATGAATAATAAAGATATATCATGAATGAATAAGAATAATAATTTCATAGTTCAATAATTTAAGAACAATGATGAAATAACTGAATAATATAACCAAAGTTCAAATGATGAAATGAATATTGATTATTTACTACTGAGTAGTCCAATAGACTATGAACTTTTTGGCCAAAGAGTCAATCATTCAACCAACCCTTTTAAAACCTGGCCCCGTTAGTAGTACTTGAGGGGATCAGCCTCTTGACCCCATGTATATGCATAACATTAAGTCCTGACTGCATCGGATAACCGATACTTATAGTCCCCTAATAAGGGTTGCTCTCTCAGTCCAAGAATCCTTACCAACTACTGGTTTGGATAGCTTTAAATAAAATATTAGCCTGCATATGTCTAGCCAGAACGAATGGCGTAGACTATTCCTTAAATAGTTCATGAATGAAGAACATAAATATTTCACAGTCTAACAATAGATCGTGAATTTAAATGCACATGGTGCGAATATCAATAATTACCTTTGACGTGGAGTAATTTACAATAATTAAACCACTAATAAATTAAGTGAGATAGAGAACTTGCTCAAAAAGTAAATTGAGTTAGGATAGGAAACTTGCCTCGAGCGTCTGCTACAGAATTATAAAATACGCTCTTCAAATACCCTACACATTTATTACATATTCACATGACAATTAGTGACATAATGAATACCAAATATTGGTTTATACTATTCTATAATGTTTCACACTTATTAGAAACAAAATATTAAACAAGGTTATACACACTAGTTACGGCGTTACGACGCTTGCACGCCCGTACGTCAAACTTGCCCACTCAAAAGCCCAAGTGACAAGTAATTTCGTACACCTAGCACGCCTATTCGATTTATCTAAAACGTATTGGTTAATGCTAAGTATCATTATAATTCATAACATTTATGTTTAAAACATAGAACATCATTTTATATTATCGGGAACATTACATGTGCTTATATGCATGGCTGACACCCTTCGATTGCCTCCAACCGCACAACAGCCCTAAAGATGGCCGATTTAAGAATTTTTCCAGGTAGAAATTTGTAATTCTAATTAATGGAAGTTGTAGGCCTATCTCTAAGCTTTCCAAATCATCTTGAATCGCCCTAATTCGAGTCCGTATGAGAAAGTTATGGCCATTTTCCCACCGGACGTCGAAGCTGTCGGCATGCCTTGCTAGACTACGCGATTTTTTTGACCCTCCTTCACTCCAATCCTCATAACTTCTTCTCTAGACGTCCAAATCAGTCCATTTCGGATTCTATGGACTCCTAAGACATATAGCTACAACATATCAAAAAAATTACAAACACCCATTAACATTAAAATAGCCAAATCTTTGGCCAAAACATCACTCATGCTCTTTATCCACTATCATTCATATGATTTGCTTCAAATTACCATAACTCCCTCATCCGGGGTCGGAATGAGGTGATTCCAAAGCCTATGGCTTCGTAACTCAATATACTTCAATAATCCAGAAGCTTAGAATCTCATGCAAACACCTTAAATACCAAAAATGGATTGAATGGACACTAAACATCTTTTCTACGTTTTCTAACATGTTTTAGCGTAACTCTTGCTACGAATTCATTTTAACACCTTTTTACTCCATTTCAACTGGGATATTCTCATAACCCATGAAAGTATAACATCATAACAACAAACAATAATATAAAACATGAAAGGTAGCTACAAAAGTCCTCTAAATTAGTCCGTTGTCCATAGTAGTACATTTTTGTCCGTTTTCCTCCTCCTTATGCATGGGTTCGGATTTCATTCATTCTTGTTCCACTTTCATGTTATTAATAATTTATAAAACTTCTAAACATCATTATTAATCATTCATGAACAATCAAAAACAACCATAACAACAACAACTTCAACCCAACGAGTTAGGAGCTTAATAAATAAGGAAAACTTGAAACTAAGGAGAAATGGATTTGGATAGGTTGTTTACCTCTTCTAGCTACTTCTTGGATGATATAACTCCTCTAGAGCTTTGCCAAAACCTTTCCTTAAACTCCTTGAGCTCTTCCAAACTCCTTTCTTCAAGCTTAGCTCACACCCACTTGTTTCTCTCTCTAGAATGGTGAAGGTTTAATGAAGAAGATGAAGATGGAGAAGATGAATCTCTCTCTCTCTCTCCTCTTTTCTTGCTTAGCTCCCAACTTTTTACTATCTTCTCTTGCCTAGCAATGAATTGAAATTGAGCTTGAATGGGGAGAGGATGGATATGATGGAATAGTGTGGGAGAAGGAAATGGGTTTGCTACCTACTTTCTTTTTCTCTTTTCTGAAATTGGCTACGGGAGAGATTATGAAAAATGAGAAGTAAAGGTGGTAAACATTTTTGCTTATTAGGCCTAATCAATTAGCCAAAATAATTGCTAAAACACTTCCTCCTTTTCCTCCCATTTTTGCTCCGTGTCCCCTATATTGTCTCCCTTATTGCCAGACAATGCACAAATATTTGCATAAATACTGACATGAATATATATACCCAATTGGCTCCTCTCTCGCTCCACATCACCCATATGTTATTCTAATAATAATCCAAAATGCTAATTTTTGCTTTTTAATTTAAATCCCCACTCGGGTCATGCAAATGCTTAGGTAAAAATAATAAATACGGGGTTTGTCCGTTTATTCGGAACACCCATATTAAGCATTTCACGTACTAATTAAATCACCAATGGACTCAAATAAAAATTCTAACATTTGGAAAAATTATCTCTTCGCATACACACTTTGGCGAAGTTAACAGAAATCGAAAAAAACGTAAAAATAATCTGGCATGAATAGTAACTCGTGACTCGTGAATAGTGACTCATGAATAGTAACTCGTGAATAGTAAGTCGTGAATAGTGACTCGTGAATAGTGACTCATGAATAGTCACTCGTGAATAGTCACTCGTGAATAGTAACTCGTGAATAGTGATTTAGCAAAATACGTGAAATCAATTTATTCACCTAGACGAAACTATAACACGTAAAATTTATACATTCACATAATCCAGGTTGTCACACAACCATGTAACACAAAATGATATTACTAAAATTCATAATATTCATTAATATACATAAATTCGAATTACAAGGATATTCAGAATTCACGGTCGTCAAATCCTCCCCTCCTTATAAGAATTCCGTCCCCGGAATTTTAACTTAAGACGGGAAATCCTAATAAAGGTTTAATCAAAAAGATGCGGATAATTCCTCCTCATCTTTTCTTCCAGTTCCCACGTAGCTTCTTCTACCGTGTGGTTCCTCCAAAGCACTTTGACCGAATGGATGACCTTATTTCTTAACGTCTGTTCCTTCCTATCTAATATCTGGACAGGAATCTCTTCATAGGACAAGTCTCTCTCAACTTGAATTGGTTCATAAGATATCACATGCTTGTAGTCAGGTTTATATGGTCGTAACACAGAAACGTCAGGAGGTAGAGCTACCTCGTACGCCACTTCACCTATCCTCTTTAAAACTTCAAAAGGTCCTACAAACCTAGGACTCAATTTCCTCTTCTTTCCAAATCTGATCTTTCCTTTCCAGGGAGATACTTTTAAAAAAACAAAGCTGCCAACTTCAAAGTCTCGCTTTTGACGATGCAAATCGGCATACTTCTTTTGTCGATCCTGAGCCGCTACCAATCGAGCTCTTATCACTTTAATGACATCCATGGTTTCCTATACTAATTCAGGTCCCAATAATCTCCGTTCACCAACTTCATCCCAACATAGAGGTGTTCGACACTTCCTCCCGTATAATGTTTCATATGGCGGCATGCCAATACTCGCATGATAACTGTTATTATAGGCAAATTCCACCAATGGTAGGTGATCATCCCAGTTGCCCTTCAAATCCATCACACACGCCCTAAGCATATCTTCAAGCGTCTGAATTGTTCGTTCGCTTTGCCCATCTGTTTGAGGATGATACGCCGTACTCAACCTCAAGTGGGTTCCCAACCTTTCTTGCAAGCTTTTCCAGAAATTCGATGTGAAGTGCGGATCTCTGTCGGATACAATAGATATCGGCACTCCATATCGTGACACAATCTCTTTCACATATAACTTTGCTAACTGCTCCAGATTGTACCTTATCTTGATCGGTAGAAAATGTGCAGATTTAGTTAAACGATCCACGATCACCCAAATCGCGTCGTAACCCTTCTGAGTTAGTGGAAGCCCTGTCACAAAATCCATCGTGATATGCTCCCACTTCCACTCCGGTATCTCCAGCGATTGTAGCAACCCACCTGGTTTTTGATGTTCTGCTTTTACCCTTTGACATGTCAAACACCGTCCAACACATTCTGCGACCTCCTTTTTCATGTTTGGCCACCAAAAGTGTTGGCGCAAATCTTGATACATCTTAGTACTACCAGGGTGTATCGAATACCTTGTAGAATGAGCTTCTTGCAGAATCTCCTCTCTCAACTCCGGAGCCATCGGTATCCAGATCCTCCCTTCAAACTTTAGCAGTCCTGTGCTATCAATTTTGTACTTCAAGTCTTCACCTTCTGAAATTCTCTTCTTGATTTTGACACACTCTTCATCTTGCTCTTGAGTCTCCTTTATTTTATCTAACAAGGTCGGTCTCGCCTCCATTGCATATAATTTTGCATCTGTATCTTTTAGATACTTGACCTCCAACTCCAGTCTTTCCATCTCCTTTATTAGTTCTTCTTGAGATGTCAACATCATCAACTTTTCACCGCCCTTCCTACTGAGAGCATCGGCTACTACATTGGCTTTACCGGGATGATACAGAATTTCACAATCATAGTCTTTGATCAACTCCAACCATCGTCGCTGCCTCATATTTAGATCCTTTTGAGTGAAGATCAACTTCAGACTTTTATGGTCTGTGTATATTTCACACTTCTCCCCATACAGATAGTGCCTCCAAATCTTTAGAGCAAACACTACTGCTGCCAGTTCCAAATCATGAGTCGGATATCCCTTCTCATAGTCCTTCAGCTGTCGTGACGCGTACGCAATGACCTTCCCATGCTACATCAATACACACCCAAGGCCTTTGTGTGACGCATCACTGTACACCACAAATCCCCCTGTATTATCTGGTAATGATAACACAGGTGCTTCACTAAGTTTCTTCTTCAATTCCAAGAAACTATCCTCACACTTATCCGTCCATACAAACTTCACAGTCTTCCTTGTCAAATTTGTCAACGGTGTCGCTATCTTTGAAAAGTTCTGAATAAACCTCCGATAGTAACCTGCTAATCCCAAGAAACTTCGGACTTCTGTCGGTGTTTTCGGCTGCTCCCAATTTATCACTGCCTCCACTTTTGCAGGATCTACCGAGACACCATCCTTGTCAATTACGTGTCCCAAAAATTGCACCCTTTGTAACCAAAATTCACACTTGGAAAATTTTGCGTACAACTTCTCCTTTCTTAATGTCTCCAATACTATCTTCAAATGCTCGACGTGCTCCCCCTCCGTCTTTGAGTAGATTAAAATGTCATCTATGAACATGACAACAAACTTATCCAAGTACTGCTTGAACACTCTATTCATCATGTCCATAAATGCTGGCGCATTCGTCAGCCCAAACGACATCACCAAAAACTCAAAGTGACTGTATCGAGTTCTGAATGCGGTCTTCGGTATATCCTCCTTTCTCACCTTCAGCTGGTGATATCCCGTCCTCAAGTCGATCTTTGAAAAATATCTTCCCCCTTAAGTTGATCAAAAAGATCGTCTATCCTTGGTAACGGGTACTTGTTCTTAATCGTAACTTTGTTTAACTCCCGATAGTCAATACAAAACCTTAGTGATCCGTCTTTCTTCTTTACAAACAGCACTGGTGCTCCCCATGGTGACACACTCGGTTGAATGTACTTCTTGTCCAATAACTCTTGTAGTTGTATCATCAATTCCTTCATCTCTACCGGAGCCATCCTGTACGGTGCTTTCGATATCGGTGCTGTCCCCGGTACTAAATCAATTACGAATTCTACCTCCCTATTCGGTGGTAAACCAGGTAGCTCATCTAGGAAAACATCTGGAAATTCCCTCACTACAGGTATTTGTCCAACTTCACCCCCTACTCTTTGTGTATCAACCACGTGAGCCAGATAACCTATGTAACCCTTCCTAAGTAATCTCCTTGCTTGCATCATCGTTAGATAACCTGATTGTCTAGGTGATTTACTTCCATAGAATACAACCTTTGACTTATTCGGAGTCTGCAAGTGTATACACTTCTTCTGGCAGTCAATCACAGCCCCATGACTAGACAACCAATCCATTCCAAGGATAATGTCAAATTCTCCTAGTCGTATCGGAATCAAATTTACTCTCAATCTATATCCTTTTATTTCAGCAAAACAATCTCGATAAATATATTCTACAGTGATAATTTCCTTATTAGCTACTTCCACATTAATAGGATCTTCTAACTTTTCATGAGGTAAGTTTAACCGCTTAACAAATTCATCCGACACAAATGAACAGGTAGCACCCGAATCAAATAATACATATGCATTAATATTATTGATCGAAATAATACCTGACACCACATCTTTTGATTCCATTGCATCTTGTACTGTCATGTTAAAGGTGCGTGCCACTGGTCTGTTCTGCTGTGTTGGTCCTCTGATCGTCAGTTTACTGTTGTTCCCCTGATTAGCACTGCCTGCATCGCTCTTCCTTTTTGGGCAATCCTTCTTTTGATGATCTGAAGCGCCACAAGAAAAATAGTTTCCTCCCTTTGCTTTCGGGCATTGTGGAGCAAAGTGCCCCGGTTGACCACAGTTGAAACAAACTCCTTTTCCTTTCATGCATTCTCCAGAGTGATTCTTTCCACATTTCTCGCATTTGCTACCTTTCTTCGTTTCCCCTCCAGATTTGTTGCCCGACATTTGGCTGTCGTTCCATTTCCTCTTGTTTGGGTTACTTCCCCCGCTGCTACCTTCCTTATGACCATCATGGCTTTTCTTCTTTTTCTGTTCCTGATTGTAGTTTGACAAGGCTTCACTTCCTCCCTCCGCAATAATTGCTTTCTCAAGTAACGTAGAAAATGTATTGATCTGCAGAACCGCGACCTTATTATACACCCAAGGTTTCAACCCTTGCTCAAACCTCTTCGCTCGCCTTACTTCGGTGTCCACCTGATGTGGAGCAAACCTAGCTAACTCATTAAATTTTGCAGCATAGTCCGCGACTGTCATGCCTCCTTGTTTTAGTTCTAAGAACTTTATCTCCATGCTTGTCTGCATACTATCTGGAAAGTAATTTTCAAAAAACAGCTCCTTAAAACGAGCCCATGCAATTGCGCCTTCCCCAGCTCGGCCCTTGTTCGCATTCCACCAGTAATTTGCCTCACCTTTCATCATGAAAGTGGCAAATGATGTCTTTTGTTCTTCGGCCACTCGTGCGACCTCAAAAACTTATTCCATTTCTTCCACCCATGTCTGAGCTTCTATCGGATCTGTAGTCCCGCGAAACTCCGGCGGTCCCACTAGTTTAAAGTCCTTAAAGTTCGCCATGTGACTTGCTAGCTGATCCACCGCGACTGCTGGTCTGCCCTGCATTGCTTCCGCTAACAAATTCGTGAAAGTCCTCATGGGGTCCACCTGACCCTCCTCATTATTTACTGACTCATCCACCCTTGTGTATCGAGTTTGTCTTCTCGGCGACATGGTCTGTTTTAAACAAAACCTTATGTTATTCTTTCATGTTTTACACCTCATGCAACGTTATATTAATGTTAACATTTAAAAGTTAAAGTACAAATCAATCCCAATTAAACTTATAATAATACTGTATTTATATTCATACACCCATTAGTAGTGTCAAACACTTACAATTTCGGCACAATCCTATAAATGCTAACTATCCCATTAATACACAAAAGATGGGATTTACAAAAACTACATTCCCCTAAATCTGAAAGTGGGGATGTATCATCATCAAACTCCACCTCTCAAAGTTTGAGGTTTATAACATATATAAAACCCTAGGAACACAAGTGGGTTTTAACTGCATCTATATACATAATAAGACTGCTAAATTACTATCACTGCATGTCGCGGCGAACCGCACTTGCGTGCTCCAGCTGTGTATCTTAGTCCATCATTCGACGTCGTACCGAGCGACTGGTTTGACCTTCCCCCATGGGATATTCCCTATCCCTGCCTCTCTGACTCCCATAGGCTGCATCCAATGCTAATCCTAGAGTCTCAATCCTAACTGCACCTGTCTGGACCTCTCTTCTTAACTGATCTACCCTCTTGGCAGCCCTAACCCAATATCCCTCTATGCGAATCTTATCTGCTATCTCCACATCAAATTCGGCCTTCATGGTCTCATGCACTACTTTCAGCTCTGCCAACTCTAGCTCTGACTGTTCCAGCTTCTCCCTTAGCTCAGCATTCCTAGCCACTAACTGGTGTAGCAGTGGTCCCACGTGTTGTGCCGAGTGCTCGTACCCCTGCAGTTGCACCTTCAGCTTTCCCACCTCATCCTCTAGCTGATAGGCCAACTCCTTATACTGGTTTTCCATGTCTTGGTGTGTCTGATTCTGCTCCTCTAAGTCTCTGACTCTAGCCTCTAACTCCATGTTCCTATCTGCTAACTGCTCAATCAGATGATCCTCAGATGGCAGTTCCTCCTCGGTCTCATCTAGCTGATCCTCCTAAGGGTCTACCTCGACCTCAGCCACCAGCGGCTGCTGGGTATCCATGTGGATATCAATGATCTCTTCCTCTACAACGGTCCTACTCGGCTGACCGATCTCAGGCATCCTACAACCACAACAAAAGATAACAACGTCAGAATAAAATATATTCATTGATGAAATGAAATAGTATTTTATTACGCACAACATCGGCTCGATGAATTTCCAAAATTCATCTCCAAACACAACTCGACTCAATGGATCTCCTCGATCCATCAACTAGTGTACTCTATACGAGTTTAGTTCTAAGGTTATAACCTAGGTTTCGCATCCCTAAAGTTTATAACCTACAGCTTTGATACCAACCTGTGACACCCCCAAATTCGGGTACCAATACCTCAAGTTTGGTGCTCACGATAAAATACATTCATGCACCTCTAAACAAC
Source organism: Aralia elata (assembly GCA_034770075.1). Classification (NCBI taxonomy): domain Eukaryota; kingdom Viridiplantae; phylum Streptophyta; class Magnoliopsida; order Apiales; family Araliaceae; genus Aralia; species Aralia elata. The sequence continues at coordinate 39,863,848 of CM068382.1, forward strand.
ATATGACAACTAATGTGGAAACAAATAAACATAGATTGTTTATTACAAAAGGTTTACTACGGTCCCAAGGTCTATAACCTCAATTAAAATACATCATGAAATATTCAAATAATACAAATAGGTTCCATGATTACATAACAGGATAGTAACACATAAATGTTATTCACGCGACTACTCTTTAAGCTTTCCTTTGCCTTTGTCCGCTTTGGAACTCTCCGGCTTAACTGCAATTTGTTCATAATATAGCAAGGGTGAGCAACTAATTTGCTCAGCAAGTTTAAAATGAATAATAAAGATATATCATGAATGAATAAGAATAATAATTTCATAGTTCAATAATTTAAGAACAATGATGAAATAACTAAATAATATAACCAAAGTTCAAATGAAGAAATGAATATTGATTATTTACTGCTGAGTAGTCCAATAGACTATGAACTTTTTGGCCAAAGAGTCAATCATTCAACCAACCCTTTTAAAACCTGGCCCCGTCAGTAGTACTTGAGGGGATCAGCCTCTTGTACCCCATGTATATGCATAACATTAAGTCCTGACTGCATCGGATAACCGATACTTATAGTCCCCTAATAAGGGTTGCTCTCTCAGTCCAAGAATCCTTACCAACTACTGGTTTGGATAGCTTTAAATAAAATATTAACCTGCATATGTCTAGCCAGAACGAATGGCGTAGACTATTCCTTAAATAGTTCATGAATGAAGAACATAAATATTTCACAGTCTAACAATAGATCGTGAATTTAAATGCACATGGTGCGAATATCAATAATTACCTTTGACGTGGAGTAATTTACAATAATTAAACCACTAATAAATTAAGTGAGATAGAGAACTTGCTCAAAAAGTAAATTGAGTTAGGATAGGAAACTTGCCTCGAGCGTCTGCTACAGAATTATAAAATACGCTCTTCAAATACCCTACACATTTATTACATATTCACATGACAATTAGTGACATAATGAATACCAAATATTGGTTTATACTATTCTATAATGTTTCACACTTATTAGAAACAAAATATTAAACAAGGTTATACACACTAGTTACGGCGTTACGACGCTTGCACGCCCGTACGTCAAACTTGCCCACTCAAAAGCCCAAGTGACAAGTAATTTCGTACACCTAGCACGCCTATTCGATTTATCTAAAACGTATTGGTTAATGCTAAGTATCATTATAATTCATAACATTTATGTTTAAAACTTAGAACATCATTTTATATTATCGGGAACATTACATGTGCTTATATGCATGGCCGACACCCTTCGATTGCCTCCAACCGCACAACAGCCCTAAAGATGGCCGATTTAAGAATTTTTCCAGGTAGAAATTTTTAATTCTAATTAATGGAAGTTGTAGGTCTATCTCTAAGCTTTCCAAATCATCTTGAATCGCCCTAATCCGAGTCCGTATGAGAAAGTTATGGCCATTTTCCCACCGGACGTCGAAGTTGTCGGCATGCCTTGCTAGACTTCTCGATTTTTTTGACCCTCTTTCACTCTAATCCTCATAACTTCTTCTCTAGACGTCCAAATCAGTCCATTTCGGATTCTATGAACTCCTAAGACATATAGCTACAACATATCAAAAAAATTACAGACACCCATTAACATTAACATAGCCAAATCTTTGGCCAAAACATCACTCATGCTCTTTATCCACTATCATTCATATGATTTGCTTCAAATTACCATAACTCCCTCATCCGGGGTCGGAATGAGGTGATTCCAAAGCCTATGGCTTCGTAACTCAATATACTTCAATAATCCAGAAGCTTAGAATCTCATGCAAACACCTTAAATACCAGAAATGGATTGAATGGACACTAAACATCTTTTCTACGTTTTCTAACATGTTTTAGCGTAACTCTTGCTACGAATTCATTTTAACACCTTTTTACTCCATTTCAACTGGGATATTCTCATAACCCATGGAAGTATAACATCATAACAACAAAAAATAATATAAAACATGAAAGGTAGCTACAAAAGTCCTCTAAATTAGTCCGTTGTCCATAGTAGTCCATTTTTGTCCGTTTTCCTCCTCCTTATGCATGGGTTCGGATTTCATTCATTCTTGTTCCACTTTCATGTTATTAATAATTTATAAAACTTCTAAACATCATTATTAATCATTCATGAACAATCAAAAACAACTATAACAACAACAACTTCAACCCAACGAGTTAGAAGCTTAATAAATAAGGAAAACTTGAAACTAAGGAGAAATGGATGTGGATAGGTTGTTTACCTCTTCTAGCTACTTCTTGGATGATATAACTCCTCTAGAGCTTTGCCAAAACCTTTCCTTAAACTCCTTGAGCTCTTCCAAACTCCTTTCTTCAAGCTTAGCTCACACCCACTTGTTTCTCTCTCTAGAATGGTGAAGGTTTAATGAAGAAGATGAAGATGGAGAAGATGAATCTCTCTCTCTCTCCTCTTTTCTTGCTTAGCTCCCAACTTTTTACTATCTTCTCTTGCCTAGCAATGAATTGAAATTGAGCTTGAATGGGGAGAGGATGGATATGATGGAATAGTGTGGGAGAAGGAAATGGGTTTGCTACCTACTTTCTTCTTCTCTTTTCTAAAATTGGCTACGGGAGAGATTATGAAAAATGAGAAGTAAAGGTGGTAAACATTTTTGCTTATTAGGCCTAATCAATTAGCCAAAATAATTGCTAAAACACTTCCTCCTTTTCCTCCCATTTTTGCTCCGTGTCCCCTATATTGTCTCCCTTATTGCCAGACAATGCACAAATATTTGCATAAATACTGGCATGAATATATATACCCAATTGGCTCCTCTCTCGCTCCACATCACCCATATGTTATTCTAATAATAATCCAAAATGCTAATTTTTGCTTTTTAATTTAAATCCCCACTCGGGTCATGCAAATGCTTAGGTAAAAATAATAAATACGGGGTTTGTCCGTTTATTCGGAACACCCATATTAAGCATTTCACGTACTAATTAAATCACCAATGGACTCAAATAAAAATTCTAACATTTGGAAAAATTATCTCTTCGCATACACACTTTGGCGAAGTTAACAGAAATCGAAAAAAACGTAAAAATAATCTGGCCTAAATAGTAACTCGTGACTCGTGAATAGTGACTAATGAATAGTAACTCGTGAATAGTAAGTCGTGAATAGTGACTTGTGAATAGTCACTCGTGAATAGTAACTCGTGAATAGTGATTTAGCAAAATACGTGAAATCAATTTATTCACCTAGACGAAACTATAACACGTAAAATTTATACATTCACATAATTCAGGTTGTCACACAACCATGTAACACAAAATGATGTTACTAAAATTCATAATATTCATTAATATACATAAATTCGAATTACAAGGATATTCAGAATTCACGGTCGTCACAGTACTTGGCCATGTGGTTTCAACTAAAGGATTAGAAGTGGATAAAGCTAAGATAGAAATTAATACTGCTCTGCCTTACCCCGTCAGTGTGCGGGAGATTCGTTCTTTCCTTGGTCATGCAGGTTTCTATCGTAGATTTATCAAGGACTTCTCAAAAATAGCTTTGTCATTGTGTAAGTTGCTACAAAAGGATGTGGAATTCCAATTTGATGACGAGTGCAAGGAGGCGTTTGACAAATTAAAGAAGCTATTAACCTCGGCACCAGTGATACAACCACCAAATTGGAAGTTTCCATTTGAGATCATGTGTGATGCAAGCAACTATGCAGTAGGAGCTGTCTTAGGCCAAAGGGTTGACAAAGTTGTCCATGCCATTTACTATGCTTCTAGGACTCTAAATGCTGCTCAGATTAATTACACTACGACTGAAAAAGAACTCTTATCTGTTGTATTTGCTTTAGACAAGTTTAGATCATATTTGCTTGGTACTAAAGTTGTAGTTTATTCTGACCATGCTGCTCTCAGGTATTTGCTAACCAAGAAGGAATCCAAACCAAGAATCATTAGATGGATTCTATTGCTACAAGAATTTGACTTGGAGATCAAGGATAAGAAAGGAGCGGACAACTTGGTGGCGGATCACTTGAGCAGGCTGATTAAGGATGAAGAGGCGCTACCATTGCATGATTCTTTTCCAGATGAGTAGTTATTTTCCATTGATGAGGTTATACCATGGTATGCCAATATCGTGAATTACTTAGTGAGTGCCTATGTTCCTAGTGAGTTCTCTAAATTCCAAAAAGAAAAGCTTAAGAGTGATGCCAAATATTATATATGGGATGATCCATACTTATGGAAATTTTGTGCTGACCAGATAGTTAGAAGGTGTGTGCCTAAAAGTGAGTTTTTATCTATTCTAACTTTTTGTCACTCTTATGCTTGTGGAGGCCATTTTGGACCTAAAAGAACAGCGCATAAGGTTTTGGAATGTGGTTTCTTTTGGCCGACTATTTTTAAGGACTCTTATCAGTTTTGTAAGTCATGTGAAAATTGTCAAAAGACAGGAAATATATCAAGTAGGAATCAAATGCCACAAACACATATTTTAATTGTTGAATTTTTTGATGTTTGGGGTATTAATTTTATGGGACCATTTCCTGCTTCTTATGGTAATGTTTACATTCTTTTGGCTGTTGATTATGTTTCTAAATGGGTGGAAGCTAAAGCCACCAAGACTGATGACTCTAAAGTGATTGCAGATTTTATCAAGTCTAACATATTTGTCAGGTTTGGAACGCCAAGGGCCATAATCAATGATAAGGGAACCCACTTCTGCAATAGGATGCTAGCGACACTATTCAAGAAATACAATGTGATACATAAACTTTCTACATCCTACCATCCACAGAGTAATGGGCAAGCTGAGGTATCCAATCGGGAGGTCAAGTCCATTTTGGAAAAAGTAGTCAAGCCGAGTAGAAAAGATTGGAGTCTGAGGTTAGAAGATGCACTTTGGGCCTATAAAACAGCTTACAAAACTCCAATAGGTATGTCACCTTATAGGTTAGTATTTGGGAAACCATGTCATCTACCAGTGGAGTTAGAACACAAGGCTTTTTGGGCAGTTGGACAATGTAATATGAGCTTAGATTCAGCTGGAGTCCATAGGAAGTTGCAGTTGCAAGAGCTAGAGGAATTAAGGAATGATGCATACGAGAGCTCTAAAATTTACAAAGAGAAAACAAAAGCCTTTCATGACAAGAAGATTACTAGGAAGAACTTTGTTGTTGGATAGAAAGTTCTCCTTTATCATTCAAGGCTAAAATTATTTCCAGGTAAGTTGCGCTCCCGTTGGGTCAAACCTTTTATTATTACTGACATTTTTAATCATGGTGCAGTGGAAATTCAAAGTCCAAGCACGGAGAAGATTTTTAAAGTGAATGGTCACAGGCTCAAACCCTTCTATGAAGGATATCAAATGGAGAATATTGAATTGCTGGATTTGGTGGATCCAGTTTGTGAAGATTGAGAGGTTTAATGTCAAGCCAATGACAATAAACAAAGGCCCTGCTTGGGAGGCAACCCAAGGGGAGTTCATTTCTTTTTATTTTGGCATTTATATTTCGGTTATGTTGTTTTTCTTTTCTTTGCATTTTACTTTACATTAGGGACGATGTAAGTTTTAAGTGTGGGGAAGGATTTAGGGTGTTTTAAAATTTAGGATGTTTTAAAATTTAGGGTGTTTTAAAAATATACACATATATATATATATATAATATATAATATAAAAAAAATTAAGTTTGTTTTTGTTAGTTTGAATTTTGAATTTTGTGGGTATATTCTCTGCAAACCCTCACGAGACAAAACTCGTCCACTTGGGGTAACCTTGGGGTTTAAAGGCTTGTTGTATATGCTAAGTACAATTGTGTTTCCTACGAAAATGGGGTAATTTTTAAAATAAGTCACTTGAGCAATGAGTTAATTTGGATTTTGATTTTTGACCAATGATAAAATCTTGATTCTCGTTGATAACATTTTAGAAAATTGATAGACATTGTGTAGTTTGAATTTGGTTTTCTGTGTTGATTTTTACTTTATTTGAGACCCTTCAATTTTTTTTACACTTGTCCATTTGGTCGGCCTAGTTTTAACTTGGAAAGGCGTATTTATTTATTTATTTATTTCGATTGAATGTCGAGGGGAGAAATTCTTGAACTCTATCATTTGTTTGATCATAACTTGAAGTAAACATGAGGTTTTATTTAAGAAAGAGGAAATGATTTAGGCAAAAGTTAGATGTTTGATTTAACAAAAAAAAAAGAGAAGAAAAAGAAAAATTATGATTCATGTAGTGAATTGAGATGGAGCGTAAAACGCACTCATTGATAAACACGTGGCTTGCGAGATGGAGCGTAAAACGCACTCGTTGGTAAGACGGAGCATAAAATGCACTTACCGAAGGAAGAAAAAGCCTATTGATCTCTGCTATTACTTGCTTATGTTAACTGAGAATAGTGTGAAAATATGTGTATATAGTTTTTCTTTCTCCTTTAAAAGCTTTGATTTCATAAATTTTTCTGAGTTTTAATTGGTTTGATACATATGGATTCACACACACACACGAAGGGTTAAGAGTAGAGTAAGATTGATAAGTAAGCTTGAATTTTAGATGAAGCAGTATTTTGAAGTTTTTCAAGAGTTACTGTTTTGAATCTTTGAGGTTAATGTTGAAGTTCATTTTAATTTGTGGCTCAAGGTTGTCAAGTTTGATTAGTTGAATTTTTTGTTATACTTTATTTTTTGTTTTGCTCGAGGACGTGCAAAAGATAAGTGTGGGGGAATTTGATAAGTATAAAATCTGTTATGTTTTTATCTCTTAATATCTAGTCTTTTATACTTATTTGGCACCTAAATGTACTCATTATTCTTATATTTTGATTTAGGTTGCAAATGGAGCCATTAAATGAAAACTGTGTTATTTTTGCACTTTTGGATTATTTTAAAATCCGTCTGTCCGCTTGAGGCTCAAATTAACACTTGATCATGCCTTATTCTCTCAAAGCTCAAAGAAGGAAAGTTGTAGATCTATTTTTTAGCTTTTTGGATCATCTTGAAACGCCTAAATCGAAGCTCGGATGAGAGAGTTATGACCATTTTACCAATATACGTCAAAGTTGAAAATTTCAGGAAATTAAGCTTTTGGACAGATTGACCTTTGGGGCTTCGGTTGAGATTTGAATTGTGTTAAATTTCCAAATGAAAATGTGGTCTTCTTGAAGTTTTTAGTAGACTTCTCAAGCTTTCCATAATGGTATGGTGAGCAAAAATTCGAGTTCATTTGGGCCTCCAAATATTGCTTTTTAGACAGCTGATCTGAATCCCTCCTAGAATAAATTCTTGTTCGAACCAGTTGGAGTATTTGGGCCATAACTTGAGCCTCCCAACTCCAAATCAGGTGATTCAAAAGCCCAAATTCATTAGAAACTCCAGGGCTACAACTTTTCTTCTTTGCTCAAGTCCAAAATCGGCAGTCTACTAATTTAAAATTAGCTTGCAAGCTGCTGATCAGTTTTGGTGTCAGATTTTGACTTCTTATGAGGTGCACGTTTTTGGGTTTTTGATTGCCTTAGATGGCTGATTCACATGACCAAGATTAGTTGTTGGATCTTGACATCTTGTACACTTGAGTGCCTATAAATATCAAGTGAAGCTAGGCTTGTATTTTGCTAATTCACAAACTAATACACACCATCTTCTTCATCTTCTCCATCTTCTCCAAATTCTAGTGTAATTAGTAGGGAAAGAGGATCACCTCCATAGTGAGGTTGTCGTCCTCACCCCTTTTATAAATGAGTAGGGAAAGAGGATCACCTCCATAGTGAGGTTGTCGTCCTAACCCCTTTTAGAATTCAAGAAAATATTAATTGGACTTAATATGTTACGCTAGTTCCTTTACTCAGTTCGAAGGGGATGTTGAACCTTGTTTACAGGTAATGGTTTAATTAAGTATAAGCTATTTATTCCTTCTTACATGAAGTTCATTCTTGATAATCTATTTTAATTGTTGAATGATATTTATTCGGATTGGTTTAATGTGATCGGTTAAGTCAATTTGATTAATTTCATTTGCTAGATTAAGGGACAGTATTACATGTAATTGATATTGTTCCTAATCACAAGTAGCAATTAGTAATACATGATTGTGGTCAAGCTTTTGAGTATTGCTATGATTATCGGAAGACAAGTTTAATAATCCGAACTTGTGTGATTGTTGCTTGGATTAGTCTAATTCCCTAGTTTTTAATACAACTATTATATTAAATCTAGAGAGCTTGTTCTAGGTTGTATAATGGTTAGAATCTTGTGAAGAACTTGTTTCATTAAGTGATAATCTAAGGGGAGTTTCGGGTAGTAGAGCTTGTTGCTAGCTAGGGCTATTAATTTCATTGAAGGATAAATATTATTTTACTTAATTATTCTATTATTGTAAAAAGGTGATACTGAACCGGAAGAACTGAAATCTTTAATTAATTGGTTATTCTTATCACTTTAAATTATGTTCTTGATAATTAGTGAAATCAAATTATAAACTCCCCCCTTTTTGGTAAACAAAGAATAATTTTAGACTAATCACTCTCTGTGGGATCGACTCTTACTTGGACTGCTATATTATTATCTTTCACAGTAAGGTTTTATTTTTGGTTGCTTGCAACAGCACATCAGAGGGTCCAAGTGTTGTTAGTGTTCTATCCTACGTGAAGATTCAATTGCTTGATCGAATTTATCAAGATTCTCGTCTCAGAAATAGACGTTGGGTTAAGGTATCAAGAGAGTTTCATTAAAGTTGCTTACTAGAAACGATCCGGGCGACGACCACCTCACATACATTCCTTTAATAACGTACATAAGGTTTACACAAGTAACTTACATCCAAATAACTTAATAGTTAACATCCATATCAACCTAATCTGGTCCTTTGCATTTACCTCGATCCTTCCTCGAACATTCGTCTTAATCTGAAATGTTTTATCATGATATAACAAGGGTGAGCAACTACTTTGCTCAGCAAGTTTAAATATAAAGAAGATATATCATGATTGAAGGAAAGAATAAGCTTTAGAATTTCTTAACAATATAATAATTGTGAAAGAGCATGAATCAAAACTTCAATGATTGAATGACTGAATTCAATAATACAGGGTGTCAATAATGACCATGAACCAATTTACCTGAACCTTAAGGTAATGAAGGTGATCAGCCTTTCATACCTGATGAACATATGCAACATGCACTATGTGCGAATCAATAATCATAGATGTGGAATAATCAACAATAATTATCCACTAACATGCTTGAAAGATAATAACTCGAGTTTGAGTTAAGGAACTTGCACAGAATAAATATCTCAATAAGTTTAGGAAACTTGCTCTGTAAAAGTTGAGTAAGATGGAACTTGCCTTGATTAGATATTACCGCTAAAATTTAACTTAACTTCTCTCCACAAATCCTACACAATTGTATTTACATGCACACACATTTAGATAATTAAATATGTCACAAAACATGCATTTATATTCTTTATCCATGAATATTAGTTAACAAAAATTAATATTATTCATACTTCATTCAAAACCAATCTTGGTTCCTTTAGAAACTTTATTAATAAATAATAAGGGTCTCATACATTTTAAGATGTAAATATTTTACATCTTGAAGCTTAAACCATTTATATTTCATTTCAAAAATATCTTTTAACTTTGCTTGCAAATTCGGAGTTTAAACAGCTAATACATGGCTTTTATAGTAAAATACAATTTACTATATTATTACCTTAATTTAAATAATTGCTATATTAGTTTATCCTAGCTGATTTTATAATTCACGATGTTCGGATTTTATATCTTGACATAATATACTTAACTATATACACCTCAGTATATTTCTCTTTTAACTTCGTTTATAGATTAGACATTAATTATGAAGTCTCGTGATGCTTATGTCTCATAACTTAAGACATCTTAAATCATTCTTTAATTAAAATCTATTACGTTTGTCTTATATAATTTGGAACAACGTAGCTTCACGTTGGCCAACTACTCGACTTTTGGAAACCAACACACTTTGTTTTACATTACAATACTATTCATTTTAGGTCGTTTGCATTTTATATTAAACAATGTGTCCAAACTTTTAGTCTTATTCGTTACTGTCCCAATCCAGACAGTAAAACTCGTCTGCTTTAGGTTAGTTCTGACTTAGTTAACATCCAGACGGGTAAAACATGTCCACTTTGGTAGACGCTTACTAACAAAACCTACTGCAGGTGACCTTATCCTAATCCAGACAGTTTAATTCATTTCATTTTGGTGTCTGTTTTAGGCTAAATTTATTTTCGTGATAATCCAGATAGCTAGGACCTGTCCGTTTTGGTGTCTGCTTTAGAACAAAACTCACTGCATAGGCAGTTAGCAACTGGGCCGTTTTACGTTTTCTCGTACCTACTTTGCGACTTCACAACTTGCTCGTTTCTTATCGAAATAAGTCCATTCTTGAGCCTACGGCTTCCTTATATTACAGACTACAAAACTCATAGAAAATAACCCATTTCCATAAGCTTTAACTACCTGAAAAACTGACTCTAAAGTCAGTGTACCAACTGATTTTCCAACTTTTAACTACTTTCATAAAAAAATTCGCCATAACTTCGTTACTTAAGCTTTTTACTCCATTCCAATTAGGTGATGTTCATAACTCATAAGAGTATAATATAACACCTTGGAACCAAAAATTTTAGATTCGAAACATCACAACAAAAAGTTCCAAATCAATTCATTAACAATCCACTAATTTAAATTTCATCCTTTTCGCATAGGTTTTGATTTTTAATCATTTTGTTAATTAAACATGATACTTAAGGCGAGTTAATAAGATTTACTCATTCATATCTACCTTATAACTTCAAAATCCATCATGATCTTCACTTATCATCAACCACCAACAACTATCAATCTCAAAGAAATAAAATCAAAGAGATTAACAAAATAAATAAATTGGCGTTATTACCTTTTGTTGTTCTTGTTCTTGTTCTTCTTCTTCTTTCTTAATCTTGATGAACCTTGATCTTGCTCTCTTTTTCCTTCTCCAATCCGTGCCTTTTCTCTTTCTCTCTCTTCTCTCTCTTACTTTCTCTTTCTTTCTCTAACACTAGCCAAAAAGAAATAAAAAAGGGAAATGATTCTTGCTTTATTACCATACTTAGTTACTAAGTAAATGACTCCCCCTTTTCCACCCATGTAGTGGGCGGGTACATCCCCCCTTTTCCCTCCTTGTTGCTTCAATTATCCCATTTGTTGAATAATCAACACATGACACATGTCCCCCTATTAGTTAGCTAACATGTGTTTAGGAAGAGATGAAGACACCTAGCAAGCTTGGTGGCTACTTGATAAGCTTCACAAATTTTTTTTTCTTCTATGTCTGGCCCCTTAAGGGGTTTCTATCCCATCTTGATTGATTTTTTTCTTATCTACTAATCTACTTGCTAAATGACCATAAGGCCCCTCCTTGCTTTGACTTTTAATAAAATTAACACTTAGGCTAGTAAATTAACTAGCCCATTTTTAATATAATTTCTTTGTTTCTTAAATAACATAATAGTTACATTGGATAATTTAAAATCACCCAATAATTAGTAACTAAATTTTAACTCTTAAGTTACTAATTCATCCTCTTTAAAATGTTTTTACCCATATGAAAAAATATAATTTATATAACCCATCTTTGATATATAAATTATATAGAACATAACATATCATACATGAATTACATATTTACAAAATAAATATGCTAGACATAATCTTCTTATGCAAATACAATTATCTACATACCCAAGATATTATAATAAATATAATATCTTTACCTCATTAACGTAAATTCAATTAAAAATTTATTGACTTTCTTAATATATTAAATAAATATATTATCCTTTATTCCTTAAAATAATTCATATAAGAATTTATTCCAATATCCTTGGGTAAAGTATATATATAACTATTATATATACTTAAACCACCCCATACAAATCCTTATGCAAGTTGTTCATAACAATTTCATTTCCTCGCGTAATAAATATATGCATTTCATTTTATTTTCCATATAAATGAAAATTTATTCAATAAAGAAAAAATATTACAATTAAAATAAATATTCTCTCTTTATTAAAATTATTCAATGCTAGAATTTATTTTAATATCCTTTATTTAAAGTATACAATATTTTTGTATACTTAAACTAATTATTTCACTTCGTAATATAAATTATTTTATAACAATTTATTTACACGCAATAAATATACATATATATATATATATATTTATCACGTATAATAAAATGCAAATTTATTTACTCAATTCTTATTTTAATATTTTTCGGGAAATTCGAATTATTTTCTTTTCCCTTCTATAAATTGTTTTCAACAATTTAACTGTAGTAAATATAATAATATATTCACTACATTAGAAACATACATACATTACATCCAATAACGTATTATATAATTTCTTCAATAAAACGGTGGTTATACATTAAGTATATTTAATGCCACCAAGTTACCACATTAAAATAATTTTAATATTATAAATTATTTTAACTTACTTATTTTAATCTTACACATCTCATTTCCTTTAAATAAATTGTCCATACAATTGCTTACATATAATAAATATATAATACTAATATATTTATTATACACCAAAAACACATATTGCATAGCTAATATTCACTCATGCAATAAAATTTCACATAACATAGCTAAATCTTGATTTTCATATATTTGGCTTGAATATGGTTTGCTGCATTCATCAATTCGGTTTGCTGAATTTATCCATTAGTAATCTTATTCTTCAACCTTTCTATCGTTCACATTCTCTTTACATTCTTTCAAATATCAAACCATATAGGTTTTTCTAAAAAATTTTAATTATTCCTCTGCTTCCAATCTAGGTTTTATTCTTTAAACCTTTATTTAATCATTCAAGATTATTTATAAATCTCTTAAATTTTCGGGTTGTCACAACTTATATTCAACACATAAATTAAATGAGAGTTCGAAAACTTGCACAAAATAACAATTTGTACAGGTTAGGGAACTTGTTCAATTACAAAACTTGAGTAAGTTAGAAAACTTACCTGAAGCGTTCTTTATAACTTTACGCTAATTCGCTCTTCAAATGCCCTACACATTTTAATTAACGATAACACACCAATTAGCCACATAATGACATTTATTATTGGTTTACGTTAGCTTATTTTAGCTTTATTCATAATCTAGACTCCTATTCTGAAGTCCTTTGATGTCCGTGTTTCATAACTCGAAACATCTTAGATCATACTTTAATTAACCTCCATTTAACTTTTATAAGTCGGAACAACGTATCTCAACAAACGTCGCACGACAACTCGGCGTTCGGAAGTCCGCACGCCTTAGATTACTTCCTAATTTATAATTTAGACTTACACTTCAAAGTCCCTTGATATCCATATTTTAGACATCGAAACATTTAACATAACTAGTGACACGATGTCGCGGCGTTCGAAAACGGAACGTGAACACGCTCGTGCACAACCTGCTCGACAACTAGCCCAAACTGCCCAGCAGCCATAGGCAACCGCGCTTCAGTGCGCCTATTTGCATCCCGCCGACAGCCCAGCGCTAAGCAGACAGCCTCAATACTAAGCAAATTGTCCGCTGCTAAATAGACAGTCTGCTGTTAAGCAGACAACCCCATTGCTAAGTAGACAGCTCCACTGCGCCACAGCGCCCAGCGCTGCACACACCCGCGGGCTACTCGCGCCCAACAGCCACTGCTATGCAGTGTGCTTTTCTCCTTTTTTCAGCTTTAACCTACTTTATTAGAAAAATCGCTATAAATTTATTTTAGTATATTTTTACTTCGTTCCAATTGAGTTATCTTCGTAACTCATAAGAGCATAAACTCACCATTTCAGAACTTAAAAACGAGCTATTGACCATTATTTATTTTTGTTCAAAAAGTTAGTGCATAACAAGTTTTCATTACCCTTTTTTATGTTATTTACTTTCATTATTGGTTCGCTTTTCATACATATTACATCAACATCAACCTTATACCTCCGGATCCTTCATGATCCGCATCAATCAACAACAACCACCATCAATAAGCAATATATAAAAAGCTTAAAAAGATGGTTTAAAGTTAGGGTTTCATGGCTTACCTTCTTAGTTCTTTCTTGTTCTTATTTAAGCTAACACTTGATAGCTTGGATCTTCCTTGGTCCTTCCTTCTTGTAATACCTGAACCTCTCTCTCTATATTTCCTCTCAAGCTCTCTTGCTTTCTTAGCTTTCTTACTTAGCAACAAATAACCAAGGGCAACAAAGAAGATGGAATGGGAGTATATATAGAAGTTACTAACCACCCCTTGATTAAACTAACCATCTTAACAAGTTAGGCTAACCAAAGTTAAGAGAGGGAACATAATAAGTGCTTAGGAGACTTTGTGGCTAAGAGATTTAATGGAGCGGTTGGGCATTAAGTGGGTAACTTGTAAGAGCTCTAAACTTTCCATAAATGAAAAGTTTGGCCTCCCCTTTGTCCCCTTTTTGGAGTGACCGGGTACTTCCCCCCCCCCCCCCCCCGGCCATTTTTTAATTTTTGTTTCTTCTGTTACGCCTCCAAATCCGGGTCACCTAAACCGTTGATCTGGTTCGTCACTATCTAATACATGCATCATACTATCGATAACTTATAGCAGAAATAAAGGAATATTTATATTGATATAACATAAATAATCATGTCTCAAGTCTCGAAACCAAAACTACTACAAAACATAACTTAATACATAAGAGTAATTAAGTCTTAATGCATCACAAGAGTCAACGAGTCTTAATACATAATCAAAATGGTAATCTTAACGGTACAAAGCTAATTCATAGCTTTGCTTTTGCCTTTATCCTTCCTAGAACTTTCACCACGAGCTCCACTAACTGAAATATTTTAAGGAAAGTAAGGGTGAGCAACAAATTTGCTCCGCAAGTATAATAACAATAACCGTGAATCATCACATGAGTACTTTATAGCTTACAAGAATCAAGAGAATAAAAGATAGCTCAAGAACTTGCACAATTTCTACGAATGATCTCTTTAACACAATTGTAGGGCCTTTGTGGACCGAATGATTTCAATGTTCCCAAATGAAGGAAATATTCCATACTGAGTAGTCATCATGACACTGAACTCTTACTAGAATCACCAGAAATTCATCTGATAACCCAACATACTAATACAATAGGTGATCAGCCTAATGTACTCGGTGTTATGCATAACCCCTTTACATACTGTTCACGCGCATGTTGGTTCCCCGACATATATATTGTTTCCCCCCTACTATGAGGGTTGTTTATCTCAGCTTTACATAGGAATCCAAACTAAACAATTTGATCGGATAGCTTTACTTAACAACAATGATGATTAAACATACGTCTAGCCGAAATAATTGGCTTTGACATCTATTTTATGTAGCTCATGGAATATAGAACTTGAAACCTTTAATAACATGCGTTGAAGCATAGCTAGATAACGTGAACGATTATCAATTCATTCTAAGAGTACTTACAATTCGACAATGATTGAAGTAAAAGAACCTGTCCAGAATATCTTGAATAAGATAGGAGACTCGCTTAATGGAGTAATACTTGCAAACAATACATAACTGAATGAATTTAGAGAACTTGCAGTAATATAGAATACTTGTTCAATATCAAATTAAACAAGAATTTGAAACTTGCCAAATAAATAAATTGATTAAGGTTTAAGGAAACTTGCACAATAGAATAAAATACTTGTTCAACTATAACTTGAGTAGGGTAAGGAACTTACATATTCATAAGAAACTCACACAATATAAAGGTGTACGGGTTAGGAAACTTGCTCAAATATAAATTGAGTTAAGTTAAGAAACCTACTCAAATAAAAATAATAGTTGAGTAAGGAACTTGCAATAATATAGAATGATTTCTCAATCAATAAATAACTCGCACAATAAATAAAAGTTGTACGGTTGAGAAAACCTACCCAATATTAAACTGAGTTAGGGTAAGGAAATTTGCCCAACACAAGGGTTAGACAAGGGTTAGGAAACTTGCCTGGTGCGTCTGCTACAATATTACAACACACGTTCCTTAATATCCTACACATGTAAATACATATTCATATAATAATTAGTCACATAAGGATTAGGTTTACAACAGATGTTGCATCATTAAAACACATTGATTGCCACTATGACTACCCAGTCGGGGGTCTCGCTCCCCGGTGAGCGAGCAGCTGCGCAGCTAACTTGTCTAATCATTTGTACAAAAATATAAGTTTTGGACTCGCTGGAAACATTCACTGGGTCCGACCCGACCCGAATCGGTCTGATCGATCCGACCCGGTCCTGACCCGGTAATGGCGCTGCGGCGCCAGGCTCATTACTAGAACCCGCACTATGGCGCCGTTCCCGTGTCCCGTCTCTGCCACGTGTCGTCGCTGCGGTGCCAAGCTTAGTACTTGGAAGTGGCGCTGCGGCGTGAGTCCTATTCTTTTCCCCTGATAGGCTTGACGCTGCGGCCTGAGTTGTTAAACTTAAGAATGGCGCGGAAGCGCCAACCATCCAGTGGCCGGAATCTGGGTTTAAACCCAGTTCGTGACCTCGACCTTCTTTGTCTCTAACCTCCATAACTCCTTCTATACACATGCAAATTGGTCCATTTCGGACTCTATGGACTCCTAAGACATAGAGGTATAACATATCAAAAATTTAGAGCTACCCATAAACATTAACACCTAATTTTTGAGCCAAAGCACAGAACCAAAACTCTATATTTGTGTTCTTGGTGTTCTTCACCAAAATAAATACCAAATCTTCGTTTTAACTCCATTCCAACTGGGTTATGAAGATAACCCATGGAACTACAATATCACAACAACAATTAAAGCAAACAATTACTCAATCAAGGCTTTACAGTCCTCTAAATTGTCTAAAAGTCATTTTGTCCAAAAAGTCCAAAGTTTCATCCTTTATGCCAAGGTTCAGATCATTCATTGATTTTGTTCCACTTTGAGGTTATTAATAGCTTACAAGATGTCTTGGTAACAATAAAAACTGACCACCACCAACAATTACAACAACAATTGCAAGAAATGCTCAAACCCAACGGTTTGAGCTCAAAAACACGTAGAACTCGAAAATTCTATCGAAAATCAAATGGAATGGATTTTTGGTCGATTGTTTACCTTCTAATTCCCTTCTAGGTGCTAAGAAAAAATTGCTAGGCTCGGTTGGATTGAGTTCCTTCTTCCTCCTTGGTTCATCGTGCTCCTTCTTCTTTCGTGAACTCATTCTACCTCTGTTCTTGTTCTTCTGCTTCTTCCCTTCAATGTTCTCTCTCTCTATCTGCTGCTCTCTCACTCTTAATCTCTATCTTCAGTTGGTTTAGGGAAGGAATTGGAGAGAAGAAGTTTGAATGGAATGGCAGATTGGAGGGCTTCGGGAGGATGAAGGGAGTAACCCACAAATGTTCAGTATTTTGGAAAATTGAGGCATTGAGCATAGCAAAGAGCAGCATGCTGCCGACCATGCTCTCCTCTCCCTCCTCTGATTGGTCCAAGGGTTTAGGTTGGTTCCCACTTAGAGTAACAAGCAAAAATAAATACCTAAATACACAAAAATATACCCGAATACTCCTACTTTTGTACCCAATTTGATAAATAACTCTACCCAAAATTAAAATGGGTACTCCCATAAAATATTAGGATGCGTGAAAATAATAACTACGAGGTTTGTCCATTTATTTGGAACAGCCATATTATACATTTTGAATATCGAATGAAACACGAATGGGCTCAAAATGAAAATCTGACACTTGAAAAAATTATCCCTTCGCACACGTGTATTACTGAAATTTATTAAGGCCGAAAAGACGCAAAAATATTATGGCGTGAATAGTGCCTCGGTAAATGTGCCCCGTGAATAGTGATTTTGCGATTTTTCGCGAAATCAATATATTCACCTTAACGACACAACAACACATACACATATTCTAGGTTGTAACACCACCTTTAAGCACATAACACATAATAATATAAATAAAATAATAATTCATTTTATTCACACATAGACTCGGGTTACAAGGAAATTAAAATTCCCGATCGTTACATCTTCTCCTTTTCATCTTTATTTGCCCCCTTCCCCCCCCCCTTTGACTTCTTAAGTTGGGCTTAGTTTTGGACTACACATTGGACTTCATTTTGGAGCTCCTACACACTTGGCTTGGGCCTTTATTTAATACATGTTTGGGCTCTTATTACTCATTAGGTTGGGCCACAATTAATCTAACACTTAGATTCCTTCATTCTTTGTCTTAGGCTTTCTTTTAATTCTTGTTTGGGCTTTTAATTACCAATATTTGAAAGGCACTAAAAATGCTCTATTGTGGCCATGGTACCCCCGGCGTAAGTCGAGTAGCAAACTACTCTGGTATCGGGTTGGGGAGATTAGTCGACCCGCGGGACGGAAACTCCACATTAACAAAAAAAAATAGTTTAACACTTAGGTTAATAAACTAACTAGCCCATTATCTTAAATTCTTAGTTAGTTTCATAACTCATCCAATTAGCCAAAAAGTTGACTTTTTCTTTCGTACTTTTTATTAGAGATTACGTCTCTATTTCTCGAATAAACGCTGTGACGTAATTCGAAAAGTCGAAAAAACGAAAAACAAAAAAACGTTCTCTACGTGAATAGTATTTTAGCGTTATTTCTTAAAAAAAAATTATTTTCTTCTATGAAACAACAACACATATATTTTAACACATATACATAATCTAGGTCATAATTCGACCTTTAATCACATAATATAGAATAATCTCCATAAAAATTCATTTTATTAAATATATATTGAAAACCTAATTATAAGGCTATACGATTTCTCGGGTCATCACAAGAACATTTTAGGATTACAATAATTAAAGGAAAAGAGAAAAGATAAAAATTTATGTCACGCAACCTCTCGATCTCCACACTTAGTGATGAGTAGGTTTTATACCTACAAATCGGATGTTTTACCCTTGAGAAATTGTATGCTCGTGCGTGTTTGACATTACTTTTATGGTGTTTTGTTGTTATTTTAGAGAAGAAAGCTTTGTTGGGGCATTGGAGGCATTTCAGGTCAAAAAGGGCAAAACAGTCAATTTTTTTGCGCCAGCGTAGCTGCGCCGCATTTGAACTAAGACCTGGTGCAGCAGCACCGGGCCCCGGATTCCCAACTGCCCACTCCACCACACCAGCGCCCCATTTGCTCTTTATGTTGGCGCAGCTGCGCCATTCTGATGCTTTTGAATTGTCTGCGCTTTTTGCTATCCCAAAATGATTGTCTCATCTCCTTCATTCATTTTACCGAGCTTCCCTTCTCTCCATGCTATTGGCCATCTTGGTTCAGGGGATTTGAATTAATAATAATAGAACTTATTATTCCCTCTTGGTTACACAAATGCTAGCAAACAAGGAAAAGGAATATAGAGGAGAGAGAAGGCTTCAATTAAGACCCATCAGCCTTACCATTATTCATCATCTCTACCGTTCAGAAGAGGAAAGAATACAGTGGGCAGAGCATCATTTCCTTCGGAGCAAAGAATAAGAAGGCTGAACCTTGTAGCAATTGTGGAAACATTGCAACTAAGTGAAAGCCTAATTATCTACACGAAAGGAGGATTATTCACTATCAAAGGGAGTTTTTGAGATTTAAATTATTCATATATAATTTAGTTTCTCTGCTTTCCTCCGATTATTGTATAATCCAATGATGTTTAGTTCCCTATCAGTTATATTTATTTTCACAGTTATGAACTAACTTTTATTCTGAGGTTACAATGGAACCAAATGTATAGTGTTAATTAAATTTTTTTCCCTTTATTTCTTGTGAATCATGTTTGAATGGACTTTTATA
This sequence comes from Aralia elata, assembly GCA_034770075.1. NCBI lineage: Eukaryota > Viridiplantae > Streptophyta > Magnoliopsida > Apiales > Araliaceae > Aralia > Aralia elata. The sequence goes on from CM068382.1 coordinate 39,883,775, forward strand.
TTGTATGCTTAATGTATGAATTAATTGGAAAGTAATTCATGTGGTGTTTTATACAAAATTGAAAAATAGGTTATAAAACTCAGATCACCAATATGAAGGCCGATGTTATGGACTTTTCTCTGTAGGAGTGAATTCATAAATTGCAATTAGAATAGGAATATACCTAACTGTCATATGTAACCAGTTGAGAATCTATCCTTAATGACTCATGTTTAAATTAATTCATATAGGAATATAGTATTTTATTAAACAGGAGACTTTTATACTACTATCGGAAGAGGTGTATAATTGCTTTAAGTTCTCGGTTATCTATTCGTATGATTTACTGACTTAAAGGGGAAGTTAGGGGATTGAACCTTGTATTTGGGAAAATTGTGACCTTAGCTTGTTTTACATTATAAACAGAAATACAAATCAACTTCTCTTTATAATTTCACTTGTTAGATTAATTGTTTATCAAATCACAAAATATAATCATTTATTTTAATTAAGATTGATTTGACACAAAATTGGTAGTTGATAATTAGTAGCATTATTTCCTCGTGGGTTCGACACTCTACTTACTATATATTACTTGTAGACCGCGTATACTTGCGCGTATTTTTTTGATTGCGAAAATAAATTTTTTGCAGGTTCAGGGGATGGTGCAGCAACTCCATTAAATGGCTTGCAGACGGCGCAGTTGCTCCAGTATTTTGGTCGAGCTATTGCATAGTTGGCATAACAGCGCCCTTTTTAGCTAACTAGCGGCGCAGCTGCGCCGGTCGGGATTTCCAGTTCTTAAGTCCTTTGGGTCGGCAGCTCGCATCCATCTCACACCCAAATTGCTCTCTCTCTCTCTTCGGTCGATGCTCCTCTCCTTCCCAAACCCAATCCCAAACCGTGCCCTACCCCTTTTTCAAATTCATTGAAACTTGAATCACTACCAAATTATGAAGGCTTTCCATTCCAAATCATCCAAGGCTCATCAAAATTCATCTCCGGTGAGTAAAGTCGAAGTTAGGCCCCAATTAAGGTAATGCCTTCATCCAGTTTAGGGATATTGCTTCTTCGAATCTGTAGATTTGGTTGGGGGCTTGTTGACTAAGCTTTGGGTGTTAGAAATTGTTATTATTACTATTTCTCTCCTTCTTACTACTAATTGATTTGGCCAGTTAGTTGCTTAGTCTTACGTATGGTGAAAATAAATTGGTAATACAACTGATACAGAGTCATTATTGCTTGTGTTTTGCATGTTGGGTGTGTATGCTTTGTCAAACAGGTCTGAAGATTTTTTTTTTGGGTTTGTGAGCAAGCCGCATAGTTAGGTTGTGCTGAAATTGGGTTTGTGCGCCAACTGCTTGTGAAAACACCTGAGAGAGTAATTTTTCCTAGCATTGCATTTTTGGCTTGCCTTGGGTTGTGGTTTTGTCTTGGCTTATGCTTACATTGAATGGGTTGTGCATAGAAACTGCTTTGGGCTATTGTAGTTCAGTCTTGGATTGGCGAACTACTTGTTTTGGTGCTGCTGTTGCTTGGGCTGTTGCATTGGAATTCCTTGTTTTGCTCTAGCCTTTTGTTAAGCTGAAAAAGGTTGTTTTGTAGATTAGCAGTCAGTGCATTGGGCTAATTTTCTGGGGTTATGCTGAATTTAACTGAGATGGCGGTAAGTGCAGTTTGCCTTGTACTTCCATTATTGACAGGAGCATTGAGCTGCAAGCTTTGGTTTGACTTCAGGTGGTCTGTTGGTATTGTTAAATTTTGTTGGGTTGAGCTATAGCCATAGGGCTACTTCGCACTGAAAACTGTTACGCATCAGGTGTTTGTGAAGCTTGGGCTGCTTTGTGCTAGGGTGCTTGTGTTGGTCCAGTTTTGGCAGTTGGGCTTTATTTGTTGAAATTTGATAAGCATGCGTCCACGAGGCAATGAGGTGCTACTTCCCAGTCGGAGGTGCAATTTGATAGTACACGGTATGTACTCGCCCAGGCAGCCCTAAAATTTCACAAGGTACTGGCGGGGAAAAACCTCGTGCCTGAAAGAGGTCTTAGGCTAGACTTGAGACATGACGGAGAGATGGCTGAAATGGTTCGAGAGCAAAAATGGGTTACCTTCACTCGACATCCAAAGGCCGCAGTCATATCTCTGGTCAAAGAATTCTATGCCAATGCATCGGTATCGGGTTGCTTTGTAGCCCACGTCTGGGGTAGGTCAGTGACTTTTGATCGTAGTGCCATCAACGCCCGCTTCAATTTGACTAATATTGAGGATGGCGACTATATGGACAACGAGATGGATAGCTATGATTTAGACGTCGTGATTTAGGCGCTGTGCAAGCCGGGAGTTGAATGGAGATTAAGGGAGGGAACTTCTGAGAAGGTTAGTTTTGCTCAAATTAATTTAAGCCGCAATGGAAAGGCTTGGTACAGCTTTATTTGTGCCAACTTGATGCGAACCCGGCACATGGGCGATGTCACCAAAGAGAGGGCAATCCTGCTATACGCAATTGTGATTGGCTTACCGGTTGATGTCGGTTTGGTAATTCAGGAGTCAATTGTGAGATGTTTGAAACCCACCACATCCGGAGGGCTTCCACACCCTTCCCTAATCACTGAGCTTTGTCGGGCAGCTTGTAACGACCGGGAATTTTGGATTTGCCTTGTAATTCGAATTTTTGAATATTAATGAATATATTATATTTTATTAATATTATTTTTGTGTTGCATGTTTAAAGGTTGTGTGACAACCTAGATTATGTGAATGCATTAAATTTTACGTGTTATAGTTTTGTTTAAGTGAATAATTGATTTCGCGTAGCGTCGCCAAATCATTATTCACGGGGCACTTTCTCGAGGCACTATTCATGTCAGATATTTTTTTTTCGTGTCTTTTTCGATTTTAATAAATTTCATAAATACGTGTATGTGGACGAATAATTTTTCCAAGTGTCGAAAATTTTATTTGAGCTGAAACGTGATTTTATCTGTATCCGAAATGTGTTATATGGGTGTTCTGAATGTTTGGACAAATCCTATAATAATTATTTTTATGCATCCCAATATTTTATGGGAGTACCCTTTTTAATTTTGGGTAGAGTTATTTACCAGTTTTGGTACAAAAGTGGGAGTTTTCGGATATATTTTTGGTGTATTTGGGTATTTATTCTTGCTTGTTACTCCAAGTGGGAACTATCATACCACTTTAGACCAATCAAATGCTAGGAAAATGAGGGAGTAGAGGGAGTTGCCGACAAGCCTCCTTGAGCCACAAACCCACTTCTCCCAAAATTACTCCTCCACTTCTCCCAAATCATTCAACTCCCAACTCATTCCAAATTGCTTCAGTAGATAGAGAGAGAGGGAGAGAGCTGCAAAGAGAAAGAAAAAAGAAGGAGGAAGTCGCCGAAAAAAGAAAGGAGGAAGAAAAAGAAGGCACGGGTGGAAGAGGAAGAGAATCCAAGCAAGGATAACCCTCAACATCAATCCTAGCCGAGTTCTTAATCATCTAGGAAGGATTTACAGAGATAAACACCAACCAACTCCTTTCCATTCGATTTCTTGTTAAGTTTTTCAAGTTTTCCTTAGTTTTGAGCTCTTAAGCTTGTGGGTCGGATTTATGGCAATTCTTGGTGTTTTTGTTTGTTGTGATTGGTTGTAAATTTTGTTAAGAAACTATAGAAGCCATTAATAACATCAAAGTGGAACAAAAACGCAAGAAATCCTTACATTGGCTAAATAGAGCAAGAACAATGGACAAAACATGGACTTTGGACATTCAGACCATTTTAGAGGACTATAAAGCTATGATTTCGTGTTTGTTAATTTTATTTGTTGATATGGTATTGTAGTTCCATGGGTTATGAAGCTAACCCAGTTGGAATGGAGTAAAATGGAGTTAAAACAAGTTCGTAGTAATGATTTTTGTAAAACTTGTTAAGAACTCGAAGAACAGAGTATGAACTTTGTGTTTTGGCTTAAGATTTGACCATGTTAATGTTAATGGGTAGCTCTGAATTTTTGATATGTTATAGCCCCATGAGTTAGGAGTCCATAGAGTCCGAAATGGACCAATTTAAACGTGTATTGAAGGAGTTATGGAGGTTGGAGTGACCGGAGGTCAGAATCCCGAACTGGGAACGAACCTAGAATCCAGCTTCTGGAGAGTGACATCACAGCGTCACTCATAAGCCTTGCAAATGTCGCTGCAGCGAGGGGCAAGAGGGGAAATGAATGGAGCTCACGCCGCAGTGCCACGTGGCAAGAGGCGGGGAGCGGAGCTCACGCTGCAGCGTGGCTTCTAACACTAAGCGCCACGCCACAGCGACGCCATGCGGCAGAGGCAGAACACGGGACTCATGCCGCAACGTGAAGTCCAGTTCTAAGGAGTGGCGCTACAGCGCCAATGTCGTGTCCAGCCTGGGTCGGGTCGGTCAGACTGGATCGGGTCAGGTCGGACCTAATGAACTCTTTTCAGCAGGTCCAACACTTGTATTTCTATCCTAAATGATTAAACAAGTTAGTTATTTATGCCTTGTTAAACCTTAACCTTAATTGCTTAATTGTTTATTAAGTGTCAACGAAATTAGTATTGTCTTAAGGCGTAAATTGAGTAACCTGGATGCAACTCACATTTGGTTTCCAGGGGGCGCTGCCCCCTTAGACCCCCGCCAGCTCACCGACGAGCTGGACAGTCGCTCGCTCACTGGGGAGCGAGACCCCCGACTGGGTAGTCGTAGGACAATCAATGTGTTTTAATGATGTAGCGTCCGTTTTGAACCTAGACCTTATGTGACTAATTGTTATACGAATATGTATTTACATGTGTAGGATATTAAGGAGCGTGTATTGTAATATTATAGCAGCGCATCAGGCAAGTTTCCTATCCTAACTCAATTTATTTATTGAGTCAGTTTCCTAACCCGTACAACTTTTATTATTGTGCGAGTTTATTCTTATGAATTGCAAGTTTTTATTACTCGATTTATATTTGAGAAAATATTATATATTGTTGCAAGTTTCCTAACTCAACTCGAGTTATCATATTTCAATTATGGTTAGTGGTTTAATTATTGTTAATTACTCCACATCAAGGATAATTATTAATATTCGCACATTGTGCATTTGAATTCGTATTCTGTTGTTGGACTGAAACATAAGTTCTTCATTCATGAACTGTTTAAGGGAATTATCTACGCCATTTGTTTCGGCTAGACATATACAGGTTATTACTTTAAAAGCTATCCAAACCGATTGTTAGTATGGATTCTTGGACTGAGAGAGCAACCTTTATTTAGGGGATTTTAATGTGTCGGTTGTCTGATGCAGTCAGAGTTAAATGTTATGTATATACATAGTGTACGAGAGGCTGATCCCCTCGAGTCCTACTAACGGGCCAGGCGTTTAAAAGGGTTAGTTGAATGACTGATCCTTTGGCCAAAAAGTTCATGGTCTATTGGACCACTCAGCAATAAATAATCAATATTCACTATTTCATTTGAACTTTGATTATATTGTCAGTTATTTCTTCAATGCTCTTAAATTGTTGATGTAATGACCCTAAAATTCATGCACTTCAACTCTCCACAACGGTCGTTAACAATACATCCATTTTCTGACTTTACAACATTATTCAATGATAAACTTAATAAAATGTGGAACAATTTTTTTAAACTTTTCAGTTTTCTTTCTTTGCTTTTCCTGAATCATGACCTTAAATCATTTACATATTTTAGAATCATATTTGATTCGCTTCATCAGAGTTATAATAAAAATAAAACTTCTAGATTCAATACCCTTTATACATCGGATAATATTAAATTTACAACTCAATACAAATTTAATAACTCTACATCTGTTATATTTAATACATTCTCAAATACATCATTCAGAACCTTAATCGTGGTTCAAAAACGTAATTTAAACTAAAACAATTAATCTGCATGCATTACATCTGAATCATGCCATTCAAGCAGCACTTAACTTTACCTTGTATCTTTAACATGCAAACGTGGTTATTTGCAAGAATGAGCTCGTAAGCTCAGCAAAATCTAACAGTTTGCATGCATCACATAGCACATAGATAATATGCTCATCATCTAAATCATAATCATTTGACTAAATATATCATACATAATGATCAACACATATCAAGTAAAAATTGAGTCCCATAACTCAATCAACATTCTTTACTTAACGAACGTAGTCATAGTTTAACTTTGTCGTTTCATAATTGCAACATATATAAAATACATCATGCTTTTACATCATATGATTAAAACAGTTAATCAATTAATTCACATAACAAATAAGAACTGAAAGACTTACCTGGTTTGTAGATTATCAATTACCATAACCAGCTTAAATTTATCTGCACTTCATGTATCCTTCATTTAATTTCGCTCAACTTTAATCGACACTTAACCCTTAGTTAGGTCTTAAACTTCACTTTACATTAAATGTATGTCGACGCCGGGTTTTTCTCTTTCTCTTGGTCTCTTAGTCTTTTCCAAATTTTAGCCTTTTGGTTTAGATGATTTTTGGAAAAGGTCGGCATTGAGGTCGACGGGGTTTTGAAAGATCGTTTTGATGATGAGCCAATTAACCAGAGTCGCCAGTTGGTATATTTGAAATGGATGTACCAACTCATCCGAGTTTTCGCTTTTTATAAATCGCTGGCTCATGTGTGACTCCGAATTAATTGGTCTGCGAATTGAGATTCATAGAGTTCGGGGGCTTGCTTAAGTGAGGGGAAGGTGTTAGGCACCCCTCGACTTCCGTGAAACACGATTACCGCAATCTTGATGCTTTCCTATCCTTTAATTCATGAATGTGTGTGTGTGTGCGTGTGTGTGTGTGTGAGCCTATATGAATGTCGTGGTGGGTTTGTATGAAAGAGTCATTTGGATTTTAGGGAAAATCGTGTTGTTTTCATTTGAGAACGTTTCGGAATATCTTTTCGGTATACACGAGAAAGCTTTATCCTTTATGAGAAAAGGTTTGATTTTAATTGTCCAAAACTATGAGATTTTCATTAAGTGTCGTTTTGGCAAAACAAGAGTTTCAAACCTTCGTCTAAATAGGAATCGAGATCTATACGTTGCTTTCATAAAATGATGGGCAATTTCTAGAATCTCTTTAACCCTATGCACAACGGTTTAATAAAACGTCAATTATTTATAAAATCATTTCGTGTGATGTTTTGGAAAACGATTTTTTTCTTTGGCTTTCTCGTTAGATAGGAATCGACATTCATTAACATTTCTCAAATTTTAACCTCGTGATTCTAATGTCCTACTTTGATTGATTTTATGAAAGTCTTCATTGTTTTAGTTTTGAAATCAATTTTTTTGGTGTCACAAATCAAATGAAGCAATAAAAAGCGCGGGGTTATTCATGGGCATGTAAGCCATCAAAATAAACCCCAAACGCATACAATCCCATCTTTTCACTATGACGGGGCCTTAAATCCGATTCTCGCCTTAGCGTCGTTTTAAGGCCCGCCGGTTACATGTTCACAACGAAGGATTACATTTTTCCTAAATACATACGTCAAAATTTGTCCGTCATCGGATTCGGACCACGGGGTCGCTTTCCTAGGCTCACAACCACGATTACTACGTACTCACAAATCAAACATTACAATAAATAACCAACACGGAAATTCTAACAATATCACGACATCCTAAATAGCAAATTAAAGGAACCACAACCAATACATCTCTTATACAACAAGCAAGAAATCAAAACGTGAATATCATCGGGTTATTAAGAAGAATTTTGTTCCAATGGAACCCTCGCAAATAATCCCTAATTCATTATTTCACAATAAATTACATGAAGACTCCATTAATTTTAGCCAAATGATATGATAAATTGCTAGAATAAAGGGAAATTTCACCTTGCAATTGATACCAAAATGGAAGTAGACTTGTGTATTGGAATGGAAGAAATATGTGTGTTACAATCAAATCAAAGAGTAAAAACCCTCTCTTTTGATCTTCCTTTCTCTCCTATTTGTTGCAAAAATTATGGTGTTTTTCCTCTCTATTCCCGATTTTCTGCTGCTGCTCTTGCTGAATTTCTTCTTCTTCTTTCAAAAACTGCTCCACCCCTGTATGCTGCCGAAGCTGGCTTAAATAGGCTGGCCAGCTGGCACGCCTCCCATCGCACTCAGCTGCTGAGTGCTGATTTCCCGGTTTTCGTGCTGGCGCACCCACTTGGTCGCAGATCTATCCGCGGCTGGCGGGCTTGACTTTCTCGATTTTCGTGCCACGCCTCGATTTTTGTACCGCAACGTCGATTTTCGCTGACAGGCCCGTATTCCGCAGTCCGGGAACTTCCGGGCGACGCGCCACCTCATTCGGAAATGCCTGCCTCGGACGGTCATGCTGTCACGTCGACTTGGGCTGCCCAAATCATTGCGGCGGTGCCGGGCGCTCGCCCTGGTGCCCGCTCCTTTGCTCCCGCAAGCCGGTTCAATTGACGATTTCGCCCTCCTGTCACGGTTAGTAGAAGGAAACGCAAAATTTGGGTGTCTACAGCTGCCCCTCTTTATCATGTTTATGAAATGATAAATGAAATGAACAGGATAAAGAATAGACACTCGATGCATGAATGACAGTGTGTAAGAATGACAGTGCATACATGATGTCTCACACATATAGCTTATGATGCAACATAAGATGCAATGCATGCAAGACATTCGTAAGAGTGTCAATGTATCAACCCCTTGACCGTGTTTGTTAGTCTTTGGGTTCACTCTTTCAATCTATCGCCTCGTTCGGGGCCGGGTATCGTCGCCGGTCACCCATCACGTAACCCCCGGTTATCGTCGCCGGTTGGTTATCTTGTCGGAGCCGGTTATCGTCGCCGGTCGATCGTCATGTCGGGGCCGGGTATCGTCGCCGGTCACCCATCTCGTAACCCCCGGTTATCGTCGCCGGTCGGTTATCTGTCGGAGCCGGTTATCGTCGCCGGTCATCCATCTCGTGATCGCCGGTTATCGTCGCCGGTCAATCGTCTCGTCGGGGCCGGGTATCGTCGCCGGTCACCCATCTCGTAACCCCCGGTTATCGTCGCCGGTTGGTTATCTGTTGGAGCCGGTTATCGTCGCCGGACATCCATCTCGTGATCGCCGGTTATCGTCGCCGGTCGATCGTCATGTCGGGGCCGGGTGGTATCGTCGCCGGTCACCCATCTCGTAACCTCCGGTTATCGTCGCCGGTCGGTTATCTTGTCGGAGCCGGTTATCGTCGCCGGTCATCCATCTCGTGATCGCCGGTTATCGTCGCCGGTCGATCGTCATGTCGGGGCCGGGTATCGTCGCCGGTCACCCATCTCGTAACCTCCGGTTATCGTCGCCGGTCGGTTATCTTGTCGGAGCCGGTTATCGTCGCCGGTCATCCATCTCGTGATCGCCGGTTATCGTCGCCGGTCGATCGTCATGTCGGGGCCGGGTATCGTCGCCGGTCACCCATCTCGTAACCCCCGGTTATCGTCGCCGGTTGGTTATCTGTCGGAGCCGGTTATCGTCGCCGGACATCCATCTCGTGATCGCCGGTTATCGTCGCCGGTCGATCGTCATGTCGGGGCCGGGTATCGTCGCCGGTCACCCATCTCGTAAACTTTTCACTTCAACACGTCAAATGGCTGCAAGGGAGCAAGGTGGGACCCACCAGGGCCAGCCGCAGATCTGTCACTTTCAACTTCCAACTCACACATATTCCTCGCGATTTTTTGCTTGTTCGCAAGGGCTTTTCGTCGATTTTTCAACTTTCCTGCAAAAACTGTTCCGGTAGGATTGATCTACACGCTACAGGTAACACTTTGACCGGTCACTTTTCAATTTCGTCAATGTTTTGCTATACATTTGACTATTTGCATGTTTAGAGATAAAATGTATGCTTTACAATGCTATGTAATGTACCATCATATATACATGCTATGTATCAACTATGTGAGTCCTATTTTATGTTAATGAGGCGGTCCCACATACTGTTATTCCTTTTCTGCAATAAAATCATGCATTACATGCTGTAATTACATATATGAATGCAATTTAAATCTGTTTGAGGCTTTGATTGATGGAAAACACGTTTGGCTTATGCCTGGGATGTTCAATTTACAAACGGAACTCTGCCGATTTTTTTTTTTTTTTTTTTTATTTTTTTTTTTATTTTTTTTTTATTTATTTTTTTTTTAACATGCATCATGTTGCATTAATCATATGATGAGGCTAGAAATTTAGAATGTTCATTACATAATTTTAAAAGGAAACTTACCTTCTTTCTCGCCCGTTCTATTCCAGCTATGGATCGTGATGCGCCCAGTAGCTCCTCCGCCTCTCGGACTTCGGGTGTTTGCCGTCGTAGGGCTGCACCCACTCCTGTTCCTCCTCGGACCCGTCAGGCTCGTCGTTTGACGGAGGCTGTCATTCGTCCTGGTCATCCGGACTTTGAGGAGGCTGTTCCTCCGGAGGTCGCGGCGGAGGGGCCATCCTCCAGCACACCGGCTCCATCTACTCATCAGGCTCCTTCTGGCGCCTCTGTGCAGATACCCGATCTTTTGGGTCGGGATCTCAGTCGTCACCCCTCAGCATCTCTCGTGGCTAACGAGGTATATTTCAGCTCTATTCTGATTTCACTCTCAATTTCTCCATTCTCCTTTTATCCGGATTGATCCCCTTGGTGATTGCCCCAGGTACCCGAGTTTACCCAGCCGAGGGGCAACTGGTTCAACATCTACTCCCTTTACGCGGCCCTGCACAGTGTATCTGGGAGAGCGCGCATTCAGATGCGTCACTGGAGAGATCCGCATCCCGCACTCCCTTTCTTTCACTACTTTCTGGCCGCTGGATTCTCAGCCCTCGGAGATCATGCTCGCCGGGGAGGATGGTCGGATGCTTTCCACGGGTCCCACTACGAGTGATGCATTCCGTACATGGTGGGTGCCCCGTACCATCGGTCCTCAGACTCGGGCCACTTTCTTCCTTGGAGACATGGTTCCAGGCTCGGTGACGATGACCGATTGGGCTGCCTGTGTTCGGACCCCTACCCATGCTGAGCAGATCGCCTCATTGACCCGTCAGGTAGATCAGTTGTCGCTGTTTATTCGGGGGTTGGGCCGGACCCCGGAGGAGGCTTACACCTACGATCCTGACGGTGCAGGTTATGATGCAGGCCCGAGTTCATCTGATGCCACAGCGCATCCCTACATCCCTGATATGAACTTTGGTCCTCCGAGCTCGACGACTCCAGGGGATCAGTTCGAGGATCCTGCTTTCATAGACGATACTGACTTTATTTAGACCAGGATAGGATAGGGCCCTTTTGTATCGGCACCTGCTTAGATTTCTTTTTCATTTATGCACTATGTACTGAACTCATTTATTTATTTATGCACAGTTTTCTTTTCATTTTTATGGGATTCACCTGGTTTATTATTAACTGTATGATGCATGCTCTTTTATTTATGGATAGAGAATGACCCCTGTACAGTCCTTTTGATACTATTTTTTCACAGATGTCGTCCTCGGATGTCGTGGTTCGTTTGGATTCCATTCCTCCCACAGGGTTGATTGGCAGTCTCTTCCGCTGGTTGGACAGTCTACTGTCAGCAGATAGGGTTATCGTAGATGGTCTTTTGGGACATTCTTGGTCCTTATTAACCTTCCGGGTGCCAGCGAGCTTTGTGGATGGTCTTCTGAGCTGTTGGGCCCCTGCCCGTCAGGTGTTTAGGTTTGGGACAGTAGAGCTGACCCCCACCCTTGAGGAGTATGCTCGCTTCACCGGCCTGCCGTTGGATGGTCCCTGTGCTAGGGTTACCGTTGGTTCCATGCGCCGTCAATTCTTGACTTTTACCGGTTTGCGGAGGGCTGTCTTATTACCGGTAATCACATCAGACCATATGGTTCCTCTTCAATTCTTGATTGACCGATTTGGCTCACCTGACAGCTTCCGTCTTTTCCTCGGTGATTTTTCCGTGTCCGAGGAGCGCTGGGATGCCTTGAGAGTGGGCGTTCTGATGGCCTGTGTCATCTCGGTTTTGTATTTGCCTGCAGGATCCGATCACTTGGACATGCGGATTGTTGCGGCCATTAGGGCCCTTCAGGGGGATCACACCATTCTCCCCATGATATTGGCGGATACCTATATGTCGGCCACATATTGCCAGTCCTTCCGAGGAAGATTCTTCAGAGGGAGCTCGACCTTGCTGTATATGTGGTTCATGAGTCATCTTAGTCCCATCGGCCATTTCCGTCGCCAAGGGTTTTGCTTCAGCCATGACATAACCACGCAGTTTTCGCTTCGTCCCGCGAGTTGTACTGATGTGGCCTCCTGGACATCATTTTTGTCTATCATTGAGGACCCCTTTCATCTATTGGTTTACTCGGGATATTGCTCCTTCATGAACTTCTTGACTCATGTGCCTGGCATGGATTTCATTCCCATTGCTGGGTTAAGGGGTGTGACGACCTATCATCCCCTGGCGGTTATGGGGCAGTTTGATCAGACACAGGATTTACACCCCTTCGCGGGTGCAGCCTCATACCGATTCCTTATATCATCCCGTACAGAGAGGGATCTATTGCAGGTATACGAGCTTTGGGATCGCAGGATCTTTGCCGAATATAGTGCGAGCTGTCACATCCAGACATTTGCCTACGTACAGTGGTTGCGTGGAGACCTGGATTCGGCTAGTTTGAGTCGGACTGGGGCCTTTGATGACCCTGGAGTGATTTTCACAGAAAATACCACAGACCATTCCATTTCAGCCGAATCTGCCCCGAGTCGGGTCGCTGAGGATTCCCGACTTCTCCTGGCCCTGATTACTACTGAAGCCGAGAGGGATGCCGCCCTTGCCGAGAGAGATGAGGCCATTCGGGCTAGAGATGCTGCCATTGCTGATAGAGAGGCCATTGTACTTCAGACCAGGGCAGTGGTAGATGCTCATTTTGGGACTGTCAGCCGAGCTACTGCTTTACTGGATCGTATTGATATGATGGGGCAGCAGATTGCAAGAGATGCTGATGCTTCAGATCTATCCACCACCCTGTCCATCCTGCTTCGGCTAGTTTCAGATTTGTAGATTATTTTATTTCCTGCATAGACTATGTTGGTTTCATCAGTTATTGAAAGAGAAATCTTGTAATAAAACGACTTATATATATAGACATGCATTTAAATTTCGTCATTTTCCCCTTTTGTCGTATCATTGCCATCCATTGGATCATCATTTTATCCAACTGACCATGATTTTGACATTTCGCCTTCTTTCTTTCCTCAAGACCTGATGGAGATTTGACAGATATTGCCGCACACCTTTGATTTCGTCGGATTGAATCTCAGATTTTGGATAACTGTTTGGGTTGGATCAGGGTATGTATTCTGGGATGAAACTGGTTAGGCAGTTGGTTTCGGGAAGGTTTTGAGGGTGTAGGAAGGTTTTATCTGGCTATCGAAAATTGGTTTTGGTTAGGAAAGGATTGCTTTTTAAAGGATCGGACCGCGCCATGATGGCTGCCTACGTACCCCCACAAGTTGGGAGATCAGGTCCTACGTAGTTCGCTCTCAAAGGAAAAACAGAACTGATGATTTAAGCGTAGAACCGCTTCACCGAGTCAGAATTGAGGGGTTGTGGAAATACCTCACCATCCATTTCTTGCAATATGAGGGCCCCTCCGGATAGTACTTTCTTGATCACAAATGGCCCTTCCCAGTTCGGGGCAAACTTCCCCTTGGCCTCGTCTTGACAAGGCATGATTCTTTTCAACACCAAATCGTTTTCCTTGAACTTCCGAAGTCTTATCTTTTTATCGTACGATCGAGAGATCCTCTGTTGATATAGCTGACCATGCCAAATGGCAGCCACTCTCCTTTCATCAATCAGGGCCAATTGGTCATATCGACTTTGCATCCAATCCTCTTCGCTTATCTGAGCGTCGATCACTATTCTGAGGGACGCCATCTCAACCTCGACTGGTAGAACAGCCTCCATTCCATACACCAAAGCGTAAGGGGTTGCCCCTGTAGAAGTACGCGTTGATGTTCGGTATGCCAGCAAGGTGAGGGGTAACAGATCTGGCCATCCCCGATGATTAGCAGACATTTTTGCCATGATCTTCTTGATGTTCTTATTGGCCGCCTCCACTGCCCCATTCATCTTAGGACGGTAAATGACGGAATTGAGATGCTTAATCTTGAACTGGTCACACAGTCCTTTCATGAGGGCGTTGTTTAAATTCTTGGCATTGTCGGAGACCACAACCTCAGGTTGCCCATATCGGCAAATGACATTATTCCTGATGAAGTTGACGATGACCTCCTGAGTGACTTTGGGGAAAGAGGCCGCCTCTACCCATTTGGTGAAATAATCGATCATGACGAAGATGAATCGGTGCCCGTTGCTTGCTTTGGGCTCTATTGGTCCGATTACATCCATTCCCCACATTGAAAATGGCCAGGGGGAGGTCATACAGTGCAGTTCATTGGGAGGTGTATGGATCACATTACCGTGCGCCTGACATTGATAACATCGTTTGACATGATCATCGCAATCGGCCCCCAGCGTCAGCCAATAATGCCCTGTCCTCAAAATCTTTTTGGCAAGCATCGGTCCACTCATGTGTGGCCCACACACCCCGCCATGGATTTCATTCATAATCCTTTGGGATTGCGTTTCGTCTACGCATTGCAACAGTCCCAACCCGGCATCCCTTTTGTAAAGTGAATCGCCACTCAGGTAAAACTTCATCGCCATCTTTTGAATTCTCATCCTTTCAGTCCGATTTGCCTGGTCGGGAAGGGATCTGTCTCTCAGATATTCCCTTATGTCGTGATACCAGGGCTGCCTCGTCAACACCACCTCGTTTGACAACACTGCCACATTTTCCTCATATGCCGGGGCATTCTGTACGGTGATCTCAATCTGTGGACTGTCCCTACTCTTGATCACGTGGATTAAGGAAGCCAAAGTCGCCAATGCATCGGCAAAATCATTTCGTCCCCGAGGAATATGGCGGAAGGCGATATCTTCGAACTCTTGTATAAGCTGGGTGACACAACGATGGTATGGAAGTAACCGAAGCTCCTTAGTGTTGTATACCCCGATTGCTTGTCTGATTACCAATTATGAATCCCCGAACACCGCTAGTCTTTTTACTCCCATGTCACGGGCCAATCGGAGTCCCAAGATACACCCCTCGTATTCAGCGGTGTTGTTCGAATTGCTGAAACGAAGTTTAGTGGCCACGGGGTATTGTTCTCCGGTGATAGAGACTAGGACCGCTCCGGCTCCTGCCCCCTCGGCATTCATGGCACCATCAAAATACAGCTTCCAGAATTGTCCCTCGTCATCACATTTTTCGCGCGATACCCAAAATATATCTTCGCCCGGGAGAGGAGTTTCTAACGGCTCCATCCCTCCTGCCGGGGCTTCTGCCAATTGATCTGCAATTCCCTGCCCTTTCATGGCCTTCTGGGTCACGTACACCATGTCAAACTGTTGTAAAATTAACTGCCATCTTGATAGTCGACAATTCAGCATGGGCCTTTCGAAAATATATTTCAGGGGATCCATTCTTGATATCAGGTACGTTGTATGCCCATGGAGATAGTGCTGTAATCTCCCTGCCGCCCAGGCCAGAGCACAACAAGTCTTCTCGATGGGAGTGTAATTCTGCTCACATTGGCTAAATCTTTTGCTGAGGTAATAGATGGCCTGCTCCTTACCCGCCTCATTTTTCTGTCCCAGCATGCATCCCATCGCAATGGCATTGACCGATATGTACATAAACAGAGGGATCCCATCCTTCGGGGGTACCAGCACTGGTGCCTCAGTCAATTGCTTTTTAATGGTCTGAAACGCCTCTTGACATTGCTCATTCCATTCTTGGGATACCCCTTTTCTTAACAGTCTAAAAATCGGCTCACATGTGGTCGTCAAGTGGGATATAAAACGGCTGATAAAGTTTATCCTCCCGAGGAATCCTCTTATCTCCTTTTCTGTGTGAGGTGCCGGCATATCCACAATGGCCTTAATCTTTGCTGGATCCAACTCAATGCCCCGATCACTAACCAGGAAACCCAAGAGCTTGCCCGACTGTACTCCGAAAGCGCACTTGGCTGGATTGAGTTTCAAATTATACTTTCTGAGCCGATCGAATAGCTTTTTGAGATGAGTTATATGATCGGACTCTACCTTTGATTTCACAATAATGTCATCCACGTAGACCTCTATCTCCTTGTGCATCATATCATGGAACAAGGCCATCATGGCTCTCTGATAAGTAGCCCCTGCATTTGTGAGACCGAAAGCCAATCGTCTATAGCAGAAAGTGCCCCAAGGGGTGATGAATGCGGTCTTTTCCCGGTCTTCTTCCGCCACCATTATCTGATGATACCCCGCAAAGCAATCCACAAAAGAATACATTTCGTACTGGGCTGTGTTATCTACCAGGATGTGTATGAAAGGCACCGGGAATTTATCTTTGAGACTGGCCTTGTTTAGATCTCTGTAGTCTACACATACCCTCACCTTTCCTCCAGGCTTAGCTACTGGGACCACATTGGATAGCCATTCCGGGTAAGTAGATACCATAATGATTCCCGCCCTGAACTGCTTGATGATCTCTTCCTTCACCTTCAAACTCCACTCCGGTTTCAACTTCCTCAGTTTCTGCTTGACAGGCCCGAAACCCTCCTTGATGGGTAATCGGTGTACCACAATGTCGGTGGATAAGCCAATCATATCCTCATGAGACCAGGCGAAGACATCCTTATATTGTTTAAGCAACTCAGTCATTTCGACTTTTTGGCCGGGGGTAAGGTCCGTCCCTATCTTGAGTTCCTTTGGCTGGTCAGGGGTTCCAATATCAATGGTGATGGTTTGGTCCAAGTTGGGTTTGGGTTTATCCTCGACCCATCCCTTGATCTCGTCAGGTGCGTCGTCGTAATCTGTCTCATCTTGTTCAATGCCCATTAAATCGAAATCCAGCTCAATGTCAAAATCATAATCATCATTCAAATTTGAAAGACCATTTGTTAGGCAAGGATTACTCAAATTGGTACACCTGACATGAAACAAAATACTTGTCATATATAAATCGATTCTTCACGATGATCGCATTTTCAAATAACAAGAAGAAACGACATAATGATGCAGAAATAAAACAACAACAAAAATAAACTTCTTCATTCCCCCATCATCTGGGGTCAATCACCCTGACGTCGAGCTTTACCCTTTTTTGGATATTACTGGTTTCTTTTCTGGGGTCCAATTGTCGATGGTCAGGTCAGATGAAATGCGCTGGATAAAGGAGGGCCTCACATCGGACACCTCCCCGATGATTACGGATATGTCGCCTGAGTCCTTCTCCATATCCTCTCCAGGAATAATCAGCCCTGCCCAATCGATGACAGGCACAACTTGTTGGGCTCCCGGTGGTGCGATAACATTCGTCCCCTCCTTACTGCTTGTTGATTGTCTGGGGATATAGCATTTGGTTTCAAACTCCTTTGCGACCTCCTGCAGGAAACTTTCCCTCCGGGCCAACTCATTACGTGTGGGGGTTAACTCTTCATTCCCTGCCCCAATCACAGGCCTGCTGATCCCCTGCCCATTGTCGACTTTGGTCACTGGACTGCCAACTAGTCGAATCGGAGTCGCACCCTGACGATGTCCCCGTACTGCGCCCACATGGTATCCCAATCCTGCTTTGCCTATCCGCTGTGGTAGGTGGATGGGCTCGGTGATTCCCTGACTGCTTTTCCCTAGTCCCTGTCCAGGTTGGAAGTTCATTTTAATCATTTCCTTTGCCACAAAGGTGAGTTCCGGAGGGACCCTTGGTTTCACAGCTGGAGCTCCCAGGCATCTATAATGGGGAGTGCTAATCTCTAGTGTTTGAAAGCTGGCAGGCGCCGCTGACTCATCCACATTGATTACTGGTAGGCCACTCCTGGGAGGAGAAGGGTCATCACATTCGGCCGAGATTGTTACCAAATTCCCATCGATGATCAACTTGATTTGTTGGTGGAGCGTGGAAGGAACTGCCCCGGCCATGTGTATCCACGGCCTCCCTAACAGCAGATTGTAGCTCGCCGTAATATCTAGGACTTGGAAGGATATATCAAAAGTACAGGGCCCTATCTCCACTGGCAATTCTATCTCTCCGATGGTATCCCTCCGGGATCCGTCAAAAGCCCGAACCACCACCTGACTGGCCCGTAGGCGCTTGGGACTGATGTTCATTTTCTTTAGCGTACTGAGGGGACATATGTTCAATGCCGATCCCCCATCGATCAACACCCCATTCATGACATATCCTGAGGAGATTACCGCGATGTGTAGCGGTTTTCGGTGCCCCCTTCCCTCTTCGGGAATGTCCTCATCTGTAAAGAATATTGCATCGGTTTCCAATAAGTGGCCTACCAACCGGCCGAAACCCTTCTCACTAATTTCTTTGGGCACAAATGCCTCCTCCAGAACCTTCATCAGGGTTTTGCAATGCTCACTGGATGACAACACCAGATCCATGACTGATGTTAGGGTTGATTCCTCGTTTAAAATCTGGATCCCCCTCATTTCTGGGCGATCCATCCTTTTCAAAAACTCTATGGCCCTTTCCTCAGAAACCTCTTCATTTTTTCTCTTTTGGCTCTCAAGGACTCGCCCGGGCAGATATAAGGGGTTCCCCTTGGTCGTCACGGAAGCACAACTGACCGCTTCCTCTGGCATTCCCCCATAATTCCAGGGTACAGTCTTCAGACTACTGATAGGGAGTTGCGGCCTTGCTGCAAGTATGATGGGCCTCGGGGCTGTCAACTTGACAGGTCCTTCCATGCCATTTGTACTTATCCCTATCAACCTGATGGGCGTTACCCGTGCATTCCCATGATCGTGTATTACGTTGATCATCTCCTCAATTTTCTGCACGTAGTTCAACCTTGGCGGCCCCCCAGCCTCACTTGCCTCTGTCACATTGACTCCCCCCCCATCATGTCTTGGCAGGGGATTTGCCTTAACATTCGGGGAGTCTGGCTGCTCCACCACAATTTCCCCGTTGTCGATCATGTTCTGAATTATATGCTTCAATGTCCAACAATCCTGTGTATCATGACCCGGGGAACCCGAGTGATAGGCGCACCGCTTGCTTGGATCAAATCTCCTTCCCTTCGGGTCACTTGGGGGAGCCAAATTGATTATCTTCTTTTGGGCCATCAATACCGCTAATACTCGTTCAAGCGGCTCCCCGAGCGGGGTGAATACTCGGTTTTGCGAGGCCTCATATCTTCTTCGCCCCTCTGCCCTTTGATCTGTGAAGTTTGGCTGTCGGGATGGCCCTCCCCTCTGTACCTGAACCGGAAGATGACTTTCTGTTTTTCTGGATGACCCCTGTAAGATGAGGGAAACATCCTCTTCCTTTTTCTTTTGGACCCTCCGGGAAGTGCTGCTATAGTTTCCATTCTGTATTTGCTCAGCAGCAGTTTCTAAAGCAGTAAGGTCCCGGATTTTACCCGATTTCAACCCCATGTCTACCATCTCTCCATGTTTAATCATTTCAGCAAAGGGTCTTCCAATCCCCGAGATGACCCTCTCATAATACGGTGCCTCCTGAATGTCTACAAAGGTCATTACCATCTCTGATTCGCTCATCGGGGGGGTTACCTGTGCGGCCATGCCCCTCCATCTTTGCGCATATTCCCTGAAGGACTCCCTAGGCTGTTTTTTAACCTTTGTCATTTGGTACCTGTCAAGAGCCATCTGGGCCTGAAAGCTGTATTGGGTTAAGAAGGTATGGGCCAATTCCTCCCAGTTGTGGATTCGGGCGTTGTCGAGGCGGGCATACCAGATTCTTGCCTCCCCTGTTAAGCTTTTCTGGAATAGTTGCATTCTTAACCCCTCGTCTTCGGCATAAGACCCGAGTTCTCCAATGTAGATTTTCAAGTGTGTATAGGGGTCTCCCTTTCCATTGTATTTTTCAAACTCGGGAACTTTGAACTTTTCTGGATATCTGGCCCCGGGGAAAACACACAGATCTGAGTAATTAACCCTGCCCAGGGAGCCTATGCCCTTTAGAGATTGGATGGTTTCCTCCATGTGTTTCATTTTTCTCCGAAGGTCGTCATTGTCCCCCTCCTCGGGGATAGTAATCACTGTCCTGCTAGGTATGGGAACGGGCTTTGGGATGATTGGCTCGTCCTTGAGTCGGGGTTGGTCCTCTTTAAGCAAGTTTGTACCATTTTTAGGAGGATTTTGATCATCCCCTGGTGGTGGAGTATTATGCGATCCCTGGTTTACCGGATCCTGTCTGATTAAGAACTGTTCCCTTAACATTGTGGCCATTTCCATCATCTGTCTTTTAAAATCATCAAACTCCTCCCGAGATATAGAATTATGGTTAGGAAGATCAGCCATTTCAGATGTAGAGACCTGGGCTTTCTTAGACTGCGAACGGGTTTGAGGAGCAATCCTACAGAGACAAATGGTTCGAAGTTTAGTCCTGGAGAAATGAAAACATGGATGCATGCTAAAGCTATAACTTTTTTGTGTTTTGGGGTTCTTTAATCTTTCCCTGCAAAAGAGAAAGTTAGTAGTCCTTTAGTGCCATAACCAATGCTAAACATGCTTTACTATGCTCCCCCAACTATTCCCTGCAATTCACAGCGGTTAGTAATCTCTTTCGACATAGAAAAGGGATGTATGAATATTGAATGAGATCATGACATTTAGACATATAAACGTAAAAAGGCATGAAGAGACTTTTCCTGCGTTGGGTTATTCTGAGGATGACCTATCCTAGGGTTACTCTCACGGGCTTTTCGGCATGAAGGTTCCCAAATCTTCGCAATCTACTCGTTTGAGCCCTTTCGATTGGAGCGGATTTGAGTGGTGCGTTTCCTGAGCCATCTCCGGGGAGCAGCCCCATCGAGTCCAGTAATAAGCAACCGACAGGTTCGCCTCAGGAGGAGGTACTCTCTCAACATACATTCACATTCATCGTCCTTACCGTATGCAAATGATTTCTTTAAAGTAAAGCCATTCCATTCAATCATTCATTCATTGGACAACAACACACATTCGCACAACAAGAGTAAAAAATCAAAATATCGCACACACACACATTTTATGAATTTTAAAGGATAGGACAGCATCAAGATTTGAACGCGGCTTAAGCCCTCTAATGTCCCCAGCAGAGTCGCCAGCTGTCGACGCCGGGTTTTCCTCTTTCTCTTGGTCTCTTAGTCTTTTCCAAATTTTAGCCTTTTGGTTTAGATGATTTTTGGAAAAGGTCGGCATTGAGGTCGACGGGGTTTTGAAAGATCGTTTTGATGATGAGCCAATTAACCAGAGTCGCCAGTTGGTATATTTGAAATGGATGTACCAACTCATCCGAGTTTTCGCTTTTTATAAATTGCTGGCTCATGTGTGACTCCGAATTAATTGGTCTGCGAATTGAGATTCATAGAGTTCGGGGGCTTGCTTAAGTGAGGGGAAGGTGTTAGGCACCCCTCGACTTCCGTGAAACACGATTACCGCAATCTTGATGCTTTCCTATCCTTTAATTCATGAATGTGTGTGTGTGTGCGTGTGTGTGTGTGTGAGCCTATATGAATGTCGTGGTGGGTTTGTATGAAAGAGTCATTTGGATTTTAGGGAAAATCGTGTTTTCATTTGAGAACGTTTCGGAATATCTTTTCGGTATACACGAGAAAGCTTTATCCTTTATGAGAAAAGGTTTGATTTTAATTGTCCAAAACTATGAGATTTTCATTAAGTGTCGTTTTGGCAAAACAAGAGTTTCAAACCTTCGTCTAAATAGGAATCGAGATCTATACGTTGCTTTCATAAAATGATGGGCAATTTCTAGAATCTCTTTAACCCTATGCACAACGGTTTAATAAAACGTCAATTATTTATAAAATCATTTCGTGTGATGTTTTGGAAAACGATTTTTTTCTTTGGCTTTCTCGTTAGATAGGAATCGACATTCATTAACATTTCTCAAATTTTAACCTCGTGATTCTAATGTCCTACTTTGATTGATTTTATGAAAGTCTTCATTGTTTTAGTTTTGAAATCAATTTTTTTTTTGGTGTCACAAATCAAATGAAGCAATAAAAAGCGCGGGGTTATTCATGGGCATGTAAGCCATCAAAATAAACCCCAAACGCATACAATCCCATCTTTTCACTATGACGGGGCCTTAAATCCGATTCTCGCCTTAGCGTCGTTTTAAGGCCCGCCGGTTACATGTTCACAACGAAGGATTACATTTTTCCTAAATACATACGTCAAAATTTGTCCGTCATCGGATTCGGACCACGGGGTCGCTTTCCTAGGCTCACAACCACGATTACTACGTACTCACAAATCAAACATTACAATAAATAACCAACACGGAAATTCTAACAATATCACGACATCCTAAATAGCAAATTAAAGGAACCACAACCAATACATCTCTTATACAACAAGCAAGAAATCAAAACGTGAATATCATCGGGTTATTAAGAAGAATTTTGTTCCAATGGAACCCTCGCAAATAATCCCTAATTCATTATTTCACAATAAATTACATGAAGACTCCATTAATTTTAGCCAAATGATATGATAAATTGCTAGAATAAAGGGAAATTTCACCTTGCAATTGATACCAAAATGGAAGTAGACTTGTGTATTGGAATGGAAGAAATATGTGTGTTACAATCAAATCAAAGAGTAAAAACCCTCTCTTTTGATCTTCCTTTCTCTCCTATTTGTTGCAAAAATTATGGTGTTTTTCCTCTCTATTCCCGATTTTCTGCTGCTGCTCTTGCTGAATTTCTTCTTCTTCTTTCAAAAACTGCTCCACCCCTGTATGCTGCCGAAGCTGGCTTAAATAGGCTGGCCAGAGCCAGCCGCAGATCTATCTGCGGCTGGCCGCAGATGGATCTGCGGCTGGCCAGCTGGCACGCCTCCCATCGCACTCAGCTGCTGAGTGCTGATTTCCCGGTTTTCGTGCTGGCGCACCCACTTGGCCGCAGATCTATCCGCGGCTGGCGGGCTTGACTTTCTCGATTTTCGTGCCACGCCTCGATTTTCGTACCGCAACGTCGATTTTCGCTGACAGGCCCGTATTCCGCAGTCCGGGAACTTCCGGGCGACGCGCCACCTCATTCGGAAATGCCTGCCTCGGACGGTCATGCTGTCACGTCGACTTGGGCTGCCCAAATCATTGCGGCGGTGCCGGGCGCTCGCCCTGGTGCCCGCTCCTTTGCTCCCGCAAGCCGGTTCAATTGACGATTTCGCCCTCCTGTCACGGTTAGTAGAAGGAAACGCAAAATTTGGGTGTCTACAATGTATAATGTTTATAAGTAAACCTTGTATAGGGTAGCATAGCATTACCAAAAGAAAAGAATTACAAACAAGAAAATTTTCATTTTCAGCAATTTCCGCCCAGGCGAGAAAATTACTACACAAAACTCTCGCCGGGGCGAGAAAACTTAGTACAAAACTCTCGCCAGGGCGAGCTCTCATCGGGGCGAGGAAATTGGCTTATTGAGCTCGCCAGGGCGAGCTCCATGAATTCCAGATTCTGCAATTCGCGAACTGCAGAATTTCCAACCCAAAAACACGAAATTTCTTCATCCAAATCACTAAATTAAGCAATCACATATGATATATATATATAGAATAACCAAATCCCAACACGTTTACAACAATTCTAAGAACCTAAATCAACCAAATTAACAAAACCCAAAGGATTTAAATCAACTTTTTCTTAATTTTTCCAAAACTCAAATTCTTTATTTTAAAACACATTCTCATTGATTTGATCACTCAAAATCGTTCATATACAACATGAAACCAGATTATTATAACCCAGCAACACATATATAACCAATTTCTCAACAAGGTAATCATCGAAACCAATTACAGAGAACTAGTTTTAGAAAAATAAAAACTAGCAATTTTAGAATTTACTTTTGATTTTTTCTAAGCTTAGTCACGCAATTAGGAGGGCTTGATTATCCTTCTTCTTCCTTCTTTGATTTCTCTCAAATCTCCTCTCAATTTCTCAAGAATTCTCTCAATTTTCTCTCTTCCTCTTCTCTGTGTTTTTGGCTTACCAAGAACACTGGTGAAAGAACGTGACATGATGCTTGGAGGTTTTCAGCAGTTAGAAAGCCAAAGAGTCAGAAGGCCATGTTTGGCTAGACTCCATAAAACTAATTTTAGCTTATTATAATAATCTTCTTATTATATGATATTGTCACACCTATTAAATCTTAATTAAACTTATTATATTAATAAATCTAATTAAATCTTACTAACAAAATTTATAATCTCAAATTAAACAATTATAAATATAATTTCAAATTTAATAAGTCATTATTCCTCTAATTTAATTATTAAATTAAATTAGAATATTACTCGCGTAATAAAATACGCACTAAAACGCTTAATTAAATTATTCTACAATAATTTCCATCAAATGTTTATTCGATAAACATTTTAATCTATGAAATTCACAATCATACCACATTAATATGTTACATTTTATATGCAACACATTACACTCTCATTTTATTAAAATAAATATATTCTCATTAATTCTTTATTTTAATTAAATAAATCACTCACATTATTATGAAATTTAACCCACAATAATTTCCATTGTTCACAAAACATAACAATTATATTATTTCATAATATAATTTTCAACTTCCTAATATTCAGTAAATATCTTTTCGTAGCAATTTCCTTCACTTCATTCAATAGTTTAATTAACTATTAAGCCTCTTCTCTCAAATACACAAACATATAATTCTCTTCACATCAAATCACATATTTCATAATACATATCACATATATACATATATTCAAACCCAAAACATCTCGTAACAAGAATTTTATTTATTAAATTCTTATTTAATAACTTCTAAAAATTCGGGTTGTCACATACTTCCCTCCTTATAAGGATTCCGTCCTCGGAATCAACGAAACCTCCCTTACTCGATTTCCACACAAAAATCTCTTTCACAATTATCGTTGAATAACTTCAACACATTACCTTAGCGTAGGTTTTATTTCATCACCTTCACTTAAACTTGAAACACTTTGAGTATTATATATTCTTTAATCTTTTAACGCATTCACTTCCTTTCTCCAAGGATCATTGCATAACATACTCATTGTAATCATAAGATATCTTGATTTAGCATCGCATAAATATTCGGGATATCACATTCACCCCTTCTTCTAAGAATTTCGTCCTCGAAATTTTGATTTACTAATATTCGTTCCTTCCATTTAACGAAATGGACTTTACATTAATCTCTACGTATTCATTGTGTTCTACACCAATTTCTTTGTGTAAGGATCCTTCTAGGATCGTTGCATTCTTCTCATCTTCCTCTTCTAAAAATTTCTCATCATTACTCATCATCAACTAAATTTATCTCTTCTCTTTCTGGAATTTCATTCCTTTCTTAGATTTATTATAGTTTGTTTAACTTACTCATCACCACATGTCTAGTACCCCTTCTTAAGGAATATCCTCCTTTCCACTTCCACCTTTCAAAAGAATAAGAATCTTCCACAATTGTTCAATAATTGGGAAACAGTATGAAAGAATTCAGGAATTTAAAGATACATTCAAAATCTTTCAATATTCTGCTGAGGAGTCGTAAAGACTTGAACCTTGTCCTAGGTTAACAGATATTTCTACTGTAACTTTTAACAGTCAAAAGACTATGGACCATCTCTTCTCGTACTCTAGGTGATCAGCCCTTCGTACTATGTATTGTGCACATATATATTAACACTATTGCGTATCCCCTATTACAGGGTTGGTTCACCTCAGACTTAATACAAATTTCGCACCAGAATAAACTGGTTTGGCATAAAATCTCAAAGAATTCTTGAACTTTATAAACACCTTTCAATAGTTGTCTAGCCCAATCAATTAGCATAGACCTTGAACAACAATTCGGACATTAGTCAAAACATTTTTAGCCAACTTAATTGGCATATCTTTTCATAGCTTAAAAGAAAACCAAAATTCTTTTATGACGTCATGATACCGTACCGTCTTAATAGTACGTTGAGAATGCCGTCATTTTAGGACTTTGTCATACTACATCATACCATAGTGGGCTGACGATCCTTCGATCACATCCAACACTAGGTTCAGTTACATTGATGACTCCATCGTTCAAAATACATTTTGATAATTTCAAATCATTTTTATCTAGCTGAAACAATTAGCATAGACATACGAATAATAGCACCTTTTAAAACTTATTGGTTCAATCATTGACCCAATATATTTTCGAGAATAGAAAATTGCAAATATCAGCACGATGATAATAAATTTCGAAAATCTAGCATAGCTAGAAGATTTGGAATATCCATTTCTCTCCATCAACTTCAATCTTTACTCCATTGCTTCATTACTCAATCATTCTATCATTCTTCAATATCATCAATGCTCTCTATACCATAACTTTTCTATACCCAATATAGTTTATCAAACTTACCACACTTTGGAAGTTCAGGAACTTACCACAATCATATGGGTTTAGGAACTTATCCTAGTCAGACTAAGATCGTCCATTCGCTGAGGGGTTCCACCATACAATTATGAGTCACGAACCTACCATAAGTATGAGTTTTAAGAACCGCACCTAATCTTAAATATTTTGTAACTATCAAATATAAATATGAGAAAAGAATCTCCTTCTTATCATATGTATATCGATAGTGCGGCACCAATATTTTAATGATTATCAATATAGGAAGCTAAGTGATTGTCGAACCAACTCGACCACTAATCAATATAGGAAGTTAAGCGGTTGTTAAACCATGGACAAATCCCGTCCCATACCAGGATTTGTTCAACTCAACCACTATATTAATATAGGAAGCTAAGTACTTTTCAAACCAAGCACAAATTCCCGTCCCATACCAGGAATCGTACAACTCAGCCACTAACATGAGTCCTCAATTGAAATCCCACCTAATTTCATCTTGCTCTTAATTAACTCTTTGCTTGATACGAATTTCTCGTATTCCATCATCCATAACTCCTTGTGAGTTTACGTCGTAATATTTCATAGTACCATCTCTTTATAGCGTCATGCTACAACTATTCAATCATTTCAGATCATCTGTCATTTTACAACTTAAACAGATCACATCGTGATCTTATTCTATCATCAACTCTGCTTACGATTCTTTCTTATCTTATGATCGTCTCATCCTACGATCTTCTTTATTCTTCTCTTTAATCACATTATCTTATGATTAATCAACTAAGGTGTTCCCTGCTCTTTTAGCTCTTCAGGTTCTTCTTTGAACCTAATCATTTTATCATAATCTTATCTCACATGAATTCTCTAAACTCTATTTGAGTTCATCCTTATTATCATATCATTCTCATCTTATAGACATCGTCTATTTATTATCACCATCTTTATTACTGGAGTCAGGTAACTCCTGGTCCTCATCTTAAAACTCTTCAAGATTCTTCTTTGAATCTTCTTATTTATATATAACAATTCTTCCTTTAAGAATCTCTATCTTTATTCATATTATTCAATATTTTATTCGAGTTTACCTCGCGTCATTCTCATCTTCTTCTTGTAACGTTTCTAGGACTTAACTCATCTCATGTTTCTACCTATATGAAAAGAATCACTTGTTAATCATACACATTTATAATTCAATACTCGGTACACCTCGAGTCTCTAACAGTGTTCAGTATAGTACCTGAGTGGTTTCCCACAAACAACCAATAAACTAGTTCCCGTCTCATCTACACTGTCTCTCACAGCGAGTTAGATCGGATGCTAGTTCGTATCAACCTCCGTTCTTTGAAGGAATTGTTTAGCCCAGATACCATACATCAACCGTTAAAGAATACGATTGCACCATAATTATACTTCACTTATTATTCTTTAACCTCTCTCATCTTCACCTCTTTTATCTAAGGTTATAGCCTAAGGTACTCGCACCTAAGGTTTCTAACATATCAGCTCTGATACCAACCTAAAATTCATACACTTTAACTCTCCACATCGGTCGTTAACAATACATCTATTTTCTAACTTTACAACATTATTCAATGATAAACTTAATAAAATGCAGAACAATTTTTTTAAACTTTTCAGTTTTCTTTCTTTGCTTTCCCTGAATCATAACCTTAAATCATTTACATATTTTAGAATCATATTCGATTTGCTTCATCAGAGTTATAATAAAAATAAAACTTCGAGATTCAATACCCTTTATACATCGGATAATATTAAATTTACAACTCAATACAAATTTAATAACTCTACATCTGTTACATTTAATACATTCTCAAATACATCATTCAGAACCTTAATCATGGTTCAAAAACATAATTTAAACTAAAACAATTAATCTGCATGCATTACATCTGAATCATGCCATTCAAGCAGCATTTAACTTTACCTTGTATCTTTAACCTGCAAAAGTGGTTATTTGCAAGAATGAGCTCAACAGCTCAGCAAAATCTAACAGTTTGCATGCATCACATAGCACATAGATAACATGCTCATCATCTAAATCATAATCATTTGACTAAACATATCATACATAATGATCAACACATATCAAGTAAAGATTGAGTCCCATAACTCAATCAACATTCTTTACTTAACGAACGTAGTCATAGTTTGACTTTGTCGTTTCATAATTGCAACATATATAAAATACATCATGCTTTTACATCATATGATTAAAACAGTTAATCAATTAATTCACATAACAAATAGGAACTGAAAGACTTACCTGGTTTGTAGATTATCAATTACCATAACCAGCTTAAATTTATCTGCACTTCATGTATCCTACACGATATATATATATATATATATATATATATATATATATATATATGTGTGTGTGTGTGTGTGTGTGTAATCATGTATATCATTCATTAGTCACATAGCAACACTTAGTATTAATTCTACTTAACAATTCATAATCCTTCATTTAATTTCGCTCAACTTTAATCGACACTTAACCCTTAGTTAGGTCTTAAACTTCACTTTACATTAAATGTATAATGTTTATAAGTAAACCTTGTATAGGGTAGCATAGCATTACCAAAAGAAAAGAATTACAAACAAGAAAATTTTCATTTTCAGCAATTCCCGCCCGGGCGAGAAAATTACTACACAAAACTCTCGCCGGGGCGAGAAAACTTAGTACAAAACTCTCGCCAGGGCGAGCTCTCATCGGGGCGAGGAAATTGGCTTATTGAGCTCGCCAGGGCGAGCTTCATGAATTCCAGATTCTGCAGTTCACGAACTGCAGAATTTCTAACCCAAAAACACGAAATTTCTTCATCCAAATCACTAAATTAAGCAATCACATATGATATATACATAGAATAACCAAATCCCAACACGTTTACAACAATTCTAACAACCTAAATCAACCAAATTAACAAAACCCAAAGGATTTAAATCAACTTTTTCTTAATTTTTCCAAAACTCAAATTCTTTATTTTAAAACACATTCTCATTGATTTGATCACTCAAAATCGTTCATATACAACATGAAATCAGATTATTACAACCCAGCAACACATATATAACCAATTTCTCAACAAGGTAATCATCGAAACCAATTACAGAGAACTAGTTTTAGAAAAATCAAAACCAGCAATTTTAGAATTTACCTTTGATTTTTTCTAAGCTTAGTCACACAATTAGGAGGGCTTGATTATCCTTCTTCTTCCTTCCTTGATTTCTCTCAAATCTCCTCTCAATTTCTCAAGAATTCTCTCAATTCTCTCTCTTCCTCTTCTCTGTGTTTTTGGCTTACCAAGAACACTGGTGAAAGAACGTGACATGATGCTTAGAGGTTTTCAGCAGTTAGAAAGCCAAAGAGTCACAAGGCCATGTTTGGCTAGACTCCATAAAACCAATTTTAGCTTATTATAATAATCTTCTTATTATATGATATTGTCACACCTATTAAATCTTAATTAAATCTTACTAACAAAATTTATAATCTCATATTAAACAATTATAAATATAATTTCAAATTTAATAAATCATTATTCCTCTAATTTAATTATTAAATTAAATTAGAATATTACTCGCGTAATAAAATACGCACTAAAATGCTTAATTAAATTATTCTACAATAATTTCCATCAAATGTTTATTCGATAAACATTTTAATCTATGAAATTCACAATCATACCACATTAATATGTTACATTTTATATGCAACACATTACACTCTCATTTTATTAAAATAAATATATTCTCATTAATTCTTTATTTTAATTAAATAAATCACTCACATTATTATGAAATTTAACCCACAATAATTTCCATTGTTCACAAAAATAACAATTATATTATTTCATAATATAATTTTCAACTTCCTAATATTCAGTAAATATCTTTTCATAGCAATTTCCTTCACTTCATTCAATAGTTTAATTAACTATTAAGACTCTTCTCTCAAATACACAAACATATAATTCTCTTCACATCAAATCACATATTTCACAATACATATCACATATATACATATATTCAAACCCAAAACATCTCGTAACAAGAATTTTATTTATTAAATTCTTATTTAATAACTTCTAAAAATATGGGTTGTCACATCCTTCCCTCCTTATAAGGATTCCGTCCTCGGATTCAACGAAACCTCCCTTACTCAGTTTCCACACAAAAATCTCTTTCATAATTATCGTTGAATAACTTCAACACATTACCTTAGCGTAGGTTTTATTTCATCACCTTCACTTAAACTTGAAACACTTTGAGTATTATATATTCTTTAATCCTTTAACGCATTCACTTCCTATCTCCAAGGATCATTGCATAACATACTCATTGTAATCATAAGATATCTTGATTTAGCATCGCATAAATATTCGGGATATCACAGTTGAACTATGCGATTATTATTCTCATTCATTCATGATATATCTTCCTTATTCATTTTAAACTTGCTGAGCAAAGTAGTTGCTCACCCTTGCTATATCATGAACCTATTGCAGTTAAGCCGGGGAGTTCCAAAGCGGACAAAGGCAAAGGAAAGCTTAGGGAATAGTTATATGTACTATCCCGTTATGTAATCATGGAATCGTTTTGTATTATTATTGTATTTACAATGTATTTATTTAAGGTTATAGACCTTGGGACCGTAGTAAACCTTTTATAATGAACAACATATGTTTATTTATTTCGCATTAGTTAACTCATGTTGTTTAGGGGTGTATAGATGTACTTGATCGTGAGCACCAGATTCGAGGTATTGGTACCTGAATTTGGGGGTGTCACAGGTTGGTATCAGAGCTGTAGGTTATAAAGTTTAGGAATGCGAAACTTAGGTTATAACCTTAGTATTAAACTCGTATTGAGTACATTAGGAGGTGAATCGAGGAGATTCATTTGGTCATCATGTCTGGAGGTGGATTGTGGAAATCCATCGAGTCGAGTTGTGCATGATAAAATATCATTTCATTTTATCAATGAATATATTTTATTGTGACACTGACATCTTGCTGTCTATTTGTTTCTGTTTGTGGCTGCAGGATGTCTAAGATGGGAGAGTCCAGTCCTGCTAGAGAGATAGAGTTCACAGACATTCATGTGGACACATGGCATTTAGTGGAGTTGCAGCCAAGTGAGCCAGAGATGATGGACACTAGGGATGAGTCTAAGACCGAGTATGGTTCTGAGGAGGAGCCAGTTACCGGAGGAGTGCTGAGGCTGTTAAGCGATGAGGGGGAGGATGAGGACCCCGAGGAGGATCCAATGACGGAGGGTGATGAGCCACCTGAGTATGCAGATGACATGGGCACTACTGCTAGTGATATCATCGAAGAGCTGACAAATAGAAATGAGGAGCTCAAGAATCGAGTATCCCACTTAGAGGAGCAGAACTAAGATCACCAAGACCGAGAGGAGCAGTACCGGTTATTGGCATATTAGACTTTGGGGGAAAAGGCTGAGTTAACCCAGAAGCTGCAGGAAAAGGACCAGAGGATTGCCGAGCTATAGGCAGAGGTTCAAGGTCGACATGGGGTTTCTGTTCAGTTTGGTGTGATGGTTTATGACCTCTTAAAGAGGAATGTGCTGCTGGTAGGACAGGTAGAGTGGGTAAAGGATCAGCTGGAGACTACTCATCTGGAGCGAGATGAGGCTATAAAGCAGTTGGCAGCCCTGACTGCAGAGATTGATTCCCTCCGCTTAGGCTTGGCTACTTCCATAGGTAGGTTGAGGGACAGGGTGAGGAGGTACCCCAGGGATGAGGGGAGCAGCAGGTGCGTGATTAGGCACCGAGTAGTCGACAGGCTGGCTCGACGGGAGCTCAGGATTGCAGTTCGCCGCAGTAGGTGGTGATGTGTTATTTTTAGTAGTATGTTTGCAGTAGGTCTCACTTTTGTTATAATAGGGACATACTTATGTTGTAAATCCCTATGCTTGTAGCGTGCATGGGATAGTAGTTGAACCCTATTTTTGTTTTTGATAGCGGGGTGGAAGGTTATTATTCCCCATTTTTATTCTTTAGGGGATAAGTAGTGGTTGGCAGGCCATGCCCTAGAGCATTTATAGAAGTGTGCCACGTGTTGAGTCTGGTTGTATTAAAACAGTGGTGTATGATTATAAATGCAGTTGTTTTATTTAAATCAAATATGTTCGATAGATGCTTTTACTTTTAATTGTTGACTTAAATGACTCTTTGTATACGACATAAATCTATTAGTAATAGCCGACGGTTTCCTTTTATCAGATCATGCCTCCAAAAAGACAGCCACGAAACCAAAGGGTTGAGGAATCGGTTAATAACACTCAGGGTCATCCAGACCCAATGAGGGCATTTGCTGAGATGCTGATAGAAGTCATGCGAAATAGACCCCTACCTATTGGAGAATAGCCAGAGCGATAACCCGCACAATATTTGGCTAGTTTTAAAGATTTTAAGCTAGTAAGACCTCCCGAGTTCAAGGGAACACTAAACCCGATTGAAGCCCAAACCTGGATTGAAGAAATAGAAAAAGTGTTCGAGGTTGCAAGGGTGGCTGAAGAACAGAAGACAGGGTTCGCCACTTTTATGATGAAAGGCGAAGCGAACTATTGGTGGAAGGCTAACAAGGGACGTGCTGAAGATGGTGTGATACCATGGGAACATTTCAAGGAGCTGTTCTTCGAGAACTATTTCCCGGCGAGTATGCAGCAAAACATGGAGGTGAAATTCCTGGACCTGAAGCAGGGGAATTTGTCAGTCGCGGAGTATGCGGCTAAATTTAATAAGTTAGCCAGATTCGCACCTCACCAGGTAGACACTGAAGCCAGAAAGGCAAGGAGATTTGAATTAGGCCTGAAACCGTGGGTGTACAGTAGGGTGGCAGTTTTAAGGATTGACACATTTTCTACGTTGTTTGAGAGAGCAATCATCGTCGAAGGAGGCAATGAGGCTCTAGCAAAGTTCAATCGAGACAAAAAAAAGGGTTACGAAGGAAGCAAGGGAGCAAGTAGTGGGGGAAGTAACTCGAATAAAAGGAAATGGAGTGATAGCCAATCTTTCAGGGGCAACAAGTCCGGAGGAGAGGTTAAGAAGGGTAATAAGTGCAATAATTGTGGAAAGAATCACTTTGAAGAGTGCATGAAAGGAAAAGGAGTTTGTTTCAACTGTGGAAAACAGGGGCACTTTGCTCCTCAGTGTCCAAAGGGAAAGAAAGTGGGATGCTTCTCATGTGGAGCATCAGACCATCAAATCAAGGATTGCTCGAAAAGGAAGGGGGATGCAGCAAGTGGCAACAGGAACAACAACAACAGTAACAACAACAATAGGCTAGGCATTGGAGGGCCAGCTAGCCAAACCAACAGACCGATGGCACGCACTTTTAATATGACCGTTCAGGATGCGGTGGAGTCGAAGGACGTGGTGTCAGGTATTATTTTGATCAACAATATCAGTGCATATATATTATTTGATTCGGGTGCTACCTGTTCATTTGTTTCGAAAGATTTTTCTAAACGGTTAGATTTACCTCGTGAGAAATTAGAGAATCCAATGAATGTGGAAGTAACTAATAAGGAAGTTATTCCTGTAGAACATATTCATAGAAATTGCTATGCTGAAATAAGGGGATATAATTTGGGCGTAAATTTGATTCCGATACGACAAGGAGAATTTGACGTTATCCTTGGAATGGATTGGTTGTCTAATCATGGAGCTGTGATTGACTGCCAGAAGAAATGTATACACCTGAAGACTCTAGCTAAGTCGAGGGTAATATTCTATGGAAGTAAATCGCCTAGATAATCTCGTTGTCTGACGATGATGCAAGCGAAAAAATTGCTAAGGAAAGGTTGCATAGGTTATCTAGCTCACGTGGTTGATACTCAAAGAGTAGGGAGTGAAATGGGTCAGATACCTGTAGTAAGGGAATTCCCAAATGTTTTCCCAGAAGATTTACCAGGTTTACCGCCAGATAGAGGAGTGGAATTTGTAATCGATTTAGTACTAGGGACAGCACCGATCTTAAAGGCACCGTACAAGATGGCACCGGTGGAGATGAAAGACCTAATGGTTCAACTGCAGGAGTTGCTAGATAAGTGATATATTCGTTCGAGTGTATCTCCGTGGGGAGTGCCAGTAGTGTTTGTGAAGAAGAAAGATGGATCGCTTAGGCTTTGCATTGACTATCGGGAGTTGAACAAAGTTACGATTAAGAACAAGTACCCGTTGCCCAGAATTGATGATTTGTTCGATCAATTGAAGGGAACAAAATACTTTTCAAAGATTGACTTGAGGACGGGATATCACTAACTGAAGGTGAGGCAGGAGGACATACCGAAGACGGCATTCAGAACTCGATATGGACACTTTGAGTTTTTGGTAATGTCATTTGGGCTGACGAACGTGCCAGCAACATTTATAGACATGATGGACAGAGTGTTCAAGCAATATCTAGATAAATTTATTATCGTTTTCATAGATGACATTTTAGTCTACTCGAAGATGGAGGAGGAACACGTCGAGCATTTGAGGATAGCCCTGGAAACGCTAAGAAGGGAGAAGCTATATGCAAAGTTTTCTAAGTGTGAATTTTGGCTACAAAGGGTGCAGTTTTTGGGGCACGTAATTGACAAGGATGGTGTATCGGTGGATCCTGTGAAGGTAGAAGCAGTAATAAACTGGGAGCAGCCAAGGATGCCAATAGTAGTCCGAAGTTTCTTGGGATTAGCAGGTTACTATCGGAGATTTATTCAGAATTTTTCGAAGATAGCGACACTGTTAACAAATTTGACAAGGAAGATTGTGAAGTTTGTATGGACGGATAAGTGCGAAGAGAGTTTCTTGGAGTTGAAGAAGAAACTTAGTAAAGCACCTGTGTTATCCCTACCGGATAATACAGGGGGATTCGTGGTGTATAGTGATGCGTCACACAAAGGCCTTGGGTGCGTGTTGATGCAACATCGGAAGGTCATTGCATATGCGTCACGGTAGCTGAAGGACTATGAGAAGGGATATCCGACTCATGACCTGGAACTAGCGGCAGTAGTGTTTGCTCTGAAGATTTGGAGGCACTATCTGTATGGAGAGAAGTGTGAAACATACACAGACCACAAAAGTCTGAAGTATACTTTCACCCAAAAGGAACTAAACATGAGGCAGAGGCGATGGTTGGAGTTGATCAAGGACTATAATTGTGAAATTTTGTACCATCCCAGTAAGGCTAATGTAGTAGCTAATGCTATAAGTAGGAAGGGCAGAGATAAGTTGATGATGCTAACAGCTCAAGAGGAACTGATCAAGGATACAGAAAAATTGGAGTTGGAAGTCAAGTATCCAACAAATGCAGATGAGAAACTGTTCGCAGTGGAGGTGAGTTCGACTTTATTAGACAAGATAAAGGAGGCTTAAGGAAAGGATGATGAATGTGTTGCTATAAGGGAGCGAATCTCAGAAGGAGAGGAATTGAAGTACAAGTCTGATAGCACGGGATTGCTAAGGTTTGAAGAGAGGATCTGGATACTGATGGTTCCGGAGTTGAGCGAAGAGATTCTGCAAGAAGCTCATTCTACAAAGTATTCGATACACCCTGGTAGTACCAAGATATATCAGGATTTGCGCCAACATTTCTGGTGGCCAAACATGAAGAGAGAGGTCGCAGAATGTGTTGGGCGATGTTTGACATGTCAGAGGGTAAAAGCAAAACATCAGAAATTGAATGGACTGATACAACTGCTGGAGATTCCGGAGTGGATGTGGGAGCATATCACGATGGATTTTGTGATGGGGCTTCCACCAACTCAGAAGGGTTACGACGCGATTTGGGTGATCGTGGATCGTTTAACTAAATCTGCACATTTTCTACCGATCAAGATAAGGTACAATTTGGAGCAGCTAGCAAAGTTATATGTGAAAGAGATTGTGTCACGACATGGAGTGCCGGTATCTATTGTATCTGATAAAGATTCGCGCTTCACGTCGAATTTCTGGAAGAGCTTGCAAGAAAGGTTGGGAACTCAATTGAGGTTGAGTACGACGTATCATCCTCAGACGGATGGGCAAAGTGAACGAACAATTCAGATATTGGAGGACATGCTTAGAGCATGTGTGATGGATTTTAAAGGCAGCTGGGACGATCACCTACCATTGGTGGAGTTTGCCTATAATAACAGTTATTATGCAAGTATTAGCATGCCGCCATACAAAGCATTATACGGAAGGAAGTGCCGAACACCTCTGTGTTGGGACGAAGTCGGTGAACGGAGACTGTTGGGACCTGAATTGGTGCAGCAGACTGTGGATGTCGTCAAGGTGATAAGAGCTCGACTAGTAGCGGCTCAGGATAGACAGAAGAAATATGCCGACTTGCATCGTCAGAAGCGAGACTTTGAAGTTAGCAGTTTTGTATTTTTGAAGGTATCTCCCTGGAAGGGGAAGATCAGATTTGGAAAGAAGGGGAAATTGAGTCCCAGGTTCGTAGGACCTTTTGAAGTTTTAAAGAGGGTAGGTGAAGTGACGTACGAGGTAGCTCTACCTCATGAACTTGAGCATATTCACAATGTGTTTTACGTTTCGGTGTTGCGACCATATAAACCCGACTACAAGCATGTGATATCCTATAAACCAATTCAAGTTGAGAAAGACTTGTCATATGAAGAGATTCCTGTCTAGATATTAGATAGGAAAGAGCAGACGTTAAGAAACAAGGTCATTTATTCGGTCAAAGTACTTTGGAGGAACCACGCAGCTGAAGAAGCCACGTGGGAGCTAGAAGAGAAGATGAGGAAGAATTATCCGCATCTTTTTGAGTGAACCCATGTTAAATTTTTCGTACCTATACTATACTTCTGGGGACATAATTCTTATAAGGGGGAGGATATAACGACCGGGAATTTTAGATTTGCCTTGTAATTCGAATTTTTGAATATTAATGAATATATTATATTTTATTAATATTATTTTTGTGTTGCATCTTTAAAGGTTGTGTGACAACTTGGATTATGTGAATGCATGAAATTTTACGTGTTATAGTTTTGTTTAAGTGAATAATTGATTTCGCGTAGCGTCGCTAAATCATTATTCACGGGACACGTTTTTTGAGGCACTATTCATGCCAGATATTTTTTTTGTCTTTTTCGATTTTAATAAATTTCATAAATACGTGTATGCGTACAAATAATTTTTTCAAGTGACGGAAATTTTATTTGAGCTGATACGTGATTTTATCTGTATCTGAAATGTGTTATATGGGTGTTCTGAATGTTTGGACAAATCCTATAATAATTATTTTTATGCATCCCAATATTTTATGGGAGTACCCTTTTTAATTTTGGGTAGAGTTATTTACCAGTTTTGGTACAAAAGTGGGAGTTTTCGGATATATTTTTGGTGTATTTAGGTATTTATTCTTGCTTGTTACTCCAAGTGGGAACTATCATACCACTTTAGACCAATCAAATGCTAGGAAAATGAGGGAGTAGAGGGAGTTGCCGGCAAGCCTCCTTGAGCCACAAACCCACTTCTCCCAAAATTACTCCTCCACTTCTCCCAAATCATTCAACTCCCAACTCATTCCAAATTGCTTCAGTAGATAGAGAGAGAGGGAGAGAGCTGCAAAGAGAAAGAAAAAAGAAGGAGGAAGTCGCCGAAAAAAGAAAGGAGGAAGAAAAAGAAGGCACGGGTGGAAGAGGAAGAGAATTCAAGCAAGGATAACCCTCAACATCAATCCTAGCCGAGTTCTTAATCATCTAGGAAGGATTTACAGAGATAAACACCAACCAAATCCTTTCCATTCGATTTCTTGTTAAGTTTTTCAAGTTTTCCTTAGGTTTGAGCTCTTAAGCTTGTGGGTCAGATTTATGGCAATTCTTGGTGTTTTTGTTTGTTGTGATTGGTTGTAAATGTTGTTAAGAAACTATAGAAGCCATTAATAACATCAAAGTGGAACAAAAACGCAAGAAATCCTTACATTGGCTAAATGGAGCAAGAACAATGGACAAAACATGGACTTTGGACATTCGGACCATTTTAGAGGACTGTAAAGCTATGATTTGGTGTTTGTTAATTTTATTTGTTGATATGGTATTGTAGTTCCATGGGTTACGAAGCTAACCCAGTTGCAATGGAGTAAAAAGGAGTTAAAACAAGTTCGTAGTAATGATTTTTGTAAACCTTGTCAAGAACTCGAAGAACATAGTATGAACTTTGTGCTTTGGCTTAAGATTTGACCATGTTAATGTTAATGGGTAGCTCTGAATTTTTGATATGTTGTAGCCCCATGAGTTAGGAGTCCATAGAGTCAGAAATGGACCAATTTGAACGTGTATTGAAGGAGTTATGAAGGTTGGAGTGACCGGAGGTCGGAATCGCGAACTGGGAACGAACCCAGAATCCAGCTACTGGAGAGTGACGTCGTAGCGTCACTCATAAGCCTTGCAAATGTCGCTGCAGCGAGGGGCAAGAGGGGAAATAAACGGAGCTCACGCCGCAGCGCCACGTGGCAGGAGGCGGGGAGCGGAGCTCACGCTGCAGCGTGGCTTTTAACATTAAACTCCACGCTGCAGCGACGCCACGCGGCAGAGTCAGAACACGGGACTCACGCCGTAGTGTGAAGTCCAGTTCTAAGGCATGGCGCCGCAGCGCCAATGCCGTGTCCGGCCTAGATCGGGTCGGTCAGACCGGATTGGGTCGGGTCGAACCTAATGAACTCTTTTCAACGGGTCTAACACTTGTATTTCTATCCTAAATGATTAAACAAGTTAGTTATTTATGCCTTGTTAAACCTTAACCTTAATTGCTTAATTGTTTATTAAGTGTCAACCAAATTGGTATTGTCTTAATGCGTAAATTGAGTAACATGGATGCAACTCACATTTGGTTTCCAGGGGGCGCTGCCCCCTTAGACCCCCGCCAGCTCACCGGCGAGCTGGACAGTCGCTCGCTCACTGGGGAGCGAGACCCCCGACTGGGTAGTCGTAGGACAATCAATGTGTTTTAATGATGTAACGTCCGTTTTGAACCTAGACCTTATGTGACTAATTGTTATACGAATATGTATTTACATGTGTAGGATATTAAGGAGCGTGTATTGTAACATTGTAGCAGCGCATCAGGCAAGTTTCCTATCCTAACTCAATTTATTTATTGAGTCAATTTCCTAACCCGTACAACTTTTATTATTGTGCGAGTTTATTCTTATGAATTGCAAGTTTTTCTTACTCGATTTATATTTGAGCAAATATTATATATTGTTGCAAGTTTCCTAACTCAACTCGAGTTATCATATTTCAATTATGGTTAGTGGTTTAATTATTGTTAATTACTCCACATCAAGGATAATTATTGATATTCGCACATTGTGCATTTGAATTCGTAATCTGTTGTTGGACTGTGAAACATAAGTTCTTCATTCATGAACTGTTTAAGGGAATTGTCTACGTCATTTGTTTCGGCTAGACACGTACAGGTTATTACTTTAAAAGCTATCCAAACCGATTGTTGGTATGGATTCTTAGACTGAGTGAGCAACCCTTATTTAGGGGATTTTAAGGTGTCGGTTGTCCGATGCAGTCAGAGTTAAATGTTATGCATATACATAGGGTACGAGAGGCTGGTCCCCTTGAGTACTACTGACGGGCCAGGCGTTTAATAGGGTTAGTTGAATGACTGATCCTTTGGCCAAAACGTCCATGGTCTATTAGACCACTCAGCAGTAAATAATCAATATTCACTATTTCATTTGAACTTTGATTATATTGTCAGTTATTTCTTCAATGCTCTTAAATTGTTGAACTATGCTATTATTATTCTCATTCATTCATGATATATCTTCCTTATTCATTTTAACCTTGCTGAGCAAAGTAGTTGCTCACCCTTGCTATAACATGAACCTATTGCAGTTAAACCGGGGAGTTCCAAAGCGGACAAAGGCAAAGGAAAGCTTAAGGAATAGTTATATATACTATCATGTTATGTAATCGTGGAATCGTTTTGTATTATTATTGTATTCTGCGATGTATTTATTTAAGATTATAGACCTTGGGACCATAGTAAATCTTTTGTAATAAACAACATATGTTTATTTATTTCGCATTAGTTAATTCATGTTGTTTAGGGGTGTATGGATGTACTTGATCGTGTGCACCAGATTCGAGGTATTGGTACCTGAATTTGGGGGTGTCACGCAGCTAATGTTCAATGGGAGGCAGATGAGATACTCCAACCTCTAATGACCATTATTGATCATACCACGATTGCGCGCTTCAAAGTGTGGAAGGGAGCTGAGTCACACCCTCGAGGTGAAGGATTTCTGGCAGTGCCACAGGCTACATCTTCTGCACGAGTCGGGCCATCTTCTGAGCGCCAAGGGATACATCCTTCTTCAGCGAGGCCCATGGCCGACATATTGGCATCTTTGAGCAGATTGACCCGGAGGGTCGATGCAGTAGCTCAGTGGCAGGATATCATGCTTCAGTTCTATTCGCAGATTTACACGGCGGGTGGAGCTGAATACCCGCCACCAGTACTACCACCATATCCACCGCCATCTCCCAACCCTAGCGAGGGCAGCCACGACAATGATATGGAC
Source organism: Aralia elata (assembly GCA_034770075.1). Taxonomy (NCBI): domain Eukaryota; kingdom Viridiplantae; phylum Streptophyta; class Magnoliopsida; order Apiales; family Araliaceae; genus Aralia; species Aralia elata. The sequence goes on from CM068382.1 coordinate 39,924,848, forward strand.
TGATATCACCTCATGGAAGACTTCATTTTAATTCTGCTTATTTAGCCAATGAGGGCATTGTCAGTCTAAGTTTAGGGGTGTTTATTGCTTTTCTTATCTGTCGTATGCCTTATCAAGTCGTCTACTTCATCGAGTCATCTGCAGTGGCAGTTAGTTAGCTTTTTATGTTTTTATTTTTATTTTTGTGGTGGAACTTTTTAGACTTTTTATATTAACTATCTATCGTAGTTTAAATTCAACAATGGTTTGGTTTGGTTTATTTTGATTATGGCCAATGATATGTTTGTTGTTTATTGATATTCAAGGGAATTGGTCATGCATGTGTAGTTGAAGGTTTTTAACTTAATGGTTGGTTTGAAACTGCCTTTATGATCCAGTTTATCTTTTTGAGCACGTACCAACTGTTGTGGCTAGTTACGAGTTAAAGAAGTTTATATGTTAATTGCTTTTTGAAAATTGTCCTTTTTACTCTTTTAAACTTACATTTGGCATTGGTTTTATGATTTAGGCTCTTATGCAAATTCGGGAAAGTCTGGGAATGTTAGCATGCAAAAAAAAAAATTTAAAATTTAATTTTGGCTAGTCTAATTATGTGGCCTTTGTTGCTCGAGTTAATAGATCATTAGGGGTGTCTTTGCACCTAATGCCCTAAAGCCATCTGGTTTGGGAGTCATTGATCAAATGCTCGTTACATGAGTAGCTCTGAAAAGCCTAAGTTATTTAGACATTGCACAAGTCAGGTATGAAATTTGAGGCGAGATGGAGTATAAAACGCACTCGCCATATTTATAGTTATGTATTAGATCTTGCTTAAGTTAAGTTGCATGTTATTCCTATTGGGCTCCTTTTCTTGCATTTGTGCCTTTTTCGACCGGCTTTGATGTAGCGGGTGAGTTCGTAGAGTTGGCATTTTCGTTAAGCAGTTGTCTATATGATTTTATCAAAGTTGTAGCTAGTTGGAGTGGTTGGTGTTCACACACGCACATGCAGGGTCATTAGCTGGTATAACTAACGATTATATTGAAACCTTTTTCATGGCATTATGTTGAGACCTCTTTAAATCTTTAGATCTGATCTTTGAGGCCATATTTCAAATAAATGTTGAATCATTGCTTGTTTTGTAGATTGTTAGTAGTTGTAGTATTTTTATTTTTATCTGTTTTGCTTGAGGACAAGCAAAGGCTCAAGTTTGTGGGTATTTGATGAGTAGGTTTTATACATATAAATCGGATATTTTACCCTTGAGAAATTGTATCCCGTGCGTGTTTGATGTTACTTTTATGGTGTTTTGTTGTTATTTTACAGAAGAAACCTTTGTTGGGGCATTGCAGCATTTCAGGTCAAAAAGGGCAAAACAGTCAATTTTTTTGCGTCGGCGCAGCTGTGCTGCATTTGAACTAGGACCTAGCACAGCAGCGCCGGGCCCCGGATTCCCAACTGCCAACTCCAGTGCAATAGCGCCCCATTTGCTCTTTATGCCGGCGCAACTGCGCCTTCTGATGCTTTTGAATTGTCTGTGCTTTTTGCTGTCCCAAAATGATTGTCTCATCTCCTTTATTCATTTTACTGAGCTTCCCTTCTCTCCATGCTATTGGCCATCTTGGTTCAGGGGATTTGAATTAATAATAATAGAACTTATTATTCCCTCTTGGTTACACAAATGCTAGCAGACAAGGAAAAAGAATATATAGGAGAGAAAAGGCTGCAATTAAGACCCATCAGCCTTACCATTATTCATCATCTCTACCGTTCGGAAGAAGAAATAATACAGTGGGCAGAGTATCATTTCCTTTGGAGCAAAGAAGAAGAAGGCTGAACCTTGTAGAAATTGTGGAAACATTGCAACTAATTGAAAGCCTAATTATCTACACGGAAGGAGGATTATTCACTATGAAAGGGAGTTTTTGAGATTTAAATTATTTATATACAATTTAGTTTCTCTACTTTCCTCGGATTATTGTATAATCTAATGATGTTTAATTCCCTGTCAGTTATATTTATTTTCACAGTTATGAAATAACTTTTATTCTGAGGTTACAATGGAACCAAATGTATAGTGTTAATTAAATTTCTTTCCCTTTATTTCTTGTGAATCATGTTTGAATGGACTTTCATATTGTATGCTTAATGTATGAATTAACTGGAAAGTAATTCATGTGGTGTTTTATACAAAATTGGAAAATGGGTTATAAAACTCAGATCACCAATATGAAGGCAGGTGTTATGGACTTTTCTATGTAGGAGTGAATTCATAAATTGTAATTAGGATAGGAATATACCTAACTGCTATGTGTAGCCAGTTGAGAATGTATCCTTAATGACTCATGTACTTAATTGCCATGTGTAGCCAGTTGAGAATGTATCCTTAATGACTCATGTTTAAATTAATTCACATAGGAATATAGTGTTTTATTAAACAGGAGACTTTTATACTACTATCGGAAGAGGTGTATAATTGCTTTAAGTTCTTGGTTATCTATTCGTATGATTTACTGATTTAAAGAGTAAGTTAGGAGATTGAACCTTGCATTTAGGGAAATTGTGACCTTAGCTTGTTTTACATTATAAACAGAAAAACAAATCAACTTATCTTTGTAATTTCACTTGTTAGATTAATTGTTTATCAAATCACAAAATATAATCATTTATTTTAATTAAGATTGATTTGACACAAAATTGGTAGTTGATAATTATTAGCATTATTTCATCATGGGTTCGACACTCTACTTACTATATATTATTTGTGAACCGTGTATACTTGCGCGTGTTTTATTGATTGCGAAATCGACCAACACTTAGCCTCCAACTTGCTCTCCTTCGTGTGCTTGAAAATCTGATGAACCCTAGCTTGGATGTGTGTTAATGTTATGATGTTAGTCCCCCTTTTCATCAACCTTTGGAGTGTATTTATAGGCCTCTTCCTTAGCTTGGTAGAGTTTGAATCTAATTTGAAGTCAATATAGCAAGTCCCAAATCAAATAGGATAGCACAACACGCCTGGAAAGCCTTCAACCCACGCGAGCCAGCGTCGCAGCGCCTATGAGCAGCGTTATCTTTCTGCTTGCCCAGCACCGCAACGCTCATGTGCAGCGCTGGTGCTGTAATGACCACGAATTTCAAGCAATATTATTAAGATTAAGAATTTAATTTTCTATTATTAAATTCTTTTGCGTAGTAATTTAAACCATTAGGTGATTTGGGTTACTATGAGACTATATGCGAAATTATTTAATTATGTGATTAAATTCTAATGGACTAGTTTAGTACATTATTTAAACAAGCCCAAGTAATTAATTCCGTATTGGACATGTGAGGTCATTAAACTAGCCCACTACTTGAATTAATTGTCAAGTATATTAGTAGTCTAATGGTTTAATTATCGGAGCCCAATAGAAATTATTTGGTGGCCCAACCCATTTTAGTAGCAAATCTAATTGGTTGGTATAGTTAGACCAATATGGGTAACTAATTAACTCCAACCAAAAATGAACTAGTAAGTGAATAATGGAAGGGATTGCCGATGTGGGAGGAAGACCACATGGGGTAAGGTTGCTTCCTCTTTACTCTATGGGTACAAGTTGTTCACCAACTCCTACTAACCCTTGTCCTTACAAGAAAGTTAAGTACTAGAAATCCCTAAAATTGTGGATAATAGATAAGATAAGTTAGCAATTAATTATAGATATAGAGATTGTAAGTAAAGATTGTGGAGGCAATAAATAGACTACCTCACTTGATCTAGCAAATGTTACTTCCTTAGTATTGTAAGTTTGAGAACACAAAATTATTTGAGAGAGAGAAGAAAGGTGACTGCCGACTACTAGGAGAGGAGACGTAGTTCATACTATCTAGCTTCATCACAAACTTCGGAAAGAAAAGAAGACGCATAATCAAAGCGAAGAAGTGAGAAGTTTTCCATCTCAGTAGTTACAGTTTATATATATGTTAGATTCTTGCATACCCAGACTAGCGTAAAGGTTAGGATAGTTCATGAACTAGGTGCTCTGTTTTCCTGTGTTATAAGACCTTGAATGTTGTCTATAGGACTTATGACTGAGTCCTAGTTAATCCAATGTAAGGTGTGGACTATGTCCGAAGGGAATATAATAGTCTGTCTTGCTAAGAGAGTTAAAATAAGTAATGGTAGAGATGCCGAAGTCGTTCCGATGAGGTTCGCCACCTTATCCGAACCCATGAACCTAAGTAACGGGATTAGACATAATCAACACCCGACCCCGAACCATAAAGAGGTCTCAAAGTGAAATCTGTTAACGAACTCAAAGGCTTTAGTAGCCACTATGGGTCTAGTTCAGTGTTGGACCCGAAGCCGAGAACCTTTAATATCAATAAGGCTCGGACCTGATTTCCGAAAGTCACAACTCCGAAGCCGAAGTCCTAAAAATGTCATTGAGACTCAAACCTTTGGTTTTCTAAAGCCAAACCTCAAAGCACCATTCAATCCCAAAGGGGACTCCCGAACGACGAGAGGTCCCCTAACTACGAAAGGTTACGAAGTAGAGCCGAAGTCAAATCCTTATAGGTAGCAGGTCAGACAGACCCAAACTCCCGATCCCAAAGTTAACCACGCCTAATCCGAACTCGGTCCTCAAACCAAATTCTAATCATTCCTTAAGACAAGAGACCCGATCTGACCCAACTCAATAAGTTAGCCGAACCACTCGGCAATCGTAGAGTAAGTCAGTCAAACTACTTGGTAATCGTAGAGTTTCACTCGCATATCGTAGAGCGAGTTGGTCAGACCTAGAAGTAATCGTAGAGTGGACTCTGCCGATCATAGAGCTTCACTAGTCAGTCGTAGAGTCAACCCTGCCAATCGTAGAGCTTCATCAATGATCGTAGAGTCACTCCACTGACTCCATCAACAGTATTAAAGCCCTACTGATCATAGAGCTGTCATGGCAGACCATGGATAAAAATAAAGGGACCATAGGATAGACTTCATGAGTCTCTTGAATAAGTTTAGTTCATCTGTTATTGATGTTTGCATATGACTGATCAGAAATTAATTTATAATTACTGTAGGATACTTGCAGTACAAACGCATAGAGTAAATAGTAAGTAGCAGACCAGGCAAGTTTCCTAACTCAAACTCTAGTTATTATTTTAGCATGTTAATTATTGTCAATTATTCCACGTCAATGATAGTTATTGATCTTCGCACCTAGTGCAAGTTTTCGATCCTATCTTGTGCAAGTTTTTCTCTTTAAGCCAGTTGCTTATGATTAAATATATATAAATCAGATTGCCGATTTTCTTGAATCTGATTTGAATTATTATTCCTTATTCATATTAAGTGGTGTAATTATTGAAAATTATTCCATGTCATTGTTATTTATTGGCATTCGCACAATATGCATTTGGAAATTTGATTTTGTCATTGAATTGCACCATTTAAAGTTCTGTTATTCCCGAACTATCCAGGAGAGGTCTAAGTCATTTGTTCGACTAGACTTATACAGGTTAGATAATTTGAAAGCTATCTAAACTAGTAGTTTAGTGTGGGTTCTTAGACTGATACGAACCAACCCTGTACAGGGGAGTTTCCTAAGTATCTGAAATACGATACAAAGCAGAAATAAATATTATGCATATACATGGTGTACAAGAGGCTAATCCCCTTGAGTACAAACTCTGGAGTTAGTAACCTAATAAGGATCAATCAAATGATTGATTCTTTAAAGTATGTTCATGGTCTATTTGACTATTCATCATTTTAAAGCATTGATTATCTTGCTTCAGTTATTCATATCGATTGAATCCATTACAGTTATTCATTTTTCATTCATGATATATATTATCCTTGTTCATTTTTAAACTTGTTGGGCAAACTAGTTGCTCACCCTTGCTATATCATGAACCTATTGCAGTTGAGCTCGAGTGCTCAAGCAAAGACAAGGGCAAAGGAAAGATGAAGTCCTAGACTTTGGCTAGGCAATTTATATGCTTAACATGTGTTTAGATATCAGTTCATGTAACACGAACCCTACTAGCTATTTGTGGATTTCGTGATGTATTTATTTAAGGTTATAGATCTTGGGACCCTAGTAAACTTTTTGTAATGAACAATATATGTTTATTCATTCCGCATTAGTTGTCATATGTTATTTAAAGGTGATTGGATGTTTTTTATCGTGAGCACTAAATTTGAGGTATTAGTACCCAAATTTGGGGGTGTCATAGATTAGTATCAGAGCTGTAGGTTATAAACTTTAGGAATGCGAACCTTAGAAAAAAAAACTCGTATAGAGTACGGTAGGTGTTGGGTCAAGGAGACCCATTGAGACAAGTTATATTTGGGGGATGGATTGTGGAAAATTCATCAAGCCGATGTAGTGCATAATAAAATATTATTTCATTTCATTAATGAAAATATTTTATTATGATACTGATATGATCTGGTTATTGTGTTGTCTGTGGTTGTGGCTGTAGGATGCCTGAGATCGGTTAGCCAAGTCGGACCATGGAAGAGGAGGAAAGGAGTTCATTGATATCCATGTGGATACTGAGCAGCCGCTGGTGGCTGAAGTCGAGATAGATCCCAAGGAGGATCAGGTTGATGAGAATGATGAGGCGGAAGAGGCTGAAGTGTCTGCGGAGGCTGGAGGACCAGTTGATGTAGAAGAGTTTATAGCAGAAGCTATGGAAGAGGTGGAGTACTATGATTCGCCAGAGGAGTTGCCAGCAGTGGATTACCTGATTGAGCAGTTAGCCGATAGGAATCTGGAGTTAGTAGACAGAATTAGAGATTTAGAAGAACAGAACCTGACCGATCAGAGTATAGAGAACTAGTATAAGGAGATTGCTTATCAGTTGGAGGATGAGGTGAAAGTGTTGAAGGAACAGTTGGAAGGATATGTGGCTTCTGTGATATTCCGAATATTTGTACAATGCTAAATCAGGATATTTTATAATTACAACGAGTATGTTATGCAATGATCCTTAGAGAAAGGAAATGAATGCGTTAAAGGGTTAAAGAATATATAATACTCGAAGTGTTTCAAGTTTAAGTGAAGGTGATGAAATAAAACCTACACTAAGGTAATGCGCTAAGTTATTCAGCGATAATTGTGAAAGAGATTTAGTGAAAATCGAGTAAGGGAGGTTTCGTTAATTCCGAGGACGAAATCCTTATAAGGAGGGAAGGATGTGACAACCCGAATTTTCAGAAATTATTAAATAAGAATTTAATAAATAAAATTCTTAAATAAGAATTTAATAAATAAAATTCTTATTACGAGACGTTTTGGGTTTGAATATGTGTATATATATGTTTTATATTGTAAAATATGTGGTTCGGTGTGAAAGAAATTATATATTCATGTAATAGGGAAGAAATGGTTTAATAATTAATTAAACCATTGAAAAGATTAAATGAAATTATCATGAGAAGGAAATTAGTTGAATAATATTAGTTAATTTAATTAAGTTAAAATTATATTGGGAAATAATATAATTTGATTGTTATGTTTTGTGGACAATGAAAATTATTGTGAATTAAGATTCTTAAATAATGTGAGTGATTGGCTTAATTAAAATAGTGAATTGATGTGAATATAATTGCGTGTGAAGTGTTGGTGCGTATTTTAGTACGCTAATATGATGAGAATATTATAATTTAATTAAATAATTAAATTAGAGGATTAATGTTTTATTGAATAAAATGACTTATTTAATAAAACTATAGTTTGGCTAAATTGAATTATAATTTGGTCAGTAAGATTTTAATTGAAATTATTAATAAGTTTAATTAGATTTATTAATATAATAAGTTTAATTAAATTAAAGTATGACACAATATCTTATAATAAGAATATTATTAAAATAAATTAGAATGGAGTCTTAAATGGGTTTGGCCAAACATGGCCTAAACCTTTTATTTCCTTAACCGCTAAAAACCTCTAACTAAAAGTCACGTAAGTTACTTTCATCAGTTAGTTTTGTAAGCCAAAGAGAAGAGAAAGAGAGAAATTCAGAGAGAAGAAACTCTATGTGAAATTGAGAACTAAAGAAGAAAGAAGAAGATGATTCATATCATCTATTCTAGGTTTAAAGAAGAAATCAAAGGTAAATTCTAAAATTTCTAGTTCTTATTTTTCTAAAACTAGTTCTCTGTAATTGGTCTTGATGATGAATTAGTAGAGGAATATATTATACATGTTCTTGGGTTTATATAATTTGTTCTATATTATTTATAATTGAATTTCCAATAATTAAATCCATGAAATTATGTTTAATTAGAGTTTAGAAATTTACAGAGAAGAAAAATATGAATATGGCTTAAATGTATGAAATTGATGCTTGTTTTGCATGTTAATCGGTTAAATTGATAATTGATTATGTTTATGTATGTAAAAACGAAGGAAACGTAAGTTGAACGGATTAAATTGGTTAAGAAACGAGTTCACTGCGATTTATTTTGCTAATTGTATCAAAATATAAATATAAAGCATAAACAGTGGATTTTTAACCTTTAACTGATCATTTAGATTGTTCACGATGTTTAAATCATGGTGTTTATAATGAGTGTTAGTTTTATAGTACATATGATGTATGGGTAGTAATTAAATCAGTGGATTGTGAAAAACTTTAGCCAAATTTGGTATTTTTCTGTGTTCTTCGCGAACTGCAGAAGTTTGGTTTCGAGTCCACTGCCCCGGCGGTGAAATTACTCTAGGATTGCTGCCCCAGCGGTCTCACCGTCCTGGCAGTGTAAATGAACTTAGATTGCCGCCCCGGCAATGTCCTCGCCCCAGCGCCCAAATTGCATTGATTTCTACCGCCCCGACGGTAACCTCGCCCCGGCGGGAACTTTGTGAAGGATTCTACCGCCCCGGCGGTGGAAAAAAAATGAAAATTTTTCTTCTTTCCTTGTGCTCTTGTTATGTTGCCATGTGCATGTTTAAAGTTTAGACTAATGTATTAAATGAATAATAAGATACTATGATGGATGATAAGCAAATACCTATTAATTACGCGATGACAATTGAGATATTAAAATAAAATTGGATAAGAGTGAATCCTTGAGTGATAATACAATTGTAACTAATCATTGTTACTGCTTTATAAACGGAATGTGTAGATTGTTTTCTAAGTGTTGCCATGTCACTAATAAATGTTGTGCATGATTATATATCGTGTAGGATACGTGAAGTGCAGATAAGTATAGGCTAATTATGGTAATTGGTACACCATGCAAATCTTTCAGTTCCTATTTGTTATGTGAACTAAATGATTAATTATTTTAAATCTATGATGTAAAAGCATGATGTATTCTATGTGTTGTATGTATGAAACGACAAAGTCAATTTATGACAACGTCCATTGATTTAAAATGTTAATTGAGTTATGGAACTCAATTTATTACTGATAATTGATGTACAGTATGTATGATATGGTTAGCCAAATGTTTATGATGTATATGATGAGCATGTTATCTATGTGTTATGTGATGTATGTAAACTGTTAGATTTTGCTGAGCTGTCGAGTTCATTCTTGCAAATAACCACTTTTGCAGGTTAAAGATACAAGGTAACGTTATGTGCTACCCAAATGACATGGATCAAAATGATGCATGAAGATTAAATATTTTAGTTGAAGTTATTGCCTGAATTATGTTAAGTTTTTGATAAATGTATATATGTTGAGTTGTAAAGTTTGTATTGAGATGTAAACTTTTATAATAAGTTCGACAAGGTGAATCATGATATTAACATGATTCTAAGATATTTAGATGTAAAGGTTGAAAATTTTGGGATCGAGAATGATTTGCAATAGAAAAGTTTAAATTATTTCGCATTTTTATTAAGTTTAATACTGGATATTGTTGTAAAGTCAGAACAATAATCTATTGATAACAACCGATGTTGAGAGTTGAATTGTATGAATTTTAGGGTCGTTACAGCTTCGGCCCAGTATGTGGGGCCACTACTTCATCAGTTAGTATCCCGAAATGCTGAACTGGGGGAGAAAAAAGAATAGGCAGAGTCGAAGCTGGCAGAGCTGAAGGTTGAGCACGATGCCATGAAGTTTGAGTTCGACCTGGAGATTTCGGACAAGATCCAGATAGAGGAGTCTTGGGTGCGAGCTGCTAAGAGGGTAGATCAGTTAGAGAGGAGGTTCAGGCCAGGGTGATTAGGATTGAGTCCTTGGGGTTTGCATTAGATATAGTTGTTGGGAGTCTGAGGGGCAGGGATCGGAGGTACCCCACTGAGGAGGGTCAGACTAGTTGTTCGGTTCGTCGCCGATTGATGGATGGATATGTGCAGTCGAAGCATGCAAATGCAGCCCATCATGGCATGCAGTGATGTGGTAGTATAGATGTCTTGCGATGTATATAGATGCAGTTTAACCCCCACTTTTGTTCATAATAGGGACTCAGTTATGATGTAAACCCCAGTACTATGATTTATACTTGGGATATTGTTAGTAACCCCACCTTTTGTTTTAGGGGCAGGATATTTTAAATCCCCACTTTTGTTTATTGGGGGATAAGTATCAGTCAGTAGATGTTTTGCCATTTATAGAAATATGCCACGAGTTGTAAGGTCTGATGTACTAAACGGTGGTATATGAATATAAATGTGGTATTATTATTATATGTTGACTTGAGTTTGAATTGTGCTTTTAACTTCTAAATATTTAACATTTATAACATGTTGCATAAGCAATGAAACGTAAAATATTAATCTAAGGTGTTGTTTACATCAGACAATGTCACCTAGAAGACAAACCAGAAACCCCATAGTGGAAGAGCCTGTAAACAATGGGCCAGGTTAACCAGACTCAATGAGAGCTTTTATCGATATGTTGGCAGAGGCAATGCAGAATAGACCCCCGCCGGTAGTTGAACAACCATGGTATCACTTGGCAAGCTTCAAAGATTTTAAGTTGGTAGGACCTCTAGAGTTCCGAGGAACTATAGATCCGATTGAAGCCGAGATATGGGTAGAGGAGATGGAGAAGGTGTTCGAGGTCGCACGGGTGGTCGAAGAACAAAAGACTAGATTTGCCACTTTCATGATGAAAGACAAGGCAAATTACTGGTGGAAGGAGAACAAGGGTCGGGCTGGGGAAGGCTTAGTTCCATGGGCACGTTTCAAAGAGTTATTCTTCGAGAACTATTTTCCCAAAAGTATGCAGGCGAGCATGGAGGTAAATTTCTTGGAACTCAAGCAAGGGAGTATGTCAGTAGCAGAATACGCGGCAAAATTTAATAAGTTGGCTAGATTTGTCCCACACCAGGTGGATTCTGAGGCCAGGAAGGCACGGAGATTTAAGCAAGGACTGAAACCGTGGGTATATAGCAGAATTGTCGTTCTGCAGATTGGCACGTTTTCAACACTTCTGGAAAGGGCGATCATCGCCAAATGAGGAAATGAGGCGTCAGCCAAGTACAACCAGGACAAGAAGAAAAGTCATGACGGTAACAAAGGGGGAAGTAGTAGAGGAAGCAACCAGAACAAGAGAAAATGGAATGACAGCCAGGCTTCAGGAGGCAGTAAGTCTGGAGGAGAAGCTAAGAAAAGGAACACATGCGACAAGTGCGGGAGGAATCTCTCTGGGGAGTGTATGAAAGGTAAGGGTGTTTGTTATAGTTGTGGACAACAAGGGCACATTGCCCCTCAGTGTCCAAAAGGGAAGAAAGGAGGGTGTTTTTCATGTGGAGCATCGGATCACCAGATCAAAGATTGCCCGAAGAGAAAAAGTGATGCCGCCAACGACAATAAGGGCAACAACAGCAAGCTGACAATTGGAGGGCCAGTTAATTAAACAAGTCGACCGATGGCACGCACATTCAACATGACCGCACAAGATGCAGTGGAATCAAAGGTCCAATGCATATGTATTATTTGATTCGGGTGCTACCTATTCTTTTGTTTCGGAAGATTTTTCTAAACAATTAGACTTACCCTGTGAAAAACTAGAGAACCCCATAAATGTAGAAGTAGCCAATAAAGCAATTATCCCCATAGATTACATTCAAAGGAACTATTGTGCTGATTTGAGAGGGTTTAAGCTTAGTGTGAATTTGATACCGATTCGTTTGGGAGAGTTCGACGTAATTCTTGGGATGGATTGGTTATCGAATTACGGAGCTATAATTGACTGCCAGAAGAAGTGCATACACCTGAAGACTCCAAATAAGTCGAAGGTAGTATTTTATGGCAGTAAATCGCCGAGATAATCTTGTTGTTTGACGATGATGCAAGCAAAGAGATCCCTAAGGAAGGGTTACATAGGTTATCTAGCTAATGTGATTGATACTCAAAGAGTAGAGGGTGAACTGGGTCAGATACTTGTTGTAAGGGAATTCCCCGATGTTTTCCCAAAGAAATTACTGGGTTTACCGCTAGATAGAGAAGTAGAGTTTGTGATCGACTTGGTACTGAGAACAACACCGATATCCAAGGCACTGTACCGAATGGCTCCGGTAGAGATGAAGGAACTGATGGTTCAACTGTATGAGCTATTAGATAAGGGTTATATTCGACCAAGTGTGTCACCTTAGGGAGCGCCAGTTCTGTTTGTGAAAAAGAAGGATGGATCCTTAAGGCTTTGTATCGACTACCGGGAGTTAAACAAAGTTACTATTAAGAACAAGTACCTGTTTCCTAGAATAGACGATTTGTTTGATCAATTGAAGGGAGCGAAACACTTTTTGAAGATCGACTTGAGGACTGGCTATCACCAGTTGAAAGTGAGGAAGGAGGATATTTCAAAGATAAAATTCCGAACTCGATATGGACATTATGAGTTTCTAGTGATGTCGTTTGGATTGACGAATGCACCAACAACATTTATGGACATGATGAACAGAGTGTTCAAGCAATACTTGGATAAATTTGTTATCGTGTTCATTGATGACATTCTGGTGTACTCGAAGACGGAGGAGGAACAAGCTGAACATCTAAGGATAGTACTGGAAACCTTGAGAAGGTAGAAGTTGTATGCAAAGTTCTCAAAGTGCGAATTTTGGTTGTAGAAAGTGCAGTTTCTAGGGCATGTCATCGACAAGGATGGTGTTTCGGGGGATCCAGCAAAGGTGGAGGCAGTTATCAACTGGGAGCAGCCGACGGAGATCAAAAGTTTCTTGGAATTAGCGAGGATTCATTCAAGATTTTTCGAAGATAGCATCACCGTTAACCAATCTGACCAAAAAGACGGTTAGGTTCATTTGGACAGATAAATATGAGGAGAGTTTCATGGAGTTGAAGAAGAGGCTTAGGGAAGCACCTGTGTTGTCTTTACCAGACGATACAGGGGGATTTGTAGTGTATAGTGATGCATCACACAAGTGGCTTGGCTGTGTACTGATGCAGTATGGCAAGGCCATTGCGTACGCACCACGCCAGCTGAAGGATTACGAGAAGCGGTATCCGACTCATGACCTGGAGTTAGCATCAATAGTTTTTGCCTTGAAGATATGGAGGCACTATTTATATGGAGAGAAGTGTGAGATATACACAGACCACAAAAGTCTGAAGTATATTTTCACTTAGAAGGAGCTGAATATGAGGCAGCGGCAATGGTTGGAATTGATCAAAGATTACGATTGTGAAATTCTGTACCATCCAGGCAAAGCAAATGTTGTGGTCGATGCCTTGAGCAAGAAAGGCAGGGAGAAGTTACTGATGCTAACAACTCAGAAGGAGTTGGTAAAAGAGTTCGAAAGATTAGAATTGGAAGTGAAATATCCGACGGAGTCAAACGAGAAACTGTATGTAGTGGAGGTAAGTCCGACTTTACTAGATAAAATAAAGGAGGCTCAAGAAAAGGATGAAGAATATGATGACCTAAGGAAGCGGATTTCTAAAGGAGAAGAGCTGAAGTATGAGGTTGATAGCATAGGGTTGCTAAGGTTTGAAGGAAGGATCTGGATACCGATGGTTCCGGAGTTGAGAGAGGAGATTCTACAAAAAGCTCACAGTTCAAGGTGTTCCGTACACCCTAGGAGTACTAAAATGTATTAAGACTTGCGGCAGCATTTCTGGTTGACGAACATGAAGAGGGAGGTGGCCGAATGTGTCAATCGATGTTTGACATTTCAAAGGGTTAAAGCAGAACACTAGCGACCAAGTGGACTACTACATGGATCGTTTAACTAAATCTGCACATTATTTACCAATCAAGATCAGGTACAATCTAGAGCAGTTAGCGAAGCTTTATGTGAAGGAAATTATTTCACGACATGGAGTGCCGGTATCTATTGTGTCTAATAGAGATCTGCACTTCACGTCAAATTTCTAGAGGAGTTTACAGGAGAGAATGGGAACAGAGTTGAGGTTGAGTACTGCGTATCACCCTCAAACTGATGGCCAGAGCGAACAATTCAGACATTGGAGGACATGCTTAGAGCGGTGGTGATGGACCTGAAAGGCAGTTGGGATGACCACTTACCACTAGTGGAGTTCGCTTACAATAATAGTTATCACGCTAGCATCGGCATGCCATCGTACGAAGCGTTATATGGAAGAAAGTGTCGAACACCGTTGTGTTGGGACGAAGTGGGAGAGCGGAGACTGCTGGGACCTGAGATGGTACAACAAACTGCAGATACGGTTAAATTAATAAGAGGCCGTCTGGTAGCAGCCCAGGATCGACAAAAGAAATACGCTAACTTGCATCATCAGAAGCGGGACTTTGATATGGGCAGTTTTGTGTTTTTGAAGGTATCTCCCTGGAAGGGAAAGATCCGATTTGGGAAGAAGGGAAAATTGAGCACATTCACAACGTGTTTCATGTTTCAGTGTTGCGACCATATAAGCCTGATTACAAGCATGGCATATCCTATGAACTGACTCAAGTTGAGAGAGATTTATCTTACGAAGAAATTCTTGTCCAGATACTAGATAGGAAGGAGCAAACATTAAGGAATAAGATTATACATTCAATTAAAGTACTTTGGAGAAACCATACTACTGAAGAAGCTATGTGGGAGCTGAAAGAAAAGATGAGGAGAAATCATCCGCATCTTTTTGAGTGACCTTATGTTGGAATTCTGGAGACGGAATTCTTATAAGGAGGGGGGAGGATGTAATGATCGCGAATTTCAAGCAATATTATTAAGATTAAGAATTTAATTTTCTATTATTAAATTCTTTTGCGTAGTAATTTAAACCATTATATGATTTGGGGTTATTATGCGACTATATGCGAAATTATTTAATTATGCGATTAAATTCTAATGGAGTAGTTTAGTACATTATTTAAACAAGCCGAAGCAATTAATTGCGTATTGGACTTGTAAGGTCATTAAACTAGCCCACTACTTGAATTAATTGTCAAGTATGTTAGTAGTCCAATGTTTTAAGTATCAGAGCCCAATAGAAATTATTTGGTGCCCCAACCCATTTTAGTAGCAAATTTAATTGGTTGGTATAGTTAGACCAATATGGGTAACTAATCAACTCCAACCAAAAATGAACTGGTAAGTGAATAAAGGGAAGGGATTACCGATGTGGGAAGAAGACCACATGGGATAAGGTTGCTTCCTCTTTACTCCATGGGTAAAAGTTGTTCACCAACTCCTACTAACCCTTGTCCTTACAAGAAAGTTAAGTACTAGAAATCCCTAAAATTGTGGATAATAGATAAGATAAGTTAGCAATTATGTATAGATATAGAGATTGTAAGTAAAGATTGTGGAGGCTATAAATAGACTACCTCACTTGATCTAGCAAATGTTACTTCCTTAGTATTGTAAGTTTGAGAACACAAAATTATTTGAGAGAGAGAAAAAGGTGACTGCCGACTACTAGGAGAGGAGACGTAGTTCATATTATCTAGCTTCATCACGTACTTCGGAAAGAAAAGAAGATGCGTAACCAAAGCGAAGAGGTGAGAAGTTTTCCATCTCAGTAGTTACGGTTTATATATATGTTACATTCTTGCATACCCGGAATAGCATAAAGGTCAGGATAGTTCATGAGCTAGGTGCTCTATTTTCATGTGTTATAAGACCTTGAATGTTGTCCATAGGACTTATGATCGAGTCTTAGTTAATCTAATGTAAGGTATGGACTATGTCTGAAGGGAATATAATAGTCTGTCTTGCTAAGAAAGTCAAAATAAGTAATGGTGGAGATGCAGAAGTCGTTCCAATGAGGTTCGCCACCTTATCCGAACCCATGAACCTAAGTAACGGGATTAAACGTAATCGACACCCGACCCCGAACCATAAAGAGGTTTCAAAGTGAAATCCATTGACAAACTCGAAGGCTCTGGTAGCCACTATAGGTCTGGTTTAGTGTCAGACCCGAAGCCGAGAACCTTTAATATCAATAAGGCTCGGACCTGACTTCCAAAAGTTACAACTCCGAAGCCGAAGTCCTAAAAATGTCATTGAGACTCAAACCTTTGGTTTCCCCTAAGACAAACCTCAAAGCACCATTCAATCTCGAAGGGGACTCCCGAACTACGAGAGGTCCCCTAACTATGAAAGGTGATGAGTGGTTTTTATACCTACGAATCGGGTACTTTCGACTTAATGATTTTGTATGTTCTTAGCTAGTTTATGTTCGTTTTTATGTGTTTTATTGTTATTTAGTAGGAAACGGCAAATGTGGGCGAATTGGACATTTTTTGGGTCATTTGGTCGAAACGTGTGTGCGGCGACGTGCGGCGTCAAACCAGCCCAGCAGTAGCAGCCCAGTAGCAAAGCAACAGTAAACCAGAAATAGCAGCAGCTTAGCAGCAGGGACAGTGCCTCTGTGCTGCACCTCAGCGCCCCTGCGCTGAGCAGGAATAAGGCAGCACCTCTGCGCCAAGCCCTGGAGGTGCAGAACCTTTGTGTTGTATAACAACGCGTCTGCACTAGAGCCACTAACTGAGCAGCGCCTCTGCACTAGAATGCAGTGCCCCTACACCGGGTCAGATTTTAGGCAAATATGGGGTTTTAAAAGAAAAACCTAATGACCTAAAAAAGAAATATTCAGACCAGCAGTAGCCAAGGGGAGAGAAAGGGAGAGAGAAGGCGGCTAGGAGCAAGCAAAGGGGAGACCATGGCCTTTGGTCATGGTTCTTCAAGAACTTCCATTGAAGGTGCTTCAATAGAGTTTCTTCACCTAATAAAGGGAAGCCGCCCTTGTCTTTCTTCATTTTTCTTCCATATAATTAGTAGTTTTGAATCTATGAATGGAATTGAACCCATTTGCCTAATTTGTATTGAATAGCTTTTCCTTTTGATTGGCACCATATGAGTTGGTTAATATATTTGTGCTTAATGTTTAATTGCTAAGGAATAGTGATTAATTTGGTAATTTGCAAGAAATTGGAAAATGGATTGTGGATTGAGACCGTAAATATATTGACATGTGATTATGTTTATTCTATCTGACATGAAATGCATAATTTGTGTGTAAAATAGGAATATACCTATATGCCATGTGTAACCAATTTGGGAATTTAATCTTAATGACGCCCTATGTGAAAGTAATTCGGTTGATGAATGATTTAAGAGATTGTCATGACATGTGTCTTGTAATTGTTCTTAGAATTGAATGATTTGCTAGTATATAGGATAGGAATATACCTTTATGTCGCATTGGGTGATTTTCATAGTATATAGGATAGGAATATACCTTTATGCCGCATTAGGTGATTTTCATATGACCTCGGAAGAGGCGTATGAATACTTAGGATTCTCGGTTGACAATTCATCGTGACCATTATGATTAATTGGAAAGTTAGGAGATTTAAATGAAGTATTGGGGGATATTGCGTTCTTAGATCTTTTATTTATTTATTTATGTTATTTCTTTATGTCATTTAGTTTAAACGTAGTCTTTAGTTTTAATTACTTAAATCAAATCGTTTAAATAAGATCGAAACGATATAAAGTTAGTACTTGGCTATTCGTTAGAGATAATTCCTCGTGGGATCAACAATTTACTTATCACTTTATTACTTGTTGATCGCGTATACTTGCGCGTGTTTATTGATCATTAAATCGACCAATAAAGGTTCTGAAGTGGAGCCGAAGTCAAATCCTTATAGGTAGCAGGTCAGTCAGAGCCAAACTCTCGATCCCGAAGTCAACCACGCCTAATCCGAACTCGGTCCTCGAACCAAATTCTAATCATTCCTTAAGACAAGAGACCCGATCTGACCCAACTCAATAAGTTAGTCGAACCACTCGACAATCGTAGAGTAAGTTAGCCGAACCACTCGACAACCGTAGAGTTTCACTCGCATATCGTAGAGCAAGTTGGTCAGACCTAAAAGCAATCGTAGAGTGGACTCTGATGATCGTAGAGCTTCACTAGTCAGTGATAGAATCAACCCAGTCGATCGTAGAGCTTCATCAGTGATCGTAGAGTCACCCCACTGACTCCATCGACAATATTAAAGCCCTACTGATCGTAGAGCTGTCATGGCAGACCATGGGTAAAAATGAAGGGACCATAAGATAGACTGCATGAGTCTCTTAAGTAAGTTGTATGAGTCTCTTGAGTAAGTTTAGTTCATCTGTTATTGATGTTTGCATATGACTGATCAGAAGTTAATTTATAATTACTGTAGGATACTTACAGTACCAACGCATAGAGTAAATAGTTAGTAGTAGACCAGACAAGTTTCCTAACTCAAACTCGAGTTATTATTTTAGCATGTTTATTATTGTCAATTATTCCACATCAATGATAATTATTGATCTTCGCACCTAATGCAAGTTTCTGATCCTATCTTGTGCAAGTTTTTCTCTTTGAGCTAGTTGCTTATGATTACATATATATAAATCGGATTGCCGATTTTCTTGAATCAGATTTGAATTATTATTCCTTATTCGTATTAAGTGGTGTAATTATTGAAAATTATTCCACGTCGTTATTTATTGGCATTCGCACAATGTGCATTTGGAAATTTTATTTTGCCATTGAATTGCACCATTTAAAGTTATGTTATTCCCGAACTATCCAGGAGAGGTCTAAGTCATTTGTTCGACTGGATTTATACAGGCTAGATAATTTAAAAGCTATCTAAACCAGTAGTTTGGTGCGGGTTCTTAAACTGATATGAACCAACCCTGTACAGGGGAGTTTCCTAAGTATCTGAAATACAATACAAAATAGAAATAAATGTTATGCATATACATGGTGTACAAGAGGTTAATCCCCTTGAGTACAAACTCTGGAGTTAGTAACCTAATAAGGATTAATCAAGTGATTGATTCCTTAAAGTATGTTCATGGTCTATGTCGACGCCGGGAGGAATTGCCTCTTTGGTGATCCTTACCCTTTCCGATTTTAGCCTTTTTTATTTGATGATTTTTGGAAAAGGTCTGCATGAGTGTCGACGGGGTTTTGAAAGATCGTTTTTTAATGATGAGCCATTTGACCAGAGTCGCCAGTTGGTATATGTGAAATGGATGTACCAACTCATCCGAGTTTCGTTTTCGTAAATCGCTGGCTCATATGTGACTCCGAATTAATTGGTCTGCGAACCGAGATTCATAGAGTTCGGGGGCTTGCTTAAGCGAGGGGAAGGTGTTAGGCACCCCCCGACTTCCGTGAAACACGGTTACCGCAATCTTGATACTTTTCCTATCCTTTTAATTCTTAAAATGTGTATGCGTGCGCGTGTGTGTGTGTGTGTCTATGTGAATGTTGTGATGAGTTTGTATGAAAGAATCATTTGGGTTTTGGTGGAAAGTCGTGCTTTTGAGAGTGCTTTAGTATGTCCTTCGGCTTCTACGAGAAAGCTTTATTCTTTATTTAGAAATGTTTGATTTTGATTGTCAAAACTGCAGGGTTTTCACTTAGGTGTCGTTTTGGCAAAACAAGAGTTTTTAAACCTTCGTCAAAATAGGAATCGAGACCTATACGTTGCTCTCATAATTAAAATGACGGCAATTTCTAGGATCTCTTTAACCCTATGCACGTTGGTTTAATAAAACGTCATTTATTCTATAAAACCATTTTTTTGTACTTGAAAACGATTTTCTTTAACCTTCTCGTTAAACAGGAATCGACATTCATTAGCACTTCCAATTTCTTATCCTCGTGATGCTAATAACCTAATTTGATCGATTTTATGAAAATCTTCATCGTTTAGCTTTGAAATCAATTTGTGTGTCATGAATCAAATTAAGCATTAAAATGCGTTGGGGCTATTCATGGGCATGTGAGCCATCAAAATAACCCCAAACGCCCACAATCACGTATTTCACTATTACGGGGCCTTAAACCCGATTTTCAACTTGGTATCGTTTTAAGGCCCGACGATTACATGTTTACAATCAAGGATAATCGACCCTGTTACATATACCAAAATTGTCCATCATCGGATTTGGACCACGGGGTCGCGTTCCTAGGCTCACATCCACAATTTCCACACACCCACAAAATGGATATTACAACAATTAAACAAGCTAAAAATCACCAAATGGATATCATCGGGCCATTAGGAAGAATTTTATTCCTTTGGAACCTTCACTAATAATCCCTAATCCGTGTATTCTCAATAATATCCAAGAAAGAACTACGTTTAATATGATCCAAATGACAAAACTTGACAAAATAATATAACAAAACTGCTATAAAAAGAATTCTTTTTCACCTTGCAAATAACACCACGATGCGTATAAATTTGTATATTGAATTTAGTAGAAAATATATGTGATACAATCTCACAAAAGGGATATAATTCCTCACTATTTTCTCACTTTTCTCTCCCTAATTCGCTGCTGCTGTTGCTGTTTTTCTTCCTCTCCCAAAGCTCTTCCGCCGCTGCCAACCTCATGTATGCTGAATGAAGGATGAACTGAAATAGGCTAGCCAGAGCCAGCCGCAGATGGATCTGCGGCTGGCCGCAGATTGATCTGCGGCTGGCTGGCCGCCACCCCTCCACTCAGCTGATTTTCAGTTCCGTGTTTTGAGTTCCGTGTTTTCAAAAGGCGCACTCATTGGCCGCAGATCAATCCGCGGCTAGCTGGCTTGACTTTCTCGATTTTCGTGCTACGCCTCGCTTCTCGTGTCGTGACATCGGTTCTCGCCGACAGGCTTATATTTTGCAGTCCGGGAATTACTGGGAGACGTGCCACATCATTCGGGAATGCTCATTTCGGACAGCCTTGTTGCCACGTCGGTTTCGGTTGTAAATCGTCGCGGTGGCGTCGAGTGCTTGTACTTGTCCATCCTTTGCTCTCGCAGGCCGGTTCATTTGCCGAATTTGCCCTCCTGTCAGGGTTAGTATACGAAGTGTAAAATTTGGGTGTCTACAGTCTATTTGACTATTCATCATTTTAAAGCATTGATTATCTTGCTTCAGTTATTCATATCGATTGAATCCATTACAATTATACCTTTTTCATTCATGATATATATTATCCTTGTTCATTTTTAAACTTGTTGGGCAAAATAGTTGCTCACCCTTGCTATGTTAGGTTTATATATTACGCAAGCATGCAATCAAATTACATAAATAGAGCGGAAGCGTGATAAAAACAGATTTTAAAATTTTTCATACAAACCATCATCATGATCTTTCCTTGTGTTTAATTATCAATTAACGAAAGAGATAGAGATTAAGAAATTATACCCTCGTAGAACCGTGCTTCCTCGGGTACATGTTCACCTCCAATTCCTTCGCGTTTTCCTTGAATTCCACCGACTAAATTCCTTTGCTTGATCAACGTTAGCCACCCAAGTGTTTGGCCTCTAGAGGTGATCCACTGATAAGTATAAAATATGTTATGTTTTTACCTCTTAATATCTAGTCTTTTATACTTATTTGGCACCTAAATGTACTCACTATTCTTATATTTTGATTTAGGTTGCAAATGGAGCCATTAAATGAAAACTGTGTTATTTTCGCACTTTTGGATTATTTTGAAATCCGTCTGTCCGCTTGAGGCTCAAATTAACACTTGATCAGGCCTTATTCTCTCAAAGCTCAAAGAAAGAAAGTTGTAGATCTATTTTTTAGCTTTTCGGATCATCTTGAAATGCCTAAATTGAAGCTCGGATAAGAGAGTTATGACCATTTTACCAACATACGTCGAAGTTGAAAATTTCAGGAAATTGAGCTTTTGGACAGATTGACCTTTGGGGCTTCGGTTGAGATTTGAATTGTGTTAAAGTTCCTAAATGAAAATGTGGTCTTCTTGAAGTTTTTAGTATACTTCTCAAGCTTTCCGGAATGGTATGGTGAGCAAAAATCCAAGTTCATTTGAGCCTCCAAATATTGCTTTTTAGACAGCTGATCCGAATCCCACATGGACTGGATTTCTGTTCGGACCAGTTGGAGTATTTGGGCCATAACTTTATCTTCCCAACTCCAAATTAGGTGATTCAAAAAGCCCAAATTCATTAGAAACTCCAGGGCTACAATGTTTCTTCTTTGCTCAAGTCCAAAATCGGCAGTCTACTAATTCAAACTTAGCTTGCAAGGTGCTGATCAGTTTTGGTGTCATATTTTGACTTCTCATGATGTGCACGTTTTTGGGTTTTTGATTGCATTAGATGGCTGAATCACATGACCAAGATTAGTTGTTGGATCTTGACATCTTGTACACTTGAGTGCCTATAAATACCAAGTGAAGCTAGGCTTGTATTTTGCTAATTCACATACTAATACACACCATCTTCTTCATCTTCTCCATCTTCTCTAAATTCTAATGTAATTAGTAGGGAAAGAGGATCACCTCCATAGTGAGGTTGTTGTCCTCACCCCTTTCATAAATTAATAGGGAAAGAGGATCACCTCCATAGTGAGGTTGTTGTCCTCACCCCTTTTATAATTCAAGAAAATATTCATTGGACTTAATATGTTAGGCTAGTTCCTTTATTCAGTTCGAAGGGGATGTTGAACCTTGTTTACGGGTAATAGTTTGATTAAGTATAAACTATTTATTCCTTCTTACATGAAGTTCATTCTTGATAATCTATTTTAACTTTTGAATGATATTTATTCCGATTGGTTTAATGTGATCGATTAAGTAAATTTGATTAATTTCATCTGCTAGATTAAGGGATAGTATTACGTGTAATTGATATTGCTCCTAATCACAAGTAGCAATTAGTGATACATGATTGTGGTCAAGCTTTTGAGTATTACTATGATTATCGGAAGACAAGTTAAATAATCCGAACTTGTGTGATTGTTGCTTGGACTAGTCTAATTCCCTAGTTCTTAATGCTGCTATTATATTAAATCTAGAGAGCTTGTTCTAGGTTGTATAATGGTTAGAATCTTGTGAAAAGCTTATTTCATTAAGTGATAATCTAAGGGGAGTTTCGGATAGTAGAGCTTGTTGCAACCTAGGGCTATTAATTTCATTGAAGGATAAATATTGCTTTACTTAATTATTCTATTGTTGTAAAAAGGTGATACTAAACCGGGAGAACTGAAATCTTTAATTAATTGGTTATTCTTATCACTTTAAATTCTGTTCTTGATAATTAGTGAAATCAAATTATAACCCCCCCCCCCTTTTGGTAAACAAAGCATAATTTTAGACTAATCACTCTCAGTGGGATCGACTCTTACTTGCACTACTACATTATTATCTTTCGCAGTAAGGTTTTATTTTTGGTTGCTTGCGACAGCACACCAAATTTTGGCGCCGTTGCCGGGGAGTGATTTTAGTTTATTTTTCTTTGTTATCATTATTTTTATCTTTATTTATTATTTTTTTGTTGTACTCGGGTAATTTGAATTTCATTTGATTGTTTATGTCCAAAACTCGATCTACTAATCAAGGTGATTTAAAGTGTGATCCAGAAATAGAGAAAACCATTCGTAGATTAAGGAAGGTAGCTCGGAATAATTGTGAAGAGAAGGACTGTGACAACCCGGATTTTCGAGAATAATTATAATAAGAATTTAATATAGAATAATTCTTATTATGATTCGAGTTTGAATATATATGTGTTATATATATCTATGTGATTTTTGGTGAGCTTAATATGTATATATATAAATGTGAAATATATACATAGATCCAGAATGAACGAGTTATTTGTTGTAAAGACGCTAACCCAAGTTATGGGAGAGATATGTGTGCGATGATGTATATGGTTATGGGGAGTTAATCGTGAAAAGCAACGATCGCGAATCATGAATACCCTTGTAATTTGGGTTTACTAATATTATTAAATGGATTAAATATTATTTTTATGTGACATGTTTAAAGGTTATTTTATAACCTGGGTGATGTCAATGTATGCATTTTTATGCGTTATTGAACCGTAGGAGTGAGTAATTGATTTCGCGAAAAATCGCAAAATCACTATTTGCGGTGCACGTTTCCCGAGGCACTATTCATGCCACAATATTTTTGTGTCTTTTTCGATTTTTAATAAATTTCATAAATACGTGTATGCGTACGGATAATTTTTCCAAGCGTCGGAAATTTTATTTGGGCTGATACGTAATTTTATCTGTATCCGAAATGTATTATATGGGTGTTCCGAATAAATGGACAAACCCCGTAATAATTATTTTTATGTATCCCAATATTTATGGTAATGCCCATTTTAATTTTGGGTAGAGTTATTTACCAGTTTTGGTACAAAAGTGGGAGTTTTCGGATATAGTTTTGGTATTTTCGGGTATTTATTTTGGCTTGTTACTCCTGAAAATAGTATGCACACAAGCCAATCATATTTGATATGATGTAACATATACTTTGTAATCTTATTCGTTTGTTAAAGGCATGTTACTTTATCTACATGGTGCTGTTATATTAAATGTGATAAACCCATAGTTTTGAGCAATGCTTTTAGAATCATGATGGTGATCATGCTAATGAGATCTAAATTCTAGATAGCTCATAAACTAAAATCGTTCCTAATCGTTGGATTACTAAAAAGGGGATAGTGAATCCGGATAGATTAGTACATACGTTGCTTGCTCTTATGAAGAGAATGATTGATCTCATAATCATTTGTGTGGAGACACTAAAGCAAGTATGTAGGTGCTTATTAGAGAATAAGTTCACTGAACGTGGCTCGCTAAGGAATACCTAATAGAGTTTTACTCGCCTGTCAATAGGAATTCCTCTAGTGATAGTAGTACAAGTGATCCTTGGACTTGAGATCATCATAGTATCTTGTGTATGATGAGTTATACTTTGACATGTCCCTTAAGACCTTTAGGGTATATCAAAGGGTATGATTGGGTATAATAAGTTGTACATGGAAATAGGTGAATGATCAACAAAGAATCTACCACTTCTAGTAAAAGGAGAGAATGTCCTATGTGATTCGATAAATGACGACTCAGAAGTCTTTGGCCAAAGCAGAATGAAATTAGAAAAGAGTTTCTAGTTTGCATTAATTAGAGTTGTGCATTTTAGAATCGAAATACATATAATTAAATAAAATAAGACTTGACAGTAATTTCATGTCTTATATTTAATTGGGACATTGTATGGTAGAAGGATTGAATTGTACGGTAACTATGCACTGAAAGGTTCTTTTATGATTAATGTTGAAATCTATATTATCTGGAAAGTCGTTGATCGCTAAGGGGGCTTACCCTTATTGTAGAATAAATATTATTTATTTAAATGAATTAAATAGTTTAATTTATTTATTTAAATAAGATTAGAATTGTTCTAATTGATTTATTCACAACCGGTTTAATATGGAGAACCTAAAGGGTCACACCGCAAAAGGAAAATATTTATTTAAGAAGTTAATGGCATAATTGTAATAATAAGTTAAGTGTATTTAATTTAGTCTATGGAGATAGATTAAATTAAATAGCTTAATATTTATTATTTAATATTTTGGAAATATTAAATATAAATTAATAAGAGGAGTATTATTATTATTATTACAATTACTATTATTTAATTCCTAATAGGGATTAAGAATTAATTAATAGAAGTACTCTCTCATGAATTCCTAATTGGATTAGGAGTTCAATTAATTAAAGGAGTTTAATTAAAATAAAAACCCTAATCCTAAATAGTTTAGGAGGGTTCCCTATATCTATAAATAAGAGGAGTCTTATTATGATTTGGGGTTAGACAATTTACACACTCTTGCATAAGAATTGTAGAGAGTACTTACAATTTCTATAGTGATAGAAACTAGGGTTTTGCCAACACCCATCTTCTTGAATAAGTATTATTCCTTGGTGGATCACCTCTAGAGGCCAAACATTTGGGTGGCTAACGTTGATCAAAGGAAGGAATTTAATCGGTGGAATTCAAGGAGAACGCGAAGGAATTGGAGGTGAACTTGTACCTGAGGAAGCTAGAATTCTACAACGGTATAATTCTTATTCTCCATGTCTTTCGTTTAATTAATAATTGTGCATAAAGAAAGATCATGGTGATGGTTTGTATAAAATTTTAAAATCTGATTTTATCGTGCTTCCGCTTTATTAATGTAATTTGATTGCATGTTCGCGTTATACAAACCTAACAGTGGTATCAAGAGCCAAACTTTATGCGAATTATTAATTGTTTTGATTATGTATATACATTGATATGTGTTTAGAACAATTTAATTGGGCATAATTGTTTGTGTAAAATTATTTTATTTTTTTTTATTTTGATTTTATTTATTTTCAATTAAGATAAAAGGTTTATTTTGAATTGGAATATAATTAAAATTAAAAGTTTTATTTGAACTTGGAATTGGATTCTACGTTAACTAGAATAAAGGAGTTTATTCACATATGGAATAGGATTCCATGTTTCCTAGAATAAAGGAGTTTATTCACATATGGAATAGGATTCCATGTTTCCTTAAAAATAAAGATGTTTATTTTGATAAGGAATAGGATTCAATATATTTTATTTTCCAACAATTGGAAGTTAAAAATAAATGTGTTTATTTTAAACTTGAAATTGGTTTCCATATTAATTAAAATAAAGGAGTTTATTTTGATTTGGAATTTGATTAAAATAAAGGAGTTTATTTTTATTCAAAAAAAAAATTGGATAAATTAAAATAAAAGAGTTTATTTTGATTTGGAATATGATTAAAATAAAGAAGTTTATTTTAATTGAAATTGGATTTAATGATAACTAATTAGATTTAGAATTGGATTCCATGATAACTAATTGGAGTTGAAATTGAATTTTATACTAACTAATATTGCCCATTAAATGATATCAATGCATATATGGAATGATTTTATTATTCATGGGATGAATGTTATTTATTGATACATATAGAGATATGTATGATAATAAATAGGGATTGATTATGGACTATTGACCAATGTGATTGGATTTATTTTAGTGGATGGTTGAATGTATGGGTTTTTATAAATGGGGTCTGCGTACCTCGTCTTCTCTAATTTTTTCTTAATGTAAATTCTATCTCCCTCCTATGTACTTCCCCTTGACTGCTGATCAAGGTTTCTATTTATTGTAAATAGTTTTTGTAATAGGACTAGTTAGAATTAATTTTGAAGAATTGAAGACAAAGGAGCAAGGAGCGCTTGAAGACCCATTTGTAATGGAGCCCGGGTTTAAATGTAATAGTTATATTTAAATTTAATTCTTGCACCCTAGGTTTGACCTTTTGGTTCACTTGGTGCTCTAGTGAACCAAACTAGAATAAAAGTCCATAATCAATCCGGGTAGAATATAGTATTCTATATGTGCATGCTTACTATGTATATATTATATATTATACAACATGCTTCGCATGTTAAATAATATGACGCGTATTTTATATATATATGTGCATGCGCGCTAAACAAGATGAGACAAATAATAACAAACCCCTCAAAGTAATTATATTAAGTCCTAAGCATTCAAAGATATTCGGAATATCGAACGTCGCCTTCTAGCATGGTAAAATAATAGAGTATTAAATATTTAATATGAGTTTGTTGTGCACACACAAGGCGAGTATTAAATATTTAAGATGTTGTTTTATCACATTTGATGCTTATACATAGACTGAACGATGCTGTTTTGTTGTGCACACACAAGGACAGTGTTTTTCTTTCGAATATATGGAAGTGCTAGGTTGGACTTAACTTAGATTATTTTAGTTCGGATGTGCACACACTTGACCATTATAATCTAAGAGGAAAAATACAAGGAGTTACATAGTGATGTAATTGACAATAGTTGTCTACCTATTTATTTATATATAGTTTGTTGTGCACACACAAGGCTATATACATTTGAAATGGGATCCTTATTCTCACTAGCAAATCTTTAATTAGATTTGCCGAACTGTATACTGAGGGTAATATAGTTTGATGAAAATAGTGGGAGATACCAATTTAAAATAAATGGAAGCTGTCGTTTTACACTCCAAAATTAATACCTTACTAACACTCTACTAGCACAAAACTTAGTATAATGACAAGCAAGGATCGATCCCACAGAGAAGTGAATTAATCTTTTACTTATTCTAGCATTCCTATTATTTCTATTAATGAGGGGGTTTTGAGTTTGATTCACTAAACTAACAAAAGTAATTAAGAATGATCAATGAATAAAAAGCTTCAGTTCTTCAGTTCAGTATCACCTTATCACAATTATGGGAAAATCAAGTTTAACAATATTTATCCTTCAATGAGACTAATAACCCTAGATAACCGCAATCGCTAATTATCCGCAATTCTCCTTATGTGTAAATCTAATGTGACAATCGCCTCAAGAGACTCTAACTATCATATAACCTAGAACTATCAGTCTAGATTTAATATAACAGCAGCATAAAAAATGAGAGAATTAGGTTATTCCAAGCAACAATTGCACAATCAGGAATTATTTAACTTGCCTTGTAATAATCTTAATAATATCCAAAAGCTTGTCCACAATCAAATACTATCAATTCCTACCTATGATCAGACATAATATCGTTTACTTAATACTATATCTTAATCTAGCAGATGGTATCAATCAAATTAATTCAATTGGCCAAATCAAATCAAAAGATTAGATAACATATAATCAATTAAAAACAGATTATCAGAATAAATCTCATGCAAGAAGGAATAAATAAATAAAACCTGATTAAACCATTAATTATGAAAAAGATTCAACATCCCTTAGAACTGAAAGTAAGAGTTTAGCCTGACATGCCTTCAATCTCCTCCTATTAGAGTTACAATTGTAGTTGCCAGGATCCCTCTCTAGAAAAATAGAATAAGATATATATAAGTCCTCAAGTTCCTACTTAGAGTTTCCTTCTTACTATCTGATCATAATGAATAGAATCCTCTTCCGAATCAACTTCCTTTTCCTCCTTCAGCTGGCCTTTAGTACTCAAGAACGCGAACTAGCGCCGCTGGCGCTGTCCCAAGCGCTGCTAGCGCTACTATGCAGTATGCTCAAGTTGTGCCTAGCGCTGCTGGCGCTTGGTTTGTGAAGGGTTGAGCGCTGTTGGCGCTGATGTTGGGCGCTAATAGCGCTGGTGTGCAGTGTCTGGTGGTGTGTGTAGCGCTGCTAGCGCTGCCACTAGCGCTGCTGGCGCTAGCCCTAGTCCTCGAATTTACAAAAATGCCACCATGTGTATTTTAAGCTCCAATTTTCCATCTTTTTCCACTTTTGACCTTGAATTCTCCTGAAATCAATAAATAACCTAATAAGTGCATATACACAATAAAACACGCAATAAACTAGATATAAAGGAATAAAAATAAATGAATAATATGCACTTATCAAATTCCCCCACACTTAATCTTTACACGTCCTCGTGTAAACTCAAACAAAGGTTATAATGGAATCATTTGAATTCTATTCAACCAAGCTCCCAAAGGTTCAAATTTAATTAGCATCCATGAATACTAACACCAATCAACAGAAATTCATTCTATACATCATCAATCAATTCATAACAATAATCCCATCAGTCCCCACTAAACATCTCTAAATCAAATTGAAACCACATAAGCAGCTCCTATGATTAACACAGATACTCAACTCAGTTTATATGGAACAACAACCATGCACACTGACTCACAACCAGAACATGTTTTTTTTTTCCTGCCATTCATTTTTTCTTCATTCAGGTGAATGCATTTTATGCTCCATTTCACCTTCCTCATTCTTTTCTCAAGCGAGTGCATTTTATGCTCCATCTCACTTTTCTTCTCACCAACGAGTGCGTTTTACGCTCCATCTCATTGCATGTGTTTATGGGTGAGTGCGTTTTACGCTCCATCTCAACCCACCACATGTTTTCCTTTTGAGACAAAATGTTTTTTTTTCCTCAATTTTTTTCTTGCTCTCAATTTTTCTAATTTCCAATTCTTGATTTTGTCTTCACATGATCCTAGAAACAAGATAAGAAGTTAAACAGTTCTAAATCATGAAAGCAGTGCACATAGTCAACTCCACAACTAACCCAGTCAAGTAAACATGTATCTCACATTCAAGTACTCATGCAATACCAACTCAATCTAAATCAGTCAACTATGGGTCCTAACTTCATTATCATCTTTTATCAATTAATTCAGCATCAAACAAATTCTATCAATTAGCATCAATTTTCATTCTAAAACCAAAAACCTTTGAAAACTTGACCAAGCACAAATTTTTCACAAAACAACTCAAAACAACTCAGATTTTCAAACCTACCCTATACTATCCTACCTAAACCCCTCCCCCACACTCAAACCTTACATTGTCCCCAATGTAAGACAATCATGCAAAGACGAGATAAATAAAAAAAACAAATAAAGAAATAAAAAGGGATAGAAAAGCAAATCTGATGTCTTGGGTTGCCTCCCAAGCAGCGCATTTGGTTAACATCGTTAGCCCGACATCGATTCTCCGCAATCACTCATAACTTGGATTCACTAAGTCTATCAGCTCCACACTCTCCATCGAAAATCCTTCACGGAAAGGTTTCAGCCTATGTCCATTGACCTTGAATACTTTCCCTGTCTTTGGATTCTTTATATCTATAGCACCATGAGAGAACACATTAGTAATAACAAATGGACCTTCCCAACGAGAGCGCAACTTACCTGGAAATAACTTCAGCCGCGAATTGAATAGGAGAACTTGTTGGCCAACGGTGAAATCTTTCCTCAAAATCTGCTTGTCATGGAAGGCCTTTGTTTTATTCTTGTATAGTCTAGAACTCTCATAAGCTTCATTCCTCATCTCTTCCAATTCTTGTAGCTGGAACTTTCGATGCATTCCCGCGTCATCCAAACTCATATTACATTGCTTGATCGCCCAAAAAGCTCTATGCTCTAATTCCACGGGTAAATGACATGGCTTCCCAAAAACCAATCTGTACGGAGACATACCAATGGGGGTTTTGTATGCAGTTCTATACGCCCACAATGCATCTTCTAACCGCAGACTCCAATCTTTTCTACTTGGCTTGACAACCTTCTCCAAAATCGATTTCACTTCACGGTTGGATACTTCAGCCTGACCATTGCTTTGTGGATGATAAGATGTAGAAATCTTATGCAAAACATTATATTTTCGGAAAAGTGCTGCTAGCATCCTGTTGCAAAAGTGAGTTCCTCTATCGCTGATGATAGCTCGAGGAGTTCCAAATCTGACAAATATATTAGTTTTGACAAAATCTGCAACAACTTTAGAATCATCAGTCCTGGTGGCTTTAGCTTCCACCCATTTAGAAACATAGTCAACAGCCAAGAGAATGTAAACATTACCATGAGAAACAGGAAAAGGTCCCATAAAATCAATACCCCAAACATCAAAAATCTCAACAATTAAAATGGGAGTTTGTGGCATTTGATTTCTATGTGATATGTTACCTGTTCGTTGACAATTCTCGCATGATTTACAAAATAGATATGAGTCTCTAAAAATTGTTGGCCAATAAAAACCACTTTCTAAAACTTTATGAGCAGTCCGTTTGGGTCCAAAATGACCTCCACAAGCATAGGAATGGCAAAAATTTAGAATAGACAATGTTTCGGTATTAGGCACACACCTACGGATTATTTGATCAGCACAAAATTTCCACAGGTACGGATCATCCCAAACATAATGTCTAGCATCACTCCTAAGCTTATCCTTCTGGTTTTTAGAAAATTCATTGGGAATAAATGCACTTGCCAAATAATTAACAATATTAGCATACCACGGCAATTCCTCCTGAATAGAAAAGAGACGCTCATATGGAAAGGAATCATACAATGGTAGTTCCTCCTCATCTCTCACCAGTCTACTCAAGTGATCTGCTACCAAGTTATCTGCTCCCTTCTTATCCTTGATTTCCAAGTCAAATTCCTGCAACAGCAGAATCCATCTGATAATCCTGGGTTTAGAGTCCTTCTTGGTTAACAAAAACCTGAGAGCTGCATGGTCAGAATAAACTACAACTTTAGTGCCAAGTAAATAAGATCGAAATTTATCTAAAGCAAAAACAACAGATAAAAGTTCTTTTTCTGTTGTCGAGTAGTTAATCTGAGCCGCATTCAATGTTCTAGAGGCATAATAAATGGCATGGACAACTTTGTCAACTCTCTGGCCCAAAACAGCTCCGACTGCATAATTGCTTGCATCACACATTATTTCAAAGGGAATATTCCAATTTGGCGGTTGAATCACGGGTGCGGAAGTCAATAGGCTCTTCAACATATCAAATGCCTTCTTGCACGTTTCATCGAACTGGAATTCCACATCTTTTTGCAGCAATTTACATAATGGCAGAGCTATTTTGGAGAAGTCTTTGATAAATCGCCGATAGAAACCTGCATGTCCAAGAAAAGAGCGAATCTCCCGCACACTAGCAGGGTAAGGCAAAGCAGACACAATATCTATCTTAGCTTTATCAACCTCTAAACCTTTAGCTGACACAACATGACCAAGCACTATACCCTGTTCTACCATAAAGTGACACTTTTCCCAATTAAGAACAAGGTTAGTTTTCAAACATCTATCTAGCACACGCGTTAGATTTTCCAAGCACAAATCCAAAGAATCACCATGTACTGTGAAATCATCCATAAAGACCTCGATGCAATTTTCCAAAAGATCAGAAAAAATGCTTACCATGCATCGCTGGAAAGTACCTGGTGCATTACAAAGTCCAAACGACATCCTCCGGTATGCAAAAGTACCAAATGGACACGTGAATGTGGTCTTTTCCTGGTCTTCGGGTGCAATCACGATCTGATTATATCCTGAAAAAACCATCTAGAAAGCAATAATAAGTATGCCCCGCTAATCGTTCTAGCATTTGATCAATAAAAGGAAGAGGAAAGTGATCTTTTCTGGTTACAGCATTTAGTTTCCTGTAGTCAATACACACTCTCCATCCTGTTTGTATCCGTGTGGGCACCAACTCATTATTGTCATTCGTGATGACAGTTATTCCAGACTTCTTCGGAACTACCTGTACCGGACTCACCCACTGACTGTCGGAGATGGGGTAGATTATGCCTGCATCTAGTAATTTAATCACCTCTTTCTTGACTACCTCCATCATGGGTGGATTTAATCTTCGCTGTGCTTCTCTCGTGGGCTTTGCTCCGTCATCCAAAAGAATCCTATGCATGCACATCGCGGGGCTTATACCTTTGATATCTGCTATCGTCCAACCAAACACTGTGACATGGTCTCTTAGAACTCTCAACAATTTCTCTTCCTGCACTTTGGTTAGATTACTAGCAATAATCACAGGTAAAGTTTCATTTGTCCCTAAATATGCATATTTCAAGTGAACAGGTAAGGGTTTCAATTCTAAGATTGGAGCTTGCTCCACAGATGGTAACAATTTTTTATGAGAAATAGGCAATTGAATTGATTGAACTGCATACTTATCTGTGAATTTTGGTAAAGAGTGCAATGCAGCCACAACTTCCTTCAATTCTTGATTCTGGTCAAATTCTTCCTCTTTATCCATGTCCAAGTTGTTAGCAATAGCCATCTCCAAGCTTTCCCTGTGGTCTTGTTCAAAAGATCCCTGCACTATAGAATCAATGATGTCAATGGCAAAAACATGATCAACATCACTAGGGTACCTCATGGCGTCATATATATTGAACTGAATTTTCTCTCCATCAAATTCCATGGTCAAGGTCCCATTGTGCACATCGATCATTGTCCTTGCTGTTTTCAAGAATGGCCTTCCTAGCAAGATGTGCGAGGGATTTGGAGATCTATCATCTTCCATATCCACAATGTAAAAATCTGCAGGAAATATTAACTGATTCACCTGCACTAAGACATCTTCAATTACCCCTTGAGGGTAAGTGTTAGTACGATCAGCAAGTTGAATGATAACACCAGTTTGTTTCAAAGGTCCTAGATTTAAAGAAGCAAATACAGATAATGGCATGACATTTATTGACGCTCCTAAATCTAACATGGCTTTCTCAAATCTGGTATAACCTATTCTGCATGGGATTGTAAACATTCCTGGATCTTTACATTTAGGAGGCATTTTCCTTTGAAGCACTGCTGACACATTCTCTCCTACAGTGACTTTTTCATCATCTTTCAATTTTCTTTTGTTAGTGCACAATTCTTTCAAAAACTTTGCATACCTGGGCACTTGTTTGATGGCCTCCAAAAGAGGGATATTGACTTCTACCTTCCTGAAGGTTTCCAAGATTTCCTTATCCTTTTCCTCCTTCTTTGAAGTCTTCTGTGTTCTAGGTGGAAACGGCAACGGTGGAGTCTTAACTGGAGTAGATGAGGTAACAACTTCCCTCGGTGTCTCTATCTCATCACTAGCCTTCTCCTTTTCAATTTCCGTCACTGTTTTGGGTACTTCCAACTCTTTTCCACTCCTTAGTGTAATCGCACTAGCATTCTCCCTTGGATTGACAACTGTTTGGGAGGGCAACTTTCCTGAACCCTGAGCATCCAACCTCCCCACTGTGGTGGCAAGTTGACCTATCTGATTTCTCAAGTCTTGAACAGAATTTTTCGTTTCCTGCTGGAACTGCTGTGTCTGTGTCATGAATGCCTTGAACATGTCTTCCAAAGATGTTCCAGGATTTGCAGGAGCTGCCTGTCTAGGTTGATATTGAGGTTGAGTTGGTTGAGAGCCTTGTGGGAACCCTTGTTGTCTAACCGGATACATGCTTTGCGCTGGTGGCCTATGTCCTCCATAACTAAGGTTAGGGTGATCCCTCCATCCTGGATTGTAAGTATTTGAATATGGGTCATACTTCCGCTGCGGTTGTGCTTGATAATTTCCCACTGCATTAGCTTGCTGTGCGGTTTCATCCTCTTGCAATGTCGGACAAGAATCAGTACTATGACCAGTCATTAAGCAAATCCCACAAACTTTTGCTGCTGGTGTATTTCCTGTAGCCATTTGTTTAACCAGCACAGTTAGATCAGAAATTTGTTGTTCAAGGTTGCTCGTGGTCATCTCATTTACTCTTGCAGGTGCATGGTTATTCCTTGTCCCATACTGCTGAGAATTAGCAGCCATATTTGCAATTAGAGTCCTTGCAGCCTCCGGTGTCTTATCTACTAGTGCTCCTCCACTGGCAGCATCGATCATACTCCGATCCATTGGTAATAATCCCTCATAAAAGTACTGAATCAGGTGTTGATCGTCTATTTGATGGGGAGGACAATGGAACACAGTTTTTTAAATCTTTCCCAATAGTCATACAGTGTCTCTCCGTTGAACTGTCGGATGGCGCATATCTCCTTTCTGATGTTGGCAACTCTTGAAGCAGGAAAGTACTTCTCCAAGAACAGCCTTTTCATGTCATTCCATGACTGTATTGACCCTGAAGGAAGATAGTACAACCAGTCCTTCGCTAGATCTCCCAGTGAGAATGGAAATGCCCTTAGCTTGATTTGATCCTCTGTTATTCCATGTGGCTTCATGGTGGAACACACCACATGGAATTCCTTCAAGTGCTTGTATGGATCTTCACCTGTGAGACCACGAAAAGTAGGCAAAAGATGAATTAGTCCCGATTTAAGTTCAAAAGCAGCAGTTAAAGTAGGATATTCAATGCACAAGGGTTGTTGATTAAGATTGGGAGTGGCTAATTCTTTGAGTGTTCTGTTGTTATTTGGCACCGCCATTTCTTCTTCCTTCTCTGAATCGGTGGATGATGTATTTGACAGTAACTCAAGTGCTATGTTGAGTCCCGGTGATGGAATTTCGTCTGACTCTGCAGTGATGCCTCGAGCTTGACGAGCTTCTTTCCTTAGCCTGCGTGCAGTTTTCTCAATTTCTGGATCAAAATTCAAATCACCGGATTGAGAGGATCGTGTCATAAACTACAATAATGAACAAAAATAAAATAAAATAAAATGAAGAATAAATAAAGATAAATAACACTTCCCCGGCAACGGCGCCAAAATTTGGAAGCTGTCGTTTTACACTCCAAAATTAATACCTTACTAACACTCTACTAGCACAAAACTTAGTATAATGACAAGCAAGGATCGATCCCACAGAGAAGTGAATTAATCTTTTACTTATTCTAGCATTCCTATTATTTCTATTAATGAGGGGTTTTTGAGTTTGATTCACTAAACTAACAAAAGTAATTAAGAATGATCAATGAATAAAAAGCTTCAGTTCTTCAGTTCAGTATCACCTTATCACAATTATGGGAAAATCAAGTTTAACAATATTTATCCTTCAATGAGACTAATAACCCTAGATAACCGCAATCGCTAATTATCCGCAATTCTCCTTATGTGTAAATCTAATGTGACAATCGCCTCAAGAGACTCTAACTATCATATAACCTAGAACTATCAGTCTAGATTTAATATAACAGTAGCATAAAGAATGAGAGAATTAGGTTATTCCAAGCAACAATTGCACAATCAGGAATTATTTAACTTGCCTTGTAATAATCTTAATAATATCCAAAAGCTTGTCCACAATCAAATACTATCAATTGCTACCTATGATCAGACATAATATCGTTTACTTAATACTATATCTTAATCTAGCAGATGGTATCAATCAAATTAATTCAATTGGCCAAATCAAATCAAAAGATTAGATAACATATAATCAATTAAAAACAGATTATCAGAATAAATCTCATGCAAGAAGGAATAAATAAATAAAACCTGATTAAACCATTAATTATGAAAAAGATTCAACATCCCTTAGAACTGAAAGTAAGAGTTTAGCCTGACATGCCTTCAATCTCCTCCTATTAGAGTTACAATTGTAGTTGCCAGGATCCCTCTCTAGAAAAATAGAATAAGATATATATAAGTCCTCAAGTTCCTACTTAGAGTTTCCTTCTTACTATCTGATCATAATGAATAGAATCCTCTTCCGAATCAACTTCCTTTTCCTCCTTCAGCTGGCCTTTAGTACTCAAGAACGCGAACTAGCGCCGCTGGCGCTGTCCCAAGCGCTGCTAGCGCTACTATGCAGTGTGCTCAAGTTGTGCCTAGCGCTGCTGGCGCTTGGTTTGTGAAGGGTTGAGCGTTGTTGGCGCTGATGTTGGGCGCTAATAGCGCTGGTGTGCAGTGTCTGGTGGTGTGTGTAGCGCTGCTAGCGCTGCCACTAGCGCTGCTGGCGCTAGCCCTAGTCCTCGAATTTACAAAAATGCCACCATGTGTATTTTAAGCTCCAATTTTCCATCTTTTTCCACTTTTGACCTTGAATTCTCCTGAAATCAATAAATAACCTAATAAGTGCATATACACAATAAAACACGCAATAAACTAGATATAAAGGAATAAAAATAAATGAATAATATGCACTTATCAATAAAGACCTACTTTATTTTGGTAATTAATTAAAATGAATGTATGCTAAAATGTTATTAAAATTACAAATTTATTTATAGAATTTTACAATGTCTAATTCACTA
Organism: Aralia elata; assembly: GCA_034770075.1. Classification (NCBI taxonomy): domain Eukaryota; kingdom Viridiplantae; phylum Streptophyta; class Magnoliopsida; order Apiales; family Araliaceae; genus Aralia; species Aralia elata. Next base: position 39,962,549 of record CM068382.1, read on the forward strand.
TCACTGCGGAGCATATTAGATGCTAATTAACCGGACCGAATTATACGGACTAGTTAAGGAATTTGAGAAAAGTTCTCAAGGCTGAAAGGCTATCTTAGGTCCTTAATATGCATATCCCTGCAATGGTTGCAGACAATGCCTCAGAGGAAGAGATTGCTACTTTTAGAAAGTGGCAAGATGATGCACAGTTGGCTCAATGCATCATGCTTGCATCCATGAGTAACGAGCTTCAGCGTCAGCATGAAACTATGGATGCTCCTACTATACTCCTGCACCTTCAAGGAGTTGAAGGGTGAGGAAAGTAGGACTATTAAATATAAGATATCTAAGGAGCTCTTCCGATCTAGAATAACCGATGGCACTACAGTATAGACAAATGTCCTCAAAATGATCAATCTGATTGAACAATTGGGACAACTGGGTTTTAATGGATGGAGAGTTGATCCAAGATTTGATCTTGCAATCACTTCCGGACTCTTTCTCACAAATTTTTGTGAATTTTCACATGAACAAGCTATATGTCAGCCTGCCTGAGTTGCTTAAACATGTTGAAAACTGTAAAGAGTCATTTTCCAACCAAGAAAGACCAACTCTTACTAGTAGATGATTCTTCCAGGAAGCGGAAGAGGGCCAAAGGATCTTCTTAAAAGAAGAACAATTCAAAGAAGGTAAATGGAAAGGCAAAAACAAAGGACAATAAGAATAAGACTGATGCAGATAGCAAAGGAGTTTGCTTCCACTGCAATAAGCCGGGATACTAGCAAGGAAACTGTAAGGAGAATCTTACAGAGGCTAACCAGGAGAGGCTTAGTGAAGCTTCGGTTACAGATATAGGTTTGTTCATCATTGAAAAAAAAATTTCTATAAGTCAAGGTTCTACTTGGGTATTTGATACCGGCTGTAGTTCTCACGTATGCAATCCAATGCAGAGACTAAGCAGAAGTAGAAAGCTAAACTAAGAGTAAGTAATCTTATGTGTAGGAATGGAGCAAAGGTTGCTGCATTAACCATAGGAACTTATAGTTTAGCATTGCCTACGGGCAAGTCTATTAAGTTAATAAGTTGTTATTATGTTCCAGTTCTCTTTAGAAACATTATTACTTCCGTTGTTGGACAAGGAAGGTTCTGGTATTATATTTAAGAACAATTGTTGTTTTATTTATAATGATAATGTTTTGTTTGAAGCTAGAAGATCACTCCATAGACTTTGTATACTTGACTTACATGAAAAATAATTTTGCAAATTGAACAAACTAGTAAAAGAAAAAGGAGATGGTCATTCAAAGAGTTGAATGGGTGTATTTGATGAAATACAAATCTGAATCATTTGAAAGGTTCAAAGAATTCAGAAGTGAAACATATTGACAAAGTATTAAGATTCTTTGATCAGATCGAGGAAAGAATACTTGGGCAATGAGTTTCTAGATTATCTCAAAATGGTATTTTCTCATAATGGACACCTTCTGATACGCAGTAATTGATTGGTGTATCTAAAAGGAGAAATTGTACCTTGTTAGACATGGTGCAGTCCATAATGATTTTTACTGACATTCTAGTATCCATCTAAGGTTATACCCTAGAAACGACTGCATATCTACTAAATAAGGTAACCTCAAAAATTCGGCCCCCAGATTCCATAAAGGTTATGGATAGGGAGGATTCATAGTCTTAAGTAAGTTAAGATAAGGGGTTGTCCAACTTATGTGAAAAAGGTTTCAAAGATAAGTTTGGGACAAAATTTGACAAGTGCAGACTTGTGGGATATCCTAAAGTAAGTTTAGGGTATTATTACTATAATTCTACACGCTGCCTTCTTAGATAAAGTTGTTTATCATTGAAGGAGCTAGTGGGAGGATAATAGATCTTGAAGGAGTTCAAGAACCACAAAGCATTTTAAGTCGAACCGAGGAACCTGTAGATAGACCTATTGTACCACAACCGAATCATAAATCTGGAAGAGTACCGAAGATACCTGGGAGGTATGGATTCATCATAGAAGATGATGATGAGGTACGCATCATAGAGGATGATGATCCAGTTATATACGATGAGGCTATGAGTAGAAGACACTCAGAGAAATGGCAGATGGCCATGAAATCCGAAATGGACTCCATGTATGAGAACCAAGTATAGACTCTGGTTACTCCACAAAAGGGCATAGTGCCTAGAGTGTGAATATGGGTCTTTAAGAGAAAGACTGAGGCAAATGGCAAGGTGGAGACCTATAAGACTAGACCTGTTTAAAAGGTTTTTCAAGTCAAGGAGTTGACTGTGATAAAACCTTATTACCAGGTAATGCTCAAGTCCATTTGGATTTTGCTTGTGATTGCAGCTTATTACGAAATCTGGCAAAATGGATGTGGAGACGCCATTCCTCAATGAATACTTGAGGAGAATGTATGTATGATACAGCCAGAGGAATTTGTTTCAAAGGTTAAAGCAAATCGTGTTTTAAGCTACAATGATCCATTGATGGATTGAAGCAAGCTTCTCAAAGATGGAACATTCGTTTTGATGAGACAATCAAAAGAGTTTAATTTTATCAAAAATGAGAATGAACCTTGTGTGTACAAAAGAGTCAGTGGGAGCGCTGTGACATTCTTAGTATTATATGTTGATATACTACTGATAAGGAATAACACACCAATGCTACAATCAGTAAAGATAACATTGTCTAAACATTCCTCCATGAATGACTTGGGAGGAGCATCCTATAAAAGGGGATATAAATGTATATAGATAGATTTAAAAGGATGTTCGGCTTGACCCAAGGAACGTATATTCATTCGATGTTAAAGGCGTTTAGCATGGCAAACTCCGAGAGAGGTCTCATGATGATGAGCCATGGAGTGTATCTCTCTAAAATTATCCCCAATTGAAAGAGAGATCGCATGAGTTACTATCATGTATGCAATGAATATACAAGGCCTGATGTTGATCAGTCATATTCTGGAGAAGATCACTGTAAGACAGTGACAAACATCTTTAGGTACTTAACTGATGAGTGTGTTTTATACACACAATTTGGGTACTTTTGGCCTTGATAATTTGCAAATCGTTAAGTATTTTATAAAGTTTCCATGTATTTTTATCTTATTTTTACATAAATTAGTTTTAGTTACTTTTACATGTTTTAAGTTGCTTTGATGCATTTTTATTATGTGTGTATGAATTGAAATAAAGACCGCGCGGATCGTTGTTTGGATTGACTCATTGTCCGTACCTGGACGTCTGTGCCCGAATGGTAACGTGATGGATTGTGGTGATTGGCGACGCCCGGTGCTTAATTTAACAATATTTGATAGTTGGGCGTGCGCGGCGTCGGATGGCATGCACGGCGTGCGGCATTGGCCAAACCACCCGGGCAAGCCCGTGCTTGGATTTCCGTGCCCGGAGGTTATGACGATGAAAATTTATGTTTGGCGATGTTTGGGGCTTAACTTGATGACATATAGAAGTTGGGCGTGCACGGCGTTGGATGGCGTGCACGGCGTTGGATGGCGTGCACGGCGTGCGGCGTCGACCAAGCCGCGTGCAAGGCGTGCGGCTGGGCGCTGGGCGCTGGGCGCTCGGCAGCCTCGGCGTTGGGCGCGCGCGCGCGCGCGCGGGCGGCATGGCTCGGCAGCATCCAAGCGCATGGGCGCGGGCGCACGCCTGGGCGTGCGGGCGCACGGGCGGCCTCGGCAGCCAGCCTCGGCAGCGCATGCGGGCGTGTGAGCGGCATGCAGGCGCCAGCGTGCGGGCGCACGCCTGGGGCGCGCGGGCGCGCGCGCATGGCTCAGCAGCTCGGCAGGCAGGTGGGGCGTGCAGGCGCCAGCGTGCGGGCGCACGTCTGGGGCGCGCGGGCGCGCGCGCATGGCTCAGCAGCCTCGGCAGCGTCATGGGCGGCATGCAGGCGCTTGGGCGCGGGCGCACGCCTGGGCGTGCGGGCGCACGCCGCCGTGCTGAGTGCGATCTGACACACCTTCAGTGCGATCTGAGCTGCTTTTTGTCCGATTTTGGCTAGGGTTTCTTGATGAAGACTATATATAATCTCTTCCAAGCCTCATATCAGATATCTAGAGAGAGGGAGGCTACAAAATACATCAACCAACAGAGCTCAAGGCTGCAAATCAAGCTGAATCAAGCCAAAAGCCAAGGAACTCAGTCAAGAAGAATTGCAAGGCCAAGGTGGAGAGCTAGAAACCATCAGCAACCAAAGGAACACCAGCTGAATAGCTTCAAAAGTGGTTTCATTTCTAGTTTTCCATCTCCTTTGTAATTCGAATTTGACAATGTATCAATTGAAAATGATGTTTATTGTAGCTATCATGAACTAACCTTCTATTCTAAGATTGCAATGGAACCCAACACTTAATTTGGATTGAATTCTCTCTCTATTGATTTTAGTTATGCATTTGTGAATTGATTGTCATAACCTTTGCTTCTAGATTAATTGCTTGGCCCGTAATTACCGTGGGAACCTATATGAACTTGACGAACGGATTATAGGTTGAGACCTAGTTATGATAACATGCGAGAGTATAGATTGTTGTGGGTTATTAATCGGATTAAGTGACGTGTGTCTTATTAATTATCTACAATAATAGGTATCTTGATAGTAGTTGGGATAGATATATACCTAATTACCGCATGCAACCTATTGAGAATCTAGTCTTAATGACTTCCGAGGTGAAAGTTGGTAATGGAAGGGAGGATTAATTAGATTTGGTGACACGTGTCTATAAATCATTCCTGAAATTAGTCTCTTGATAGTGCATAGGATAGACATATACCTATGTACCGCTTAGGAAGATTCGTGATTGACCATCGACAGAGGCTCTTATGTAGTTTTGATTTCTCGGTTGTCAATTCGTATGCTATAATTGACTGAAAAGAGAGAGTTAGGAGATTCAAATGACGTGTTGGGGGAAATTGTAATCTTAGACCCTTCTATCTTGATATTTTACCGCATTTTACTCATTATTTGACTTGTGAACTCAACCAATCAACAAATTATTAAATCTTCATTGTTTAAATTAGATCAATTTGATAGACGATTGATACTTGGTTATTATTTGTCACAATTCCCTGTGGGTTCGACTCATATCTTATCATATATTACTTGTTGACCGTGTATACTTGCGCGTGTGTGTTTATCGATAGCTAAATCGACCAACAAGTTTTTGGCGCCGTTGCCGGGGAATTGTTTTCTAATAATTATACCAATATCAATTCCATTCAACTTGGTCTCTTTTTAGACTTGTATATAATTTTCATTTTTGTTTTGTAGGTATTCTTGATTTGTATGCCACGCTCACGTGATCTTGAGTTAATTCCTTACGATCCCGAGATCGAGAGAAATATTCGACGACTACGTAGAGAACGAGTTCGGGGTATACCCAATCAAGATACCATGGCTGAGGAGGAGCCTAAAACCTTGAGGGAGTACGCCATGCCTCTTGTCACAGATTTGCACTCAAGCATTTCCAGGCCAGCCATTGAGGCCAATCACTTCGAAATTAAGCCTGGAACCATCCAAATGGTTCAAAACTGTTTGCAGTTTGGTGGGTTGCCCAATGACGACCCAAATGCTCATTTGGTGAGTTTTCTGGAAATTTGTGACACATTCAAGTACACTCAAGTGACTGATGATGCAATTAGACTCCGACTTTTTCCCTTCACACTCCGTGATAAGGCAAAGAGTTGGTTGCATTCGCTTCCCTCGGGTTCGATTACTAAGTGGGATGACTTAGCCCAGAAATTTTTGGCAAAGTTTTTCCCACCCGCGAAAACTGCAAGATTGAGGAATGACATCACTTCGTTTGTTCAATATGATTCCGAGTCTTTGTATGAGGCTTGGGAAAGGTTCAAGGATCTAATTAGGAGATGTCCACACCATGGTTTGCCTCAATGGTTGCAAGTTGAGATTTTTTATAATGGGCTAACCAATGCCACTCGATCTAGTGTTGACGCAGCTGCAGGTGGCAGTTTAATGGGAAAGAATTTTGCGGAAGCCTACAAACTATTGGAAACCATGGCTGCAAATATTTATCAATGGCCTTCGGAGAGGAAAATGCCACAAAAGGCAGCAGGAAAATTTGAGGTGGATCATCTCACTTCAATTACAGCACAGCTAGCCGCGCTCACAAAAGAAGTGAAAAATTTAGGAGTTCAATCTGTGCAAAGCATTTCTGAGACCTGCGAGTTGTGTGTTGGAAATCACCCTACCGAGCAATGTCCCATCAATGCAGAATCCGTACAGTTTGTTGGTAATTACAATAGACAGCAAAACAACCCCCACTCCAATCACTACAATCCTGGATGGAAAAATCACCCAAATTTCTCATGGAGCAACAACAATAATACCCAAACCCAATATTCAGCTCCTAGGCATCAATATCCCCCAGGATTCCAAAATCAAACTCAATCACACCATCAACCCCAATCACACCCAACAAGCCTCAAACCCACCTTTGCCACAACAGGAGAAAAAGCCTAGTGGGGACGAGTTATTGGCTCAATTGGTTGCACAACATAGCGCTTCGATACGGAATATAGAGCTTCAGCTTGGGCAAATTGCAAGCGCCATGAATATCCGTCCCCCTGGTGCCTTACCTAGTGACACTGAAGTTAATCCGAAAAGAGATGGTAAGGAGCATTGCAAGGCTGTGACTTTGAGAAGTGGGAAGGAGCTACCGGATGTTGTGAATGAGGTTCCAGCTGAAGCGGTGGTTGAGGTTGGGAATGGGGAGAAAGAGGAAGAAAAGAGAAAAGAAGAAGAAAAGGAAAAGGAGCCAGTGCCAAAACCAGCGGGGAGCAAGCAAAGCCCTATATATCCACCATGCCCGTTTCCACAACGTCAGCAGGAATTAAAGTTGGATAAGCAATTCTCTAAGTTCTTGGAGGTTTTCAAGAAATTGCACATAAACATCCCATTCGCTGAGGCATTGGAACAAATGCCTAGTTATGTGAAGTTCATGAAAGAAATCTTGTCAAGAAAGAGAAGGCTTGAGGAGTTTGAGACGGTGGCACTAACCGAAGAATGTAGTGCTGTATTACAAAGGAAGTTACCACCAAAGTTGAAAGATCCGGGGAGTTTCACGATTCCTTGCACAATTGGTAACCAATTCTTTGGCAAGGCCCTATGTGATTTGGGGGCGAGTATTAATCTAATGCCACTCTCAATTTATCAACAGCTGGGATTAAGTGAGGCAAAACCTACAAATGTTACATTGCAACTTGCGGATAGGTCTCTCACATACCCAAGAGGCATAGTAGAAGATGTGCTTGTCAAGGTGGACAAGTTTATTTTTCCAGCGGACTTCATTGTCCTTGATTTCGAAGAAGACAGGGAGATACCTATCATCCTTGGACGCCCATTCTTAGCCACAGGCAGAACTTTGATTGATGTGCAAAAAGGAGAGCTAACCATGCGTGTCCAAGACCAAGAGGTAACTTTTAACGTTTTTAAAGCAATGAAATTTCCTAATGTGCAGGATGTATGTTTCAGGATAGACTTGATTGACGAGGCGGTGGAAGAGGTGTTCGCAGCAACATATGATGTTGACCCTTTTGAAGAATTGCTAGGAGAATCACTTGAGAGTGAACCTCTGTTTCCTAACGAGATGGTAAATGTGCTGAATGTTCCCCCACGTTTTATCAAGTTTAAGCAACTATTTGAACCGTTAGATAGACCAAGCAGCTCTAGTACCATTGCAAAATCCTCATGGGAGGAGCCACCTACTTTGGAGCTTAAACCATTGCCAATCCACTAGAGGTATGCTTATTTGGGTAATGCTAGTACTTTGCCTGTTATTGTGTCTGCTTCACTTGATGATGTGCAGGAAAACAAATTGCTAAGAGTGCTACGGGAGTACAAAACAGCCTTAGGTTGGTCCATTGCCGATATCAAGGGAATTAGCCCCGCTTTTTGTATGCACAAGATCATATTGGAAGATGAGGCCAAACCTGTGGTTGAGCATCAGCGTAGATTGAACCCCGTCATGAAGGAGGTGGTCAAGAAGGAAATTATCAAATTGCTCGATGCCGGCATCATCTATCCCATTTCAGACAGTCCATGGGTCAGTCCAGTGCAATGTGTTCCAAAGAAGGGGGCATGACAGTGGTGTCTAATGAAAACAACGAGTTGATCCCAACTAGAACTGTCACCGGATGGAGAGTTTGCATGGACTACAGAAGGTTGAACAAGACTACGTGCAAGGATCATTTTCCGCTCCCATTCATTGATCAAATGCTGGACAGGTTGGCGGGACATGAATTCTATTGTCTCTTGGATGGATACTCGGGCTACAACCAAATTGCCATTTCCCCCGAAGATCAAGAGAAAACGACGTTCACTTGCCCATATGGGACTTTTGCTTTCAGAAGAATGTCATTTGGGTTATGCAACGCACCCGCCACCTTCCAAAGATGTATGATGGCTATATTCTCTGATATGGTCGAGCAAGGATTGGAGGTTTTCATGGACGATTTCTCGGTTTTTGGAGATTCATTCGATTTATGCCTAGAAAACCTTGTGAAAGTGCTGAAACGATGTGTTGAGACAAATTTGGTGCTTAATTGGGAGAAATGCCACTTCATGGTGCAAGAAGGGATTATTTTGGGGCATAGAGTATCTTCAAAGGGGCTGGAGGTTGATAAGGCCAAGATCGAGACCATTGAGAAGCTTCCTCCACCAACCAACGTCAAGGGAATCCGTAGTTTCCTTGGACATGCTGGATTTTATAGGCGGTTTATCAAGGATTTCTCAAAAGTTGCAAAACCGCTGTGTAGTCTACTTGAGAAAGACACTCCATTTGTCTTCGACCATGCTTGTCTTAAGGCTTTTGAGTTACTAAGGAAGAAGCTTGTAAGTGCACCTATTATCGTGGCCCCGGATTGGAATCTTCCGTTTGAATTGATGTGCGACGCTAGCGACTTTGCAATTGGTGCTGTATTGGGCCATCGCAAGGACAAGGTCTTTCATGTGATTTATTATGCTAGCAAGACACTAACTGGTGCTCAACTTAATTACACAACAACGGAGAAGGAATTGCTTGCTATCGTGTATGCCTTTGACAAATTTCGTGCCTATCTCATTGGCACCAAGGTCATTGTGTACACGGACCATTCTGCCATTAAGTATTTAATAGCAAAGAAGGACGCAAAGCCACGCTTGATTCGATGGGTTTTATTTCTTCAAGAGTTCGATCTTGAGATTAGAGATAAGAAGGGAACCGAGAATCAAGTGGCGGATCATTTGTCTAGGCTGGAAAATGCAGACCATGAGGCGGGAGATGATGTCATGATTAATGAATTTTTCCCGGATGAACAGCTTTTCGCCATCACACATGAGGTGCCATGGTATGCCGACTATGTCAACTATGTGGTGAGCCATGTCCTACCACCCGAGCTGAGCTATCAACAAAAAAAGAAATTCTTGCACGATGTGAAGCATTATTTCTGGGACGAACCTTTTCTGTTTAAGCAATGTGCTGACCAACTGATCCGGAAGTGCGTACCTCAATCTGAGATGGAAAGCATCTTGCAACATTGTCATGCCTCAGCTTTTGGTGGACACTATGGCGGAGAAAGAACAGCGGCGAAGGTGCTTCAATCTGGTTTTTATTGGCCAACGCTGTTCAAGGACGCCCATGTGTTTGTGCTGAAATGCGATCGATGTCAAAGAGTAGGGAACATTTCCAGGCGTCATGAGATGCCACTAACCACAATCTTAGAGGTTGAGATATTTGACGTCTGGGGTATCGATTTTATGGGCCCGTTTCCCTCTTCGTTCAACAATTTGTATATCATTGTGGCTGTAGATTACGTGTCAAAATGGGTTGAAGCAGCTGCAACACCCACCAATGATGCCAAAGTTGTACTAAAGTTCCTTCAAAAAAATGTATTCACAAGATTCGGAACTCTGCGTGCAATAATTAGCGATGAAGGGTCGCACTTTTGTAACAAGAACTTTAATGCCCTTCTTGCTAAATATGGGGTAACTCACAAGATTGCCACGGCCTATCATCCTCAAACAAGTGGGCAGGTGGAGGTATCCAATAGAGAGGTGAAAAGGATTTTAGAGAAGGTTGTCAACCCGGATAGAAAGGACTGGTCATTGAAGCTTGATGACGCCTTATGGGCATATAGGACGGCATACAAAACTCCTATCGGGATGTCACCTTATCAGCTTGTGTATGGGAAAGCATGTCATCTACCGGTGGAACTTGAACACAGTGCCTATTGGGCCATCCGGAAGCTCAACTTTGATTTGAATGTAGCGGGAGAGAAACGCCTCTTACAACTCAATGAGATGGATGAGTTCCGTCTCCAGTCCTATGAGAACGCAAAGCTCTATAAGGAAAAAGTCAAGAGGTGGCACGACAAGAAGATAATCGATCGAAAGTTTGAGGTTGGACAACCCGTCCTACTTTACAATTCTCGGTTGAAGCTATTCCCCGGTAAACTCAAATCACGATGGTCAGGGCCATTCTATATCAACCGTGTTTTCCCGCATGGTGCAATTGAACTGCGGGATGAGAAGACAAACCAATTGTTCAAGGTGAACGGGCAAAGAGTTAAGCACTATTGGGGTGGCGACATCGAGCGCCAAAAGACCTCAATTAGTCTCGTTGATCTGATATGAAGGGGGTATAGTCAGGCTGAGGACTTTAACTCAAGCGCTAATTGGGAGGCAACCCAATGTTTCATTTTAATGCTTAATACTTGATTTTAAAAATAAAAAAAAAATTCAAAAGGATGATTTTTAGTGATTAATTGTTTCTAATGTTGTTAATTTTGTTGCTACATGTAGGTAGTTGTATCCAATTTTGGCAATTGAGCGTTGCGTGTCAGCGAAACGCCGATGGCACGTCAGCAGCAGCACGCCAGCAGCAGCACGCCAGCAGCACCAGGCAGGCGCCAGCGTGCGGGCGCACCAGGCGCCGCGCGCGCGCGCGCACAGCAGGCGCAACGTTCGGCAGCAGGCGGGCGCAGCAGGCGGGGCGCAGCAGTTGGGCGCGCTGGGCGGCACCAGGCGCGCGCGGGCGCACAGCAGGCCGTGCGGCCGCACCTGGGCAGCTGGATGGGTTCCTTAAATCACTAATTGGCTCATTTTTTTTTTTTTTGTTTTTGTCACTCCATTTTTATATCTCTCTCCTCCCACGTCTTTGCCAACTTGCTTACAACTTACCCAAACTTAATTTTGTGACCCTTTGCATCATTTTGGCATCCAATTGCGATATCCCATCATCAATTTCACCTTCCATCTTGGATTTGAACAAAAATTTGAAGGTTTTTGAAGAATTTCTTTGGGTTTTCACAAGTTCTCCAAGATAAGGTAATAAGGGCTATAAATTTCCAATTTTTCTTGCTTGGGTGCTGTGTTTTGGTGATTTTGGTTAGCAGGTACATAGCTAGCTCCCATTGCAAGGCTTTGTGGAGGGTTCAGCCTAGTCCCCATTGCACTTACACTTGTGATTTTTTGGAGTGCACGCCAACTGTTCGACAAATTGTCTGTGAGGGAATTCTTGGCTACTTTGAGTGTTTTGCTTGCAACTCTGATCCTGATGGCCACCAAACGACATAGGGGTGAGCCTTCCTCATCCAGGGCATATGATAAGAAAAGGTTTGTCAGTGCGGAAGCCTCCGAGCGTTACCACACCACCATGGTCACAAAATCTTTGATTCCGGAACGGGGTATTCTTCCTGACACAACAAATAATTGGGGGTTGGCAGAAATAATTAGGGAACGAGGATGGGAAACTTTTGCCGCTCAGCCCGAGCCCGCGTGTATTCCTCTTGTCAGGGAATTCTACGCTAATGCATTAGAAGCTGAAAATTTTGTGGTAACGGTTAGGGGCAAGAAAGTTTCATTTGGAAAAAGGTGCATTGAAGAATACTATAACCTACCTAAAAGCCATGGTGAGGATGACCTTACTAAATATGGGGCCGACAAGCCCGACTGGGATGCAGTGATTGCAACATTATGCAAACCCGGTGCTCGTTGGGCTACGACAAGGGGAGAGCCGGTGCATTTTCGCCAAGGCGACTTAAGCAAATATGGGAAAGCATGGTTATACTTCATCAATGCAAAGCTATGGCCGACCACACACGCAACTCAAGTAATTCCAATGCGGGCCCTTATCCTGTTTTGTTTGGTCACTGGGCGGAGCATTAGTGTGGGCCGGTTGATTCGGAACTCAATTCTTCAGTTTGTTAATGGGAAGTCTTCAGGCGGGTTGCCACACCCATCCCTAATCTGCGGGTTGTGCATGAGGGCCAAAGTTAAGGTGCAAGCTCACGAGTTACTTCAACAACCACTCACACCCATTGACAGCCTAGCTATTGGCCTTTACAAGGTCTGGATGGGGCGGCACCGGAGCCACATGGAGCTGGGTTTTTACCGTTAGTTCAGCCTCACGAGCCCGAGGCACGTGTCGGAACCCCACCACCAAGCACTGCGCACACCGAGGCGCCTCGCTCTTCTATGGACCTACTTATTGCTGAGCTGCGGGAGCTTCGTCGTGAAAATCAGGCGATGAGGGCCGAAATACAACAGAACGAGCAGGCGAGACTGTGGGACGAGCAGGAGCGGGAGCGTGAGCATAGGCGCATGTCCCGCCGCCTTGATCACTCCATTCGGCAAGTCAATTCCTTATGCATTTACACGACCGATTTTTGTAACGCGACTGCACAGGTGATCAACAACAGCGGGGCCAATACCGGCCCCAATGCAGTCCAATTTCCCATGACACCTATGTTCCCGGAATATGGCTTTGACTCGGATGATGATGCAAGTGGGGGGAGTCACGCATTTAGCAATAATGACGATGGCGCTGCTTGATTTCCCCGGTGCTGTTCTCTTTTTCAATTCTGTCTATTTTAAACATCGAGGACTATGTTTACTTTAAGTTTGGGGGTGTGTGTTAGGTTAATTGTGTGTGTTGGTTTTAGTTAGTCATGATATTGTGTTAGTTTAATTGTGTGTGTGGTTTTAGTTAGTCATGATATTGTGTCTGTGTGTTTCAAGAATGGCCAATGATATTCTGCTGGTTAAGGTGTTCTTTCTAAAGTAAGGCTCGAGCAGACTTAGTTACTTCTTAACATTATGGCTAACTCCCCTACTCTTGGTTACGTTAGCTCCTCACGTTTTCAGCATGCCTGTTAGTTAGTTAGTATTGAGAAATCTCATTTACTTTAATGTCTGGGCGATTATACGTAAAATGTACTGAACTCATGTCTGCATCTTGTGTTGTCATTTTAGGCTTTCATATAAGTTTGGGGGGATGAAAAAAAAAAAAATGAATGACCAAGTTTAATTACGTGGCCTTTGCTACTCGAGTTAATAGACCCTTTGGGGTGTTTTACACCTAATGCCCTAAAGCCATCTGGTTTGGGAGTCATTGATCAAACACTCGTTACATGGGTAGCTCTGAATAGCCTAATGTGATTAGACATTGCACGGTCATGCGATTAGTAAGGTGAGATGGAGCGTAAAACGCACTCACCAATGTGATTACTCACTACTCCATCAATGTACTTGGAACCCCCCCCCCCCTTTTTTCTTATGTGGTCGTCTTGTTTGATTTTCTCTAGGTAACGATGAGTTTGTAGATTCATAGTATAATCCCTCGGGAGTTGAGTTCATGCGTTAGCTCTTTCCTAACTTACATAAACAGATATCATGTACTCACACACACACTACTGGAATCTTGAGTAGCCGTGTGCTTAGAACTCTTGTTAAATTGTAACTTTTCAGTCTGCTTGGGCCCCTTTTGATCTTTTTCCTTTGAGGCCAATGCGTGGAGTCACTTTCCTCTAAATTCAGTTGTGTTTGCATTTTTCTTATTTTATTTTATATAAAGTAGTATATCTCTGTTTACTTGAGGACAAGCAAAGATTTAAGTTTGGGGGTATTTGATGAGTGTGTTTTATACACACAATTTGGGTACTTTTGGCCTTGATAATTTGCAAATCGTTAAGTATTTTATAAAGTTTCCATGTATTTTTATCTTATTTTTACATAAATTAGTTTTAGTTACTTTTACATGTTTTAAGTTGCTTTGATGCATTTTTATTATGTGTGTAGGAATTGAAATAAAGACCGCGCGGATCGTTGTTTGGATTGACTCATTGTCCGTGCCTGGACGTCTGTGCCCGAATGGTAACGTGATGGATTGTGGTGATTGGCGACGCCCGGTGCTTAATTTAACAATATTTGATAGTTGGGCGTGCGCGGCGTCGGATGGCGTGCACGGCGTGCGGCATTGGCCAAACCACCCGGGCAAGCCCGTGCTTGGATTTCCGTGCCCGGAGGTTATGACGATGAAAATTTATGTTTGGCGATGTTTGGGGCTTAACTTGATGACATATAGAAGTTGGGCGTGCACGGCGTTGGATGGCGTGCACGGCGTTGGATGGCGTGCACGGCGTGCGGCGTCGACCAAGCCGCGTGCAAGGCGTGCGGCTGGGCGCTGGGCGCTGGGCGCTCGGCAGCCTCGGCGTTGGGCGCGCGCTGCGCGCGCGCGCGGGCGGCATGGCTCGGCAGCATCCAGGCGCATGGGCGCGCGGGCGCACGCCTGGGCGTGCGGGCGCACGGGCGGCCTCGGCAGCCAGCCTCGGCAGCGCATTGCGGGCGTTCGTTGTGAGCGGCATGCAGGCGCCAGCGTGCGGGCGCACGCCTGGGGCGCGCGGGCGCGCGTGCGCATTTCTCAGCAGCTCGGCAGGCAGGTGGGGCGTGCAGGCGCCAGCGTGCGGGCGCACGCCTGGGGCGCGCGGGCGCGCGCGCTTGGCTCGGCAGCCTCGGCAGCGTCATGGGCGGCATGCAGGCGCTTGGGCGCGGGCGCACGCCTGGGCGTGCGGGCGCACGCCGCCGTGCTGAGTGCGATCTGACACACTTTCAGTGCGATCTGAGCTGCTTTTTGTCCGATTTTGGCTAGGGTTTCTTGATGAAGACTATATATAATCTCTTCCAAGCCTCATATCAGATATCTAGAGAGAGGGAGGCTACAAAATACATCAACCAACAGAGCTCAAGGCTGCAAATCAAGCTGAATCAAGCCAAAAGCCAAGGAACTCAGTCAAGAAGAATTGCAAGGCCAAGGTGGAGAGCTAGAAACCATCAGCAACCAAAGGAACACCAGCTGAATAGCTTCAAAAGTGGTTTCATTTCTAGTTTTCCATCTCCTTTGTAATTCGAATTTGACAATGTATCAATTGAAAATGATGTTTATTGTAGCTATCATGAACTAACCTTCTATTCTAAGATTGCAATGGAACCCAACACTTAATTTGGATTGAATTCTCTCTCTATTGATTTTAGTTATGCATTTGTGAATTGATTGTCATAACCTTTGCTTCTAGATTAATTGCTTGGCCCGTAATTACCGTGGGAACCTATATGAACTTGACGAACGGATTATAGGTTGAGACCTAGTTATGATAACATGCGAGAGTATAGATTGTTGTGGGTTATTAATCGGATTAAGTGACGTGTGTCTTATTAATTATCTACAATAATAGGTATCTTGATAGTAGTTGGGATAGATATATACCTAATTACCGCATGCAACCTATTGAGAATCTAGTCTTAATGACTTCCGAGGTGAAAGTTGGTAATGGAAGGGAGGATTAATTAGATTTGGTGACACGTGTCTATAAATCATTCCTAAAATTAGTCTCTTGATAGTGCATAGGATAGACATATACCTATGTACCACCGCTTAGGAAGATTCGTGATTGACCATCGACAGAGGCTCTTATGTAGTTTTGATTTCTCGGTTGTCAATTCGTATGCTATAATTGACTGAAAAGAGAGAGTTAGGAGATTCAAATGACGTGTTGGGGGAAATTGTAATCTTAGACCCTTCTATCTTGATATTTTACCGCATTTTACTCATTATTTGACTTGTGAACTCAACCAATCAACAAATTATTAAATCTTCATTGTTTAAATTAGATCAATTTGATAGACGATTGATACTTGGTTATTATTTGTCACAATTCCCTGTGGGTTCGACTCATATCTTATCATATATTACTTGTTGACCGTGTATACTTGCGCGTGTGTGTTTATCGATAGCTAAATCGACTAACATTAACCGGTACTAAAGATGTGATCATGATTCATGGTAGGTCTGAATTAATACTAGAGGGCTAAACAGACTCAAGTTTTTCAAACTGACCAAGACGATAACAAATCCACTTTAAGGTAAATTGTTACCTTGAAAGGTGGTGCAGTGAATTGGAAAGGTTCCAAACAGCAAAGAGTTGCTGGTTTAGTGACAAAGACAAAGTATATAGCTGTAAATAAAGCTGCAAGTTGATTGTTTGGATGAAAAGTTCATCACAGAACTAGGAATAGTTCCTAAGTCTCATCTTGGATTCAAACATGTGTTGCGGCACTTTCATTTGATTAGTGGAATCATTGAAAGAGAAGAAGTCACTATAGAGATAGTGGACTCTCAAGAACAACATTGCATATCTATTTACTGAAGCTTTATCCAAACAGCAGGATGATCGTCACTTAGAGAAGAAGGGTATTATATACCATGACAATTGGCTTTAGTGCAAGTGGGAGATTGAAAGTAGTATGCACACAAGCCAATCATATTTGATATGATGTAACATATACTTTGTAATCTTATTCGTTTGTTAAAGGCATTTTACTTTATCTACATGGTGCTGTTATATTAAATGTGATAAACCCATAGTTTTGAGCAATGCTTTTAGAATCATGATGGTGATCATGCTAATGAGATCTAAATTCTAGATAGCTCATAAACTAAAATCGTTCCTAATCGTTGGATTACTAAAAAGGGGATTAGTGAATCCGGATAGATTAGTACAAACGTTGCTTGCTCTTATGAAGAGAATGATTGATCTCATAATCATTTGTGTGGAGACACTAAAGCAAGTATGTAGGTGCTTATTAGAGAATAAGTTCACTGAACGTGGCTCGCTAAGGAATACCTAATGGAGTTTTACTCGCCTGTCAATAGGAATTCCTCTAGTGATAGTAGTACAAGTGATCCTTGGACTTGAGATCATCATAGTATCTTGTGTATGATGAGTTATACTTTGACATGTCCCTTAAGACCTTTAGGGTATATCAAAGGGTATGATTGGGTATAATAAGTTGTACATGGAAATAGGTGAATGATCAACAAAGAATCTACCACTTCTAGTAAAAGGAGAGAATGTCCTATGTGATTCGATAAATGACGACTCAGAAGTCTTTGGCCAAAGCAGAATGAAATTAGAAAAGAGTTTCTAGTTTGCATTAATTAGAGTTGTGCATTTTAGAATCGAAGTACATATAATTAAATAAAATAAGACTTGACAGTAATTCCATGTCTTATATTTAATTGGGACATTGTATGGTAGAAGGATTGAATTGTACGGTAACTATGCACTGAAAGGTTCTTTTATGATTAATATTGAAATCTATATTATCTGGAAAGTCGTTGATCGCTAAGGGGGCTTACCCTTATTGTAGAATAAATATTATTTATTTAAATGAATTAAATAGTTTAATTTATTTATTTAAATAAGATTAGAATTGTTCTAATTGATTTATTCACAACCGGTTTAATATGGAGAACCTAAAGGGTCACACCGCAAAAGGAAAATATTTATTTAAGAAGTTAATGGCATAATTGTAATAATAAGTTAAGTGTATTTAATTTAGTCTATGGAGATAGATTAAATTAAATAGCTTAATATTTATTATTTAATATTTTAGAAATATTAAATATAAAGAAGAGTCTTATTATTATTATTACAATTACTATTATTTAATTCCTAATAGGGATTGGGAATTAATTAATAGAAGTACTCTCTCATGAATTCCTAATTGGATTAGGAGTTCAATTAATTAAAGGAGTTTAATTAAAATAAAAACCCTAATCCTAAATAGTTTAGGAGGGTTCCCTATATCTATAAATAAGAGGAGTCTTATTATGATTTGGGGTTAGACAATTTACACACTCTTGCATAAGAATTGTAGAGAGTACTTACAATTTCTATAGAGATAGAAACTAGGGTTTTGCCAACACCCATCTTCTTGAATAAGTATTATTCCTTGGTGGATCACCTCTAGAGGCCAAACACTTGGGTGGCTAACGTTGATCAAAGGAAGGAATTTAATCGGTGGAATTCAAGGAGAACGCGAAGGAATTGGAGGTGAACTTGTACCTGAGGAAGCTAGAATTCTACAAGGGTATAATTCTTATTCTCCATGTCTTTCGTTTAATTAATAATTGTGCATAAAGAAAGATCATGGTGATGGTTTGTATAAAATTTTAAAATCTGATTTTATCGCGCTTCCGCTTTATTAATGTAATTTGATTGCATGTTCGCGTTATACAAACCTAACAACTCCAAGTGGGAACCACCCAACCACATTAGACCAATCAAATGAGAGCAAAGAGGGAGGTTGCCGGCAAGTTGGAATTTGTTAGCCAACCTTGAGCACCAAACCCACTTTCTCCCAAATTTACTCCTCCACTCTCCCATTCCATTAAATCATTCATTCTCTCCTCCCATTCCATACCTTGTTGCTGCAGATGGAAGATAGAGAGAGAGAGAGAGTTGCAGGAAATGAAGAAGAAGAAGAAAAACAAGAAGAGAAGAAGAAGCATGCGGGAGAAAGAAGAGGAGAAGAAGGAGGAGCTCGGGAGGCCAAGGAGAGGAAAGAAGGAGAGCTTCAAGCTCTTGTAGAGTCCAGTAGCATCAAGGAGAACCATTCAAGAGGTAGTCATCCTCTTCAAACCTTCTCTCTCCCCATTTTTGAGTTTTGTAAGCTTTTCAAGCTTTTGTGATGGGTTTTGAGTTTTCTTGCAATTTTTGTTGTTGTTGTTGGTTGGGGTTGCTTAATAATGTTGCCAAGAGACCTTGTAAGCTATTAATAATATTAAAGTGGAACAAAAATGAAGAAAAATCTGAACCCATGCTTAAAGGATGAAGAACATGAAGAACTTGGACTTTTGGACGATTTAGAGGACATGTAGCTTTGATTTGATGTTTGGTTAATTTATTTGTTGTTATAATGTTGTACTTCCATGGGTTATGAGTTTAACCCAGTTGGAATGGAGTAAAAAGAAGTTAAAACGAAGATTTGGTGAAGATTTTTGTGAAGAACACGAAGAACACCAAGAACATGAAAATATAGCATGAGTTGATACTTTGGCCTAAGATTTGGCCATGTTATTGTTAATGGATAGCTCTAAATTTTTGATATGTTGTAGCTCTATGTCTTAGGAGTCCATAGAGTCTGGTTTGGACCAATTTGAACGTGTATAGAGGAAGTTATGAAGGTTGGAGTGAAGAAAGGTCGGATTGCACGAAGGAAGAAATCTGCATTTTCTGGGCAAACGAGCACCATAATCTTCTGCATACAGCGCCGGGGCGCTGGTATTAAACTTAGTTACAGCGCCGGGGCGCTAGGCCTCAGGTGGTAAAAGTCAGTTTTGACGTCCTTTAGTAAAACCGGCATAACGTTCTCATACGAACTCGGATTGAGGTGATTCAAGATGATTCGGAAAGAGAACGAGTAGATCTACAACTTTCGTTCTTTGAGTTTTTCAATTTGAGGTCTGTAGCATGACCTAAATTGGCCATTTATAGGACTGATGTGTAATTGGGGGCAATCGGAGGGTGTCGGGCATGCGCGTAAGCACACATAATTCCCCCGACCCTGTAAAATGATGTTCTAAGTTCTAAAACATGGTTATTATGATTTATAGTGATACTTAACATTAACCATTGGGTATTAGACAATTCGAATGGGTGTGCTAAGCGTACGCAATCGCGTGTGACTTGGGCGTTTGAATAGACAAGTGTGGCGTATGGACGTGCAAACGTCGTAACGCCGTAATAAGTGTGTATAACCTTGTTTAATATTTTGTTTCTAATAATAATAGAACATGATAGAGTGTTATAACCCAATGTATGAGCATGCTAAGCATATTCAAATGAGGCGAATCGGGCGTAGGGCGTATAAACGTTGAAACATCGTGTAAAGTATTAATGAACTTAAATAATGTTTCGATTCAAATGAAACGGACATTATAAGATATAGAATGGGTTAATGTAACCAATAAGTATTGATGATGATAAGGGTCGTAAGGTTTTCAAACGACGCAACGCCGAGTAACGTTTTAGAGTTAATCGCGTTTATTAATTTATAATGCGCGAACAATATGAGATAAGAATTATTATAATATAAACCATTATATGAAGCCTTTTTAGTGGCTAATTGGTATTTTATTGTTAAATAAATTGTGTAGGATATTGAAGGACGAGCCACCATAATTTGGCAAGGAACGCTTAAGGCAAGTTCTTTCAGTAACTTGTTGACATGTTTAAATGTATTGATGTACATGACTTGATTGCTAAATCTTTCACTGTTATGTGGATTATATGCGAGCATGATTGAAGTGTGTACAATGTGTAATTATGTGAATATATTGTTTTATGTGGAACTTGAATTATTGTACATATACAATGTGAGACGCATGAGGTATGCTATGAGATGCATGATGCATATATATTGATGAATTGCATAAGATTTATAATGCATGAGCAAGATGCATAGTATGAGAATCATGATGCATGGATAAATGCAAACTTATGTGTTACGTGAAGCATGAAATGTGAAAACTGTTAGTTCTTGCTGAGCCGTCGTGCTCATTCTTGCAAAAATAAAACTTTTGCAGATTTACGATGCAATGCAATTATCTTGATATCGTGATGATAAGGATTAGATGCGCATGGAAACAGGAAGGTTGCTAAATGTTCTTTTATTGTAATTATTTAGCTGTGATGACGGTGTATGATGTACGTGAATTTGACTATGTAAACCTTGAGTTAAAAATAAATAGTAAACTACAAGGATGACGATAATGTATAAAGGACATTTTTATAACGAATGTATAGTTGTTGGGTAACTTTGCATATATTCGGGGATTGACTAAAGTCAGAATCCAAACCTTGCGTTCACATATTAGACTTTGTAAATGATCAATGGTATTTGTTCAACCTTGATCATAAGTGTTTTAGTGAAAATGTTACGAAACCTGAGATTGAGGAGAGTTTGAGGTAATAATTGTTAATGCTTGCAATGATATGGGTTGATATATATACAGCAGGAGTAATACTAAATTTGTAATAATTATTAAATGATGTATTAATTAAGGTCTTCGTACCTGAGATTAGATGGGAACATGTTGTAATAGTCTTGTAATTACTTTCATGTAGTAAGATCATGTTTTAGTTATGGTTTCGAGGCTTGGAACGACAATATTTATGTTAAATCAATGTAAATATTTTTATTATTCCGCAATAAGTTGTTGACAGGTGTAGAATGAGATGCACAGTGATGCACCGAATTCGTGGATAAGGGAACCCGGATTCGGGGGCGTCACAAGGACACCATGGCAGAAACCCGAACTTTGAAGAAGCTTGCGGCCCCTACTTTGAATCAACAACCTTTATGCATAACCTTCCCTAATCTAGATGCTAATACTCATTTTGAATTAAAATCTGGACTAATACATCTTTTACCTACTTTTCATGGTTTGGCAGGTGAAGACCCTCATAAACATTTGAAGGAATTTCATGTGGTATGCACAAGTATGAAGCCTACCGGAGTAACGGAAGAACAAATCAAGTTAAGAGCCTTTCCATTTTCTCTAAAAGATTTGGCTAAGGATTGGCTTTACTATCTACCCTCCGGAAGTATCACAAAATGGGAAGAGATGAAAAGATTATTCTTAGAAAAATATTTTCCCGCTTCAAGAGCAGCCAATATTCGAAAAGAAATTTGTGGTGTGAGGCAGAATAATGGAGAAACCCTCTACGAGTATTGGGAACGTTTTAAGAAACTATGTGCAAGCTGCCCCCATCATCAAATTAGTGATCAACTCCTCATCCAATACTACTATGAAGGTCTTTTATCTATAGATAGGAGCATGATTGATGCTGCTAGTGGAGGAGCTCTGGTGGACAAGACTCCCGAGGTTGCAAGAAATCTTATTGCAAATATGGCAGCTAATTCTCAACAATTTGGCAGTCGACTTGATTTCTCACCTAGGAATGTGAATGAGGTAAAAGTTTCTGCTATTGAACAACAAATTGCAAGTCTAACTTCTCTTGTTCGTCAAATGGCTACAGGAAACATGTCAGCAGCAAAAGTTTGTGGTATTTGTTTGTTAACAAATCACAATACAGATGCATGCCCAACACTACAAGAGGATGATAATATGCAACAGGCAAATGCAGTGGGGAATTATCAAGGATAACCCCAGAGAAAATATGATCCTTACTCTAACACTTACAATTCCGGATGGAGGGATCATCCCAATTTGAGCTATGGAGGTACTAGGCCACCAGTGCAATGTGTTTTCCCAAATGGGTAGCAAAGTTTTCAACCAGCTCAACCACAGTACCAACCTAGACAAGCTGCTCCTGTTAATTCTGGAACATCACTTGAGGACATGTTCAAGGCATTCATGAATCAAACACAACAATTCCAGCAAGAGACAAGGACTTCCATCCACAATCTAGAAAATCAGATGAGTCAACTTGCTATGACAGTTGGTCGATTGGACTCTCAAAGTTCAGGGAAGCTACCTTCTCAAACTATTGTCAATCCGAGAGAGAATGCATGTGCCATAACTTTGAGGAGTGGAAAGCAATTGGATGCACCAAAAGCTACTGGTGAATTTGAGGAAGATAAGGCTAAAGAGGATGCAGAAATATCAAAGGTAAAACCTAACACTCCTGTTCAGCTAAAGACTAATCCTTTACCTTTTCCTCCCAGGAATCCTAAAACTTCAAAGAAGGATGAGCAAGAAAAAGAAATTCTAGAAACTTTCAGGAAGGTAGAGGTGAATATTCCTTTACTAGATGCAATCAAGCAAGTGCCCAGGTATGCAAAATTTTTGAAAGAATTATGCACTAACAAAAGAAAATTGAAAAATGATGAAAGAGTTATTGTTGGTGAGAATGTATCAGCAGTCCTTCAAAGAAAAATGCCCCCTAAATGTAAAGATCCAGGCATGTTTACAATTCCATGTAAAATAGGTAATACCAGATTTGAGAAAGCTATGCTAGATTTAGGAGCTTCAATTAATGTCATGCCATTATCTATTTTTGCTTCTTTAAATCTAGGTCCTTTGAAACAAACTGGTGTTATTATTCAATTGGCTGATCGTACTAACACTTACCCCCAAGGGGTAATTGAAGATGTCTTGGTGCAGGTGAATGAACTAATCTTTCCTGCAGATTTTTACATAGTGGATATGGATGATGATAAATCCCCAAATCCTGCACATATACTTTTAGGGAGGCCATTTTTGAAAACAACAAGGACTATGATTGATGTGCACAATGGAACCTTAACCATGGAGTTTGATGGTGAAAAGATACAATTCAACATATATGAGGCCATGAGGTATCCTAGTGATATTCACCCTGTTTTTGCTATTGATGTACTTGACTCTTTAGTGCAGAAGTCTTTTGAACACACACAAAAGGAAAGTTTGGAGGTCGCCATCACCAACAGTCTGGAATTAGATAAAGAAGAAGAGATTGAGCAGAATCAGGACTTGAAGGAGACTGTAGCTGCATTACATTCTTTACCTAAAACCTCAGCTAAATATGCAGTTTATTCTATTCAATTGCCTAGTTCTCATCAAAAGTTATTACCATCTGTTGTGCAGGCCCCAACTTTAGAACTGAAACCATTACCTGCACACTTGAAGTATGCATTCTTAGAGAAGAATGAGATGCTACCAGTGATTATCGCTAACAATCTAACCAAAGTACAAGAAGACAAACTGCTCAGAGTCCTAAGGGACCATATAACAGTCTTTGGTTGGACTATAGCAGATATCAAAGGTATCAGTCCTGCTACGTGCATGCATAGAATCCTTTTGGAAGATGGAGCCAAGCCCACTAGAGACGCACAAAGAAGACTTAATCCACCCATGATGGAGGTAGTGAAGAAGGAGGTGCTGAAATTACTTGATGCAGGCATAATCTACCCCATCTTAGACAGTCAATGGGTAAGTCCAGTACAGGTAGTACCAAAGAAATCTGGAATCACAGTCATCAAAAACGATGATAATGAGTTGGTGCCCACACGTATGCAGACAGGATGGAGAGTTTGTATTGATTACAGGAAGTTAAATGTTGTAACTAGAAAAGATCACTTTCTTCTTCCTTTTATTGATCAAATGTTGGAAAGATTAGCTGGGCATGCTTATTACTATTTTCTAGATGGTTTTTTAGGTTATAACCAAATTATCATTGCACCCGAAGACCAAGAAAAGACCACATTCACATGTCCTTTTGGTACATTTGTGTATCGTAGAATGTCCTTTGGACTATGTAATGCACCAGGTACCTTCCAACGATGTATGGTAAGCATCTTTTTTGATTTTCTTGAAAACTGCATTGAAGTATTTATGGATGACTTCACAATACATGGTGATTCTTTAGATGTATGCCTCGATAATCTGACTCGTGTGCTAGATAGATGCTTAGAAACTAATCTTGTTCTTAATTGGGAAAAGTGTCACTTTATGGTGGAACAAGGTATAGTACTTGGCCATGTAGTTTCAGCTAAAGGATTAGAAGTGGATAAAGCTAAGATAGAAATTGTTACTGCTCTGCCTTACCCCGTAAGTGTGCGGGAGATTCGTTCTTTCCTTGGTCATGCAGGTTTCTATCGTAGATTTATCAAGGACTTCTCGAAAATAGCTTTGCTATTGTGTAAGTTGCTACAAAAGGATGTGGAATTCCAATTTGATGACGAGTGCAAGGAGGCGTTTGACAAATTAAAGAAACTATTAACCTCGGCACCGGTAATACAACCACCAAATTGGAAGTTGCCATTTAAGATCATGTGTGATGCAAGCAACTATGTAGTAGGAGCTGTCTTAGGCCAAAGGGTTGACAAAGTTGTCCATGCCATTTACTATGCTTCTAGGACTCTAAATGCTGCTCAGATTAATTACACTACGACTGAAAAGGAACTCTTATCTGTTGTATTTGCTTTAGACAAGTTTAGATCATATTTGCTTGGTACTAAAGTTGTAGTTTATTCTGACCATGCTGCTCTTAGGTATTTGCTAACCAAGAAGGAATCCAAACCAAGAATCATTAGATGGATTCTATTGCTACAAGAATTTGACTTGGAGATCAAGGATAAGAAAGGAGCGGACAACTTGGTGGCGGATCACTTGAGCAGGTTGATTAAGGATGAAGAGGCGCTACCATTGCATGATTCTTTTCCAGATGAGCATTTATTTTCCATTGATAAGGCTATACCTTGGTATGCCAATATCGTGAATTAATTAGTGAGTGCCTATGTTCCTAGTGAGTTCTCTAAATTCCAAAAAGAAAAGCTTAAGAGTGATGCCAAATATTATATATGGGATGATCCATACTTATGGAAATTTTGTGCTGACCAGATAGTTAGAAGGTGTGTGCCTAAAAGTGAGTTTTTATCTATTCTAACTTTTTGTCACTCTTATGCTTGTGGAGGCCATTTTGGACCTAAAAGAACAGCTCATAAGGTTTTGGAATGTGGTTTCTTTTGGCCGACTATTTTTAAGGACTCTTATCAGTTCTGTAAGTCATGTGAAAATTGTCAAAAGACATTAAATATATCAAGTAGGAATCAAATACCACAACCACCTATTTTAATTGTTGAAATTTTTGATGTTTGGGGTATTAATTTTATGGGACCATTTCCTGCTTCTTATGGTAATGTTTACATTCTTTTGGCTGTTGATTATATTTCTAAATGGGTGGAAGCTAAAGCCACCAGGACTGATGACTCTAAAGTTGTTGCAAATTTTATCAAGTCTAACATATTTGTCACGTTTGGAACGTCAAGTGCCATAATCAGTGATAAGGGAACCCATTTCTACAATAGGATGCTAGCGACACTATTCAAGAAATACAATGTGATGCATAAAGTTTCTACATCCTACCATCCACAGAGCAATGGGCAAGCTGAGGTATCC
The DNA here is from genome assembly GCA_034770075.1 of Aralia elata. NCBI lineage: Eukaryota > Viridiplantae > Streptophyta > Magnoliopsida > Apiales > Araliaceae > Aralia > Aralia elata. The sequence goes on from CM068382.1 coordinate 39,988,570, forward strand.
AACCGAGAGGTCAAGTCCATTTTGGAAAAAGTAGTCAAATCGAGTAGAAAAGATTGGAGTCTGAGGTTAGAAGATGCACTTTGGGCCTATAGAACAGCTTACAAAACTCCAATAGGTATGTCACCTTATAGGTTAGTATTTGGGAAACCATGTCATCTACCAGTGGAGTTAGAACATAAGGCTTTTTGGGCAGTTAGACAATGTAATATGAGCTTAAATTTAGCCGGAGTCCATAGAAAGTTGCAGTTGCAAGAGCTAGAGGAATTAAGGAATGATGCATACGAGAGCTCTAAAATTTACAAAGAGAAAACAAAAGCCTTTCACGACAAGAAGATTATTAGGAAGAACTTTGTTGTTGGACAGAAAGTTCTCCTTTATCATTCAAGGCTAAAATTATTTCCAGGTAAGTTGCGCTCCCGTTGGGTCGGGCCTGTTATTATTACTGACATTTTTAATCATGGTGCAGTGGAAATTCAAAGTCCAAGCACAGGGAAGATTTTTAAAGTGAATGACCACAGGCTCAAACCTTTCTATGAAGGATATCAAATGGAGAATATTGAGCTGCTGGATTTGGTGGATCCAGTTTATGAAGATTGAGAAGTTTAATGTCAAGCCAATGACAATAAACAAAGGCGCTACTTGGGAGGCAACCCAAGGGGAGTTCATTTCTTTTTATTTTCGCATTTATATTTCGGTTATGTTGTTTTTCTTTTCTTTGCATTTTACTTTACATTAGGGACAATGTAAGTTTTAAGTGTGGGGGAAGGATTTAGGGTGTTTTTTAAAAAAAATTATAATATAAAAAAAAGTTTGTTTTGTTAGTTTGAATTTTGAATTTTGTGGGTATATTCTCTGCAAACCCTCACGAGATAAAACTCGTCCACTTGGGGGTAACCTTGGGGTTTAAAGGCTTGTTGTACATACTAAGTGCAATCGTGTTTCCTACGAAAATGGAGAAGTTTCTAAAATAAGTCACTTGAGCAATGAGTTAATTTGGATTTTGATTTTTGACTAATAATAAAATCTTGATTCTTGTTAATAATATTTTGGAAAATTGATAGACGTTGTGTAGTTTGAATTTGAGTTTCTTTGTTAATTTTTACTTTATTTGAGACCCTTCAATTTTTTTTGCACTTGTCCATTTGGTCGGCCTAGTTTTAACTTGGAAAGGAGTATTTATTTATTTATCTATTTCGATTGAATGTCGAGGGGAGAAATTCTTGAACTCTATCATTTGTTTGATCATAACTTGAAGTAAACATAAGGTTTTATTTAAGAAAGGGGAAATGATTTAGGCAAAAGTTAGATGTTTGATTTAACAAAAAAAAAAGAAGAAAAAAGAAAAAATTATGATTCATGTGGTGAATTGAGATGGAGCGTAAAACGCACTCATTCATAAACACGTGACATGCGAGATGGAGCGTAAAACGCACTCGTTGATAAGACGGAGCATAAAATGCACTTACCGAAGGAAGAAAAAGCCTATTGATCCTATGCTATTATTTGCTTATGTTAACTGAGAGTAGTGTGAAAATAGGTGTTTAGAGTTTTTTCTTTCTCCTTAAAGGCTTTGATTTTATAAAAAAAAATTTCTAATTTTTAATTAGTTTGATACATGTGGATTCACACACACACACGAAGGGTTAAGAGTAGAGTGAGATTGATAAGTAAGCTTGAATTTTAGATGAAGCACTGTTTTGAAGTTTTTCAAGAGTTACTGTTTTGAATCTTTGAGGTCAATGTTGAAGTTCATTTTAATTTATGGCTCAAGGTTGTCAAGTTTGATTAGTTGAATTTTTTGTTATAGTTTATTTTTATTTTGCCCGAGGACGTGCAAAAGATAAGTGTGGGGGAATTTGATAAGTATAAAATATGTTATGTTTTTACCTCTTAATATCTAGTCTTTTGTACTTATTTGGCACCTAAATGTACTCACTATTCTTATATTTTGATTTAGGTTGCAAATGGAGCCATTAAATGAAAACTGTGTTATTTTCGCACTTTTGGATTATTTTGAAATTCGTCTGTCCGCTTGAGGCTCAAATTAACACTTGATCAGGCCTTATTCTCTCAAAGCTCCAAGAAGGAAAGTTGTAGATCTATTTTTTAGCTTTTCGGATCATCTTGAAACGCCTAAATCGAAGCTCGGATGAGAGAGTTATGACCATTTTACCAACATACGTCGAAGTTGAAAATTTCAGGAAATTGAGCTTTTGGACAGATTGACCTTTGGGGCTTCGGTTGAGATTTGAATTGTGTTAAAGTTCCCAAATGAAAATATAGTCTTCTTGAAGTTTTTAGTAGACTTCTCAAGCTTTCCGGAATGGTATGGTGAGCAAAAATCCAAGTTCATTTGGGCCTCCAAATATTGCTTTTTAGACAGCTGATCCGAATCCCGCATGGACTGGATTTTTGTTCGGACCAGTTGGAGTATTTGGGTCTTACCTTGAGCTTCCCAACTCCAAATTAGGTGATTCAAAAGCCCAAATTCATTAGAAACTCCAGGGCTACAACGTTTCTTCTTTGCTCAAGTCCAAAATCGGCAGTCTACTAATTCAAACTTAGCTTGCAAGGTGCTAATCAGTTTTGGTGTCATATTTTGACTTCTCATGATGTGCACGTTTTTGGGTTTTTGAATGCATTAGATGGCTAAATCACATGACCAAGATTAGTTGTTGGATCTTGACATCTTTTACACTTGAGTGCCTATAAATACCAAGTGAAGCTAGGCTTGTATTTTGCTAATTCACATACTAATACACACCATCTTCTTCATCTTCTCCATCTTCTCTAAATTCTAGTGTAATTAGTAGGGAAAGAGAATCACCTCCATAGTGAGGTTGTTGTCCTCACCCCTTTCATAAATTAATAGGGAAAGAGGATCACCTCCATAGTGAGGTTGTTGTCCTCACCCCTTTTATAATTCAAGAAAATATTCATTGGACTTAATATGTTAGGATAGTTCCTTTATTCAGTTCGAAGGGGATGTTGAACCTTGTTTACAGGTAATGGTTTGATTAAGTATAAACTATTTATTCCTTCTTACATGAAGTTCATTCTTGATAATCTATTTTAACTTTTGAATGATATTTATTCCGATTGGTTTAATGTGATCGATTAAGTCAATTTGATTAATTTCATCTGCTAGATTAAGGGATAGTATTACGTGTAATTGATATTGTTCCTAATCACAAGTAGCAATTAGTGATACATGATTGTGGTCAAGCTTTTGAGTATTACTATGATTATCGGAAGACAAGTTAAATAATCCGAACTTGTGTGATTGTTGCTTGGACTAGTCTAATTCCCTAGTTCTTAATGCTGCTATTATATTAAATCTAGAGAGCTTGTTCTAGGTTGTATAATGGTTAAAATCTTGTGAAGAGCTTGTTTCATTAAGTGATAATCTAAGGGGAGTTTCGGGTAGTAGAGCTTGTTGCTACCTAGGGCTATTAATTTCATTGAAGGATAAATATTGCTTTACTTAATTATTCTATTGTTGTAAAAAGGTGATACTGAACCGGGAGAACTGAAATCTTTAATTAATTGGTTATTCTTATCACTTTAAATTCTGTTCTTGATAATTAGTGAAATCAAATTATAAACCCCCCCTTTTGGTAAACAAAGCATAATTTTAGACTAATCACTCTCAGTGGGATCGACTCTTACTTGCACTGCTACATTATTATCTTTCGCGGTAAGATTTTATTTTTGGTTGCTTGCGACAGCACACCATCCACCAAGGAAGAATAGTTATTCAAGAAGATGGGTGTTGGCAAAACCCTAATTTCTATCTCTATAGAAATTACAAGTACTCTCCACAATCTAATGCAAGAGTGTGTAACCCCTATCTATGATAAGACTCCTCTTATTTATAGATATTGGAATAACAGTTCCCTAAACTATTTAGGATTATGGTTTCTATTATAATTAAACTCCTTTAATTAATTATGCTCCTAATTCAATTAGGAATTCATGTGAGAGTACTTCTATTAATTAATTCTCAATCCCTATTAGGAATTAAATAATAGTAATTATAATAATAATAATAAGACTCCTCTTATTAATTTATATTTAATATTTTCAAAATATTAAATAATAAATATTAAGCTATTTAATTTATTCTATCTCCATAGATTAAATTAAATACACTTAACTTATTATTACAATTATGTCATTTACTTCTTAAATAAATATTTTCCTTTTGTGGTGTGACCCTTTAGGTTCTCCATATTAAATCGGTTGTGAATAAATTAATTAGAACAATTCTAATCTTATTTAAATAAATAACATTTATTCTACAATAAGGGTAAGCCCCCTTAGCGATCAACGACTTTTCAGATAATATAGATTTCAACATTAATCACAAAACAACCTTTCAGTGTATAGTTACCGTATAATTCAATCCTTCTACTATACAATGTCCCAATTAAATATAAGACATGGATTTACTGTCAAGTCTTATTTTGTTTAATTATATGTATTTCGATTACCAAATGTACAACTCTAAATAATGCAAATTAGAAACTCATTTCTAATTTCATTTTGCCTTGGCCAAGGACTATTGAGTTGTCACTTATCGAATCACATAGGACATTCACATCTTTTACTAGACGTGGTAGATTCTTTGTTGATCATTCACCTATCTCCATGTACAACTTATTATACCCAATCATACCATTTGATATACGCTAAAGGTCTTAAGAGACATGTCAAAGTATAACTCATTATACACGAGATACTATGATGATCTCAAGTCCATGGATCACTTGTACTACTATCACTATAGGAATTCCTATTGACAGGCGAGTAAAACTCCATTAGGTATTCCTTAGCGAGCCACGTTCAGTGAACTTATTCTCCAATAAGCACCTACATACTTGCTTTAGTGTCTCCACACAAATGATTATGAGATCAATCATCCTCTTCCTAAGAGCAAGCAACGTATATACTAATATATTCGGGTTCACTAATTCCCTTTTTAGTAATCCAACGATTAGGAACGATTTTAGTTTGTGAGCTATCTAGAATTTAGATCTCATTAGCATGATCACCATCATGATTCTAAAAGCATTGCTCAAAACTATGGGTTTATCACATCTAATATAACAGCACTATATAGATAATGTAAAATGCCTTTTAAGAAAATCAATTCTTTTATTAATAACTGAATAAGATTACAAAGTATATGCTACATCATATCAAATATGATTGGCTTGTGTGCATACTACTTTCAATCTCCCACTTGCACTAAAGCCAATCGTCATGGTATCTAATACCCATCTTCTTTAAGTAACGATCAAACTGTTGTTGTGTTAAAGCTTTAGTAAATGGATCTGCAATGTTGTCTTAAGAGTCCACACGCTCCAGGGTGACATCTCCTCTTTCAATGATCTCTCTAATCAAATAAAACCGCTGCAACACATGTTTAGATTTCTGATGAGACCTGGGTTCCTTAGCCTGCGCAACAGTTCCAGTGTTGTCACAGAATAAAGGTACGGCTCCTCTTATGCTAGGAACCACTCCAAGTTCAGTTATGAACTTCTTCATCCAAACAGATTCCTTTGCAGCTTCACTTGAAGCTATGTACTCTGCCTCTGTCACTAAATCAGTGACTATTTGCTACTTGGAACTTTTCCAACTCACTGCGCCACCATTTAAGGTAAACACATACCCTGAAATGGATTTACTGTCATCTTGGTCCGTTTGAAAACTTGAGTCTGTATAGCCCTCTAGTTTCAATTCAGACCCACCGTAGACAAGAAATACATCCTTAGTTCTTCTTAAGTACTTTAGGATATTTTTCACTGCCTTCTAGTGCTCTTCTCCTGGATTCGACTAATATCTGCTTATTACACTAAGTGCATGAGCAACATCTGGTCTAGTACATATCATACCGTACATGATAGATCCTATTGCTAAAGCATAAGGAAACTTACTCATACGGTCTCTCTCCTCAGGTGTCTTTGGGGCCTGTTTCTTAGAGAGATGTATTCCATGGCTCATCGGCATGAGACCTCTCTTGGAATCTTCCATGCTAAACCTTTTTAGCATCAAGTCAATGTACTTTCCTTGGGTCAAGCCAAGCATCCTTTTAGATATAGCTCTATATATCTTTATCCCCAAAATATAGGATGCCTCACCCAAGTCCTTCATGGAGAAGTGTTTAGATAACCAAATTTTGATCGACTGTAGCATAGGAACATCATTCCCTATCAGTAATATATCATCAACGTATAATACAAGGAATGAAACAGCGCTTCCACTAACCTTCTTGTATACACAGGGTTCATCCTCATTTTTAATAAAATCAAACCTTTTGATTATCTCATCAAAACAGATGTTCCATCTTCGAGAAGCTTGCTTCAATCTATAAATGGATCGTTATAGTTCAAAGACTTGGTTTGTTCCAACCGTTGAAACAAAACCCTCTAGCTGTATCAAATATACATTCTCCTCAAGCTCTCCATTGAGGAAGGCCGTTTTCACGTCCATTTGCCAGATTTCATAGTCATAATAAGCTGCAACTGCAAGCAAAATCTGAATGGACTTGAGCATAGTTACTGGTGAGAAGGTTTCATCATAGTCAACTCTTTGTCTTTATTTGAAACCTTTTACAACCAGTCGGGCCTTATAGGTCTCTACCTTGCCATCTGCTCCAGTCTTTCTCTTAAAGACCCATTTGCATCCAATAGGCTTTATGCCCTCAGGTGGTGAAACCAAAATCCTACTTAGTTTTCATACATGGAGTCCATCTCGGATTTCATGGCTTCTAGCCATTTCTCTGAGTCTTTACTACTCATAACCTCTTTGTAAGTCAATGGATCATCATCATCTATGATGCGTATCTCATCATCATCCTCTATGATGAATCTATACCTATCAAGTATCTTCGGTACTCTTCCAAATTTACGAATAGATTGTGGTACATTAGGTTCTTCCACTTGGTCAGGTACCTAACTTTGATCCGTAGTATTTTGTGGTTCTTGAACTTCTTCAAGATATATCTTACTCCCACTAACCCCTTCAAGGATAAACTCCTTTTTCAAGAAGGCAGGTGTTTTGCAACAAACACCTATTGATCAGTAGGATGATAGAAATAATACCCTAATATTTTTTTAGGGTATCTCACGAATCTACATTTGTCAGATCTAGTCTTTAGCTTATCATGCTCAAACCTTTTGACATAAGCTAGACAACCCCAAGTCTTAACATGCGTAAGATCTGGTTTTCTCCCTGTCCATATCTCATATGGAGTCTTTGGGACGGATTTGGTAGGTACCTTGTTAAGTAGGCATGCAGCCGATTCTAGGGCATAACTCCAAAAGGATACCGGAAGGTAGGTAAAACTCATCATGGAACGAACCATATCCAACAATGTTTGATTTCTCCTTTCAGATATACCATTCAACTGTGGCGTCCCTGGTGGAGTCCATTGTGAGATTATACCATTTTCTTTGAGACAATTGAGAAACTCATTGGTTAATTATTCCGCTCCTTGATCCAATCGAAGAATCTTAATACTCTTACCAGTTTGTTTCTCTACTTCACTTCTGAATTCTTTGAACTTTTCAAATGATTCAGATTTGTATTTCATTAAATACACATATCCAAATCTAGAATGATCATCAGTGAAAGTAATAAAACAAGAATACCCTCCTCGTACATTCATTGCCATAGGTCCACATACGTCTGTGTGTACCAGCGCTAACAACTCTGTAACTCTTTCTCCTTTTCTATTAAAAAGGGATTTAGTCATCTTACCCATAAGATAAGATTCACAAGTTGGATATGATTCGTAATCAGATAGCTCTAAAAATCCATCTTTATACAACTTGGTTAATCTTGTTTCATTGATATGACCGGGTCTACAGTGCCACATAAAGGTATAATTAACATCATCTCTTTTTTCTTTCTTAGTTTGTTCAATTTGAAGTATATTTTCATGCAAGGCAAGTATGTAAAGTCCATTCAGTAGGTTCCCAACAACATATAAAATATTTTTATTATAAACAGAACAACTGTTGTTCTTTATTATAATATCAAAACTATCTATATCCAATACAGAAATTGAAATAATGTTTTTAATGAGTGTCGAAACATAATAACAATTATTTAAACTAATAAACTTACCCAAAGGCAATGCTAAACAATAAGTCCCTATAGCTAATGTAGCAACCTTTGCTCTATTTCCCACTCGTATGACGACTTCATCCTTGTTCAGCTTTCTACTTCTGCTTAGTCCCTACATATTATTACATATGTGAGAACTACAGCCGGTATCCAATACCCAAGTAGAATTTTGACTTTCAGAAAAATTAATTTCAATCATGAACAAACCTAGATCGGAAGTCGAAGCTTCTCCAAGCTTCTTTTGGTCCGCAAGATACTCCTTACAGTTCCTCTTCTAGTGTCCCGGCTTATTGCAATGGTAGAAAATTCCTTTGCTATCTGGATCAGATTTCTTTTTATCCTTTTTCTTTGCCTTGCCGTTAGCCTTCTTGTTTTTCGTCTTTTCAGAAGATACCTTGGGTCTCTTCCTTTTCTTGGAAGATTCATCCACTAGTAAGACTTGGTTCTTGTTGGATGAGAAGTGACCTTCAGCAGTTTTCAACATGTAAAGTAACTCAGGCAAGCTGACGTCCAACTTATTCATGTGAAAATTCACAACAAATTGTGAGAAGGTGTCCGGGAGTGACTGCAAGACTAAATCTTGACTTAACTCCCCATCCATCACGAACTCAAGTTGTCCAAGTTTTTCAATCAGATTGATCATCTTAAGGACATGAGTCTCAACAGTAGTGCCCTCGGTCATACGATATCGGAAGAGCTCCTTATGATATCTAGCAGTCCTACTTTGCTCACCATACAACTCTTTGAGGTGCAGCAATATAGTAGGAGCATCCATAGTTTCATGCTGACGCTGAAGCTCGTTACTCATGGATGTGAGTATAATGCATTGAGCCAGGATTGCATCATCTTGCCACTTTCTGAAAGTAGTAATCTCTTCCTCAGAGGTTGTTTCTGCAACACTTGCAGGGACTGGAAAATTTAGGACATAAAAAATCTTTTCAGCAGTGAGAACAATTCACAGATTCCTTAACCAGTCCGTATAATTCGGTCCGGTCAGTTTATTAGCATCAAGTATGCTACGCAGTGATAGTGAGTTTGACATTTTTAAATTCTGCATATGAAATAGACAATATTTTAACATACATTCATTTAATTAATTGCCAAAATAAATTAGGTCTTTATTTTAAATTGGTATCTCTCACTTTTTCATCAAACTATATTACCCTCATTATATAGTTCGGCAATTCTAATTAAAAATTTGCTAGTGAGACTAAGGATCCCATTTCAAATGTATATAGCCTTGTGGTGACACAACAAACGATATATAAATAAATAGGTAGACAACTATTGTCAATTACATCACTATGTAACTCCTTGTATTTTGCCTCTTAGATTATTTTGATCAAGTGATGACACATCCGAATCAAAATTATCCAAGTTAAGTCCAACCTAGCACTTCCATATATGTGAAGAGAAAAATACCGTCCTTGTGGTGACACAACAAAACAGTAATGTTCAATTCCTTAATAAGCATCAAATGTGATAATGCAACATCTTAAATATTTAATACTTGCCTTGTGGTGACACAACAAACTCATATTAAATATTTAATACTCTATTACTTTACCATGCTAGAAGGCGACGTTCGATATTCCAAATATCTTTGAACGTTTAGGACTTAATATGATTTCTTTGAGGGATTTGTTATTATTAGTCTCATCTTGTTTAGCGCGCATGCACATATATATATAAAATATGCGTCATATTATTTTACATGTGAAGCATGTTGGATAATATAATATATATATATATAGTAAACATGCACATATAGAATACTATATTCTACCCGGATTGATTATGGACTTTTATTCTAGTTTGGTTCACTAGAGCCACCAAGTGAACTAAAAGGTTAAACCTAGGGTACAAGAATTAAATTTAAATATAACTATTACATTTAAACCCGGGCTCCATTACAAACGGGTCTTCAAGCGCTCCTTGCTCCTTTGTCTCCAATTCTTCAAGTAATTCTAACTAAACCTATTACACAAACTGTTTACAATAAATAGAAACCTTGATCAGCAGTCAAGGGGAAGTACATAGGAGGGAGATAAAATTTACATTAAGAAAAATCAGAGAAGACGAGGTACGCAGACCCCATTTATAAAAAAAAAACCCATACATTCAAGCATCCTCTAAAATAATTTCAATCACATATTGGTCAATAGTCCATAATCAATCCTTATTTATTATCATACATATCTCCATATGCATCAATAAATAACATTCATCTCATGAATAATAAAACTATTCCATATATGCATTGATATCAATTAATGGGCAAACAGTTTGCTAATATTTAGTTTTGAAACAAAATAAACTCTTTTATTTTAATCAAAAACCAAATCCAAATTAAACTCCTTTAATTTTAGCAATCTGAAATCCTATTCCAGAAAAAATAAACATCTTTATTTTAAACTTTTATCAATTAAATAAACTATTTATTTTAATTGAAGGAAAAAATAATTTTTCAAAACCTGCAGACCATCGCGGTCGCGCTCCAAATTGAACTAGGAGCGGTGCGGCCGCGCTGCACCCCTAGAAACGTTTTTCTAGGTCTGGGCGCGGTCGCGCTCCAGAATGAACTGTAAGCGGCGCGGTCGCGCCGCGATGCAGGATCAGAAAAAAAAATTCAGCCCAAAAATCCGATCGTATCGCATATCAATTCATACATGGAATCATCACAATCAATAATTAACACAATGATTGACTCTAATACCACTGTTAGGTTTGTATATTACGCAAGTATGCAATCAAATTACATAAATAGAGCGGAAGCGTAATAAAACGGATTTTAAAAATTTTCATACAAACCATCACCATGATCTTTCCTTGTGTTCAATTATCAATTAACGAAAGAGATAGAGATTAAGAAATTATACCCTCGTAGAACCCTGCTTCTTCAGGTACAAGTTCACATCCAATTCCTTCGCGTTCTCCTTGAATTCCACCGACTAAATTCCTTTGCTTGATCAACGTTAGCCACCAAAGTGTTTGGCCTCTAGAGGTGATCCACCAAGGAAAAATAGTTATTCAAGAAGATGGGTGTTGGCAAAACCCTAATTTCTATCTCTATAGAAATTACAAGTACTCTCCATAATCTAATGCAAGAGTGTGTAACCCCTATCTATGATAAGACTCCTCTTATTTATAGATATTGGAATAACACTTCTCTAAACTATTTAGGATTATGGTTTCTATTATAATTAAACTCCTTTAATTAATTGTGCTCCTAATTCAATTAAGAATTCATGTGAGAGTACTTCTATTAATTAATTTCCAAGCCCTATTAGGAATTAAATAATAGTAATGGTAATAATAATAATAAGACTCCTCTTATTAATTTATATTTAATATTTCCAAAATATTAAATAATAAATATTAAGCTATTTAATTTATTCTATCTCCATAGATTAAATTAAATACACTTAACTTATTATTATAATTATGCCATTTACTTCTTAAATGAATATTTTTCTTTTGCGGTGTGACCCTTTAGGTTCTCCATATTAAACCGGTTGTGAATGGATCAATTAGAACAATTCTAATCTTATTTAAATAAATAAATTAAACTATTTAATTCATTTAAATATATAACATTTATTCTACAATAAGGGTAAACTCCCTTAGCGAGCAACGACTTTCCAGATAATATAGATTTCAACATTAATCACAAAAGAACCTTTCAGTGCATAGTTACGGTACAATTCAATCCTTCTACCATACAATGTCCCAATTAAATATAAGACATGAATTTACTGTCAAGTCTTATTTTGTTTAATTATATGTATTTCGATTCCCAAATGCACAACTCTAAATAATGCAAATTAGAAACTCCTTTCTAATTTCATTCTGCCTTGGCCAATGACTACTGAGTTGTCACTTATCGAATCACATAGGACATTCACATCTTTTACTAGATGTGGTAGATTCTTTGTTGATCATTCACCAATCTCTATGTACAACTTATTATACCCAATCATACCCTTTGATATACCCTAAAGGTCTTAAGGGACATGTCAAAGTATAACTCACCATACACAAGATATTATGATGATCTCAAGTCCAAGGATCATTTGTAATACTATCACTAGAGGAATTCCTATTGACAGGCGAGTAAAACTTCATTAGGTATTCCTTAGTGGGCCACGTTCAGTGAACTTATTCTCCAATAAGTACCTATATACTTGTTTTAGTATCTCCACACAAATGATTATGAGATCAATCATCCTCTTCCTAAGAGCAAGCAACGTATGTACTAATCTATCCGGATTCACTAATTCCCTTTTTAGTAACCCGACGATTAGGAACGATTTTAGTTTGTGAGTTATCTAGAATTTAGATCTCATTAGCATGATCGCCATCATGATTCTAAAAATATTGCTCAAAACTATGAGTTTATCACATTTAATATAACAGCACTATGTAGATAATGTAAAATACCTTTTAAGAAAATCAATTCTTTTATTAATAAATGAATAAGATTACAAAGTATATGCTACATTATATCAAATATGATTGGCTTGTGTGCATACTACTTTCATGCTATATCATAAACCTATTGCAGTTAAGCCCGAGTGCTCAAGCAAAGACAAGGGTAAAGGAAAGATGAAGTCCTAAACTTTAGCTAGGTGATTTATATGCTTAACATGTGTTTAGATATCAGTTCATGTAACACGAACCCTACTAGCTATTTGTGGATTTCGTGATGTATTTATTTAAGGTTATGGAACTTGAAACCCTAGTAAACCTTTTGTAATGAACAATATATGTTTATTCATTCCGCATTAGTTGTCATATGTTGTTTAAAGGTAAGTGGATCTTCTTTATCGTGAGCACCAAATTCGAAGTATTGGTACCCGAATTTGGGGGTATCACAGGTGCCCCTCCGCGTGCACGCGGGCGCCTGTCGCACGTTGCCCCAGCTACTCGACGACTGACGCACATGTCTGACGATTGACGCACTTGGCTGCTCATTATCGCACGCCGTGCACTTCTAGGCCCATTTTGCTGCATTTTGTCGCACGCCGAGCTAATTCGCCGCACGCTGATGTACGCTATTGCTCACTAAGGCTTAATAATGCATGATTTTTCATTCAAAACACCATTCCAAGCTCGATTCCTATTCCTACACCAAAAACACACAAAGCGCATAAAAATGAACCGAAAATACTCAAGAGCGCATAATTTCATCAAGCCAAAAGTACTCAATTCATGGGTATAAAATCCACTCATCAACGATGCTTCTTTAAGTCTTTGATTCTACAAATGATCTTCCATCTTGCTTTAATCATTTGGCCTTGTTTGCACTTATAAAATCTTGAGAGATGACTTTATGATTCTGCAAATTTAAAACACTTGTAATTGTCATTCTACAATCAGTACATTCTACGATTCTCAGTAGACTCTGCGATCTTCATTGACTTTATGATCTTTGAGTATAGTGCTCTACGATCTTTGGCAGACTCTGCGATCTTCAATATATTCTACAATCTTTTAGTAAACTTTAGGAGTTCGACTAGAATGCTCTACAATCATCCATTAAGTTTTACGATCGTCTTATTTCCTAAAGTCTATACATACAATTTACTCAACGAAATAGATCAACTTAACAAGTTTGATCTTCTAATCTAAGTCATTTTACATCACTTTTATTTTAAGGACTTTACAAAAACTACTGGTTACAAATATACATTATACCATCATCAAATCAAATATGCATTTGTACTAACACAAAATAATTTTGATTTTTACTTACTAATCAACTAAAATAATATAAAAAAAGTTATGAAAACATATAACCTTTTATTTTGATTTAAGATGCACCAATGCAGTACTATAGATTTGCAATTCACTAGTTATTTCAGATGCTCTTCAAATCTGAAAAGAACCGAAAGTTATTTGTATTTCTTGGAAGAGTCACTTAGGCACTAGGCTCAATGTGAGTCAGGTCGCTTAGTCATGCTTCATAATTAGAAAAACGAGCATCGTAAAAATGTCACTTCGCCAAGTGGCGCGTCGTTATTATGATGGTGTAAAATACTCAAATCTGAAACGTAAAAAGTATACTTATTTTACATTATTATAATAACAGTTCTCCACAACCACTAATCAAATGAATATTTATATATTTTCACATTTTCATATTCTCTTTACATGCACACGGTTAGATTATTAAATAAAAATTAAAATCACTTTATATTTAAATTGACTTCTTTTGATCAATATTTAATAGAACCTTAAATAAATTATATAAGATCAATCTTAGAAACTTCTTACTCTTGTAAATTTTGTGTCATGCCTTTATAGTTTGCTACTTCGCTTAGCGGGATATAAGAATAAATTTTGACATACTAATAATTTACAAACAAATTCACAATAATAAATAGATGACAATAAGATATTTTATCACAATAATCAGGATTTATCTAAAATGGGTAGTTGTGTAGACCGCGTCTTTGTAATAAAATATCTATTTGTCATCAATTTATTATGAATTTATTTATAAGCGTTAGTAGGGGTGAGCATGGTGCGGTTCCGAACAAAAATCGCACATGAAATTGCTTTGATGCGGTTACTTGAATTAAAAATCGTAACATGAAACAACTTGGATTGGTGCGGAACGGTTTCTAAGAATGCGATGCGGTTTTAAATAGTGCGGTTTCGGCTTGAAAACCAATTGAAAAATAATAATAAACATATCATACTTTTCAAATTCTAAATAAATCTCTAACATTGCTAGCTTGCTATTATAAATAATATCCAACCACAAAAAGTTAAATTCTTGAAAATCAATCACAAATTAATTCAAAACTTCTAATTCTTCAAATTGAAAAATGCATAAATTACTACAATACAACAATTGTTTCAAACTTAAAGTCTTAAACTATGTAAAATTATATATTCCAAAATTAAATTTACAATCATATTTATATAGAACTTAAAAAACTCTAAAACATTCGCAAAAATATGAGAAATATTAAAAACTTGGAACTCTAAACAGGTGGGATTTCTATATCAAAGCCGCAACCATAAGTGGTGCGGTTCCTACTGAAAAACTACAATATGCCACCGGAACCATTGGTGCAGTTTTTGTAATGTGCTTTTTGCGATTTTACGTGTACTTTCGGTTGCGAAATCGGTTGTTACTCTTTTAGTATGTGATTTATGGGTTGTTTGATAAAATGAATGAAAAGTTCTGAATGTATAAGAAAATTTAAATGAGCTAAATAGAGTAGAAGATTTGAATACAGAATGAAATGATATGTTTGATAATTATCTGTCTAAAACATCTGAATACGCGTATTATCCTATTTTAATCTTCTGGACTATTATGAACAAATTTATTATATAATTATAAATAAACAATGTTATTTAAGAAAAATTAAATATAAACTTTTGAATAATCTCTGATAAAGTATACTATTAAAAATATAATTTTAGGAATAAAACACTAATTTTTTAATAACATTCTATATTACATAAAATCAAAACAAAAGAGTACAACAATATTCATTAAATTGGTTATCCAATTTGTTAAACAAAAATCAAAAACAATTTATACATAACAAAATTTGTTTACAATAATAAACAAGATGTATATTGAATGTAAATTTTAATTGTCTATGAGAGTATGTAACTAAAAATATCATTCAACACTACTTCTTACTCATTTAACCATAATTTTTTGGATAAATCATTAACACACATTCAAATATATTTAAAATTTAAAAATTATTAAACAAACGATTTAAATGGCTTATTCGGTTAAATTTTCAGACTTATTTAGACCGACCTAGAAATAAAGCGAAGATGGACATATATACTATGTTTGTAAGTTTTTATTTGGGGAGAAGGGAAGGGAAGGGATGAGAGTTTTTTTAGGGAGGAAGGGAAGGGATTTGGAGGTAAAATTGATTCAATTTTTGGCTCAAAATTTTTCCCTCAAAAGTGGGAGGATTTGGAGGGATGGGAAAGGATGGGAAAATAAAATATATTACATTACCAAAAATAACCTTTCAAAATAAATAATGTGACAATCTTGTCCCTAATTATTATAACTCCTAATTTTTGAAAATACAATTTTTATTAATATACAGTAAAAGAAATGTCATTATGATAATATATAAGCATCACACAAAAAGACCCACACGAATATATAAGAATAATATACTGCAGCATACACGAATAAATAATTTATTCGTGATTTCTTATTCGTGTAAATAATTTATTCGTGTACACATCTCTCAATAATTTATTCACGAATACACGAATAAATTATAGATTTTAAACGGCAGCATTACATGAATGACGTACAATAAATTATATAAGAAATCGTCATTATTTTTACTGTATATAATATTATAATAATAATAAACTACTACTATTATTATTATTATAATTATTATAATAACAATATAGGTATATAATGATAATAATATTAATAAACTATATACTCATAATAATAAATTAGAGTTAATATATATATATATATATATATATATATATATATATATATGTAAATAAAAAAAGATTGAACAAAATAATTCAATAGCTAGACATTGTTAAATCATACATTTATTATATTTATATATAAGGGTAATATAGTGATAGTGTAGTTTAAAAATAAAATTATTTTCCCTTTCTTTTCCTTCCTTCTAAACTCACAAATAAAAAAAATATAATAATCATCTCATCCCTTCCTTTCTTTTTTAAAACTCACGAACATGACAATAAAAAATTATAATCCCTTTCCCTCTCTTGCTTTCGATGGAGATCTACTTGGCGACCGGAGGGGCGTAGACCTTGCCCCAAGCCTGGTCATTGGGTTGGGCACATCTTTATGTCTTTGCCTCGGTAACCGAAAGAACAAGTCAAACTCTTAAGTCGCTCTTTACAGTAAAATATTTCCCCAAAACAGGCACTATCTGTATCTCCATTGCAGTTAACCCAACCTACCTACCACATAACCACTCTTTGAAATCTTTCATCTACTTCTCTTGCAGAATTGGGTCTTTCGAGTTTCCGCTATTGTCCATTTTATCGTAATTTATCCTACTGTCACCAGTTACACAGTAAGCTTATCCGTAATCTTGATCATTTCTAAGTTCTCAACCCCATTGTTAGTACTTAGTCGATCCAATAGGAGTTGAATCTCCTTTCTCATTGTTAAAGATGTAAGCTATTTGCAGATTTGTTCCTTATGTTCATTGAATTTTATGCTAGATTCAAAATTTGAAGCGGTTTAATTAAGTTAATGAAACTCTTGATTTTTTAAGGAGCATAACCTTCAAATTCATTTTTTTAGATTTAAAGGGCTTTCGTTGTTTATTGATGCTCATTTGGTGTATGCAGTTGTTTTTGGTGGTTAGTTTGTGCTCAATTTAGTTACATCTTGGGTTTGCTTGCCAATTTTCATGAGTTTATACTTGAGCTAGTTCATTTCAGCTCTGCTATTTACTGCAGCACTTTCAGTTCAATTTTTTAGATTTGTTGCTCCCATTGTTCTCTTTGTTACTTTTAGCTTGATAATCTTTTTTGCCTGGTGACCACATTGTAAAAACTCTTCAGTGTGTGTGTATGTGAGTTTGGGGGTAGGGATTCTGAAGGGAGGAATGCAGCCTATCTGTTTGATACTATTGTTATTGGTAGAATTGGCAATAGGAAAATCAGACTTGGTCGCACTTTTGGAGCTAAAAAATGGAATTGAGAAAGATCCCTCTGGAAAAGTTCTTAGTTCATGGGATTCTAAGTCGTTGGTACCTGATGGATGCCCTCTAGATTGGTATGGTATAAATTGTAGCAATGGCCGAGTGACTTCAATCATTCTAAATGATGTTGGTCTAGTTGGACATTTTAATTTTTCTGCTATTTCCGGGCTTAATATGCTTCGCAACTTATCAATCTCAAACAACCAATTTTTGGGTGCTCTCAAGGGTGGGGTTGCACTAATGGAGTCTTTAGAATATCTCAATCTCTCCTGCAATTTGTTTCTTGGGTCAGTACCAACTCAATTGATCAACTTGAAGAACTTGGTGCTTTTGAATCTTTCGTCTAACAGTTTTGAAGGCACAATTCCTTCCAATTTTGGAAATCTTGAGAAGCTAAAGTACCTGGATTTGCAGTCTAATAATTTTTCCGGGGAAGTTATGATTTTTTTGTCCCAACTGGGTAGTGTGGTTTATGTTGACCTCAGCAGCAATCGGTTCTCTGGTTCACTAGATCTGGGACTAGGAAACTCCAGTTTTGTTTCTGCAATTCAATATTTAAATATCAGCCACAATAATCTGTCAGGAGAGCTCTTCTCTCATGATGGAATGCCTTATTTTGACAGTTTGGAGGTTTTTGATGCAAGTAATAATCACTTTGTGGGCAATGTTCCTTCCTTCAATTTTGTGGTCTCTCTCCGGATACTTAGACTCGGAAGCAATTTCTTATCTGGGTCACTTCCGGAAGCTCTTTTGCAAGAGAGCTCAATGATCTTGTCCGTTTTGGATCTCAGCCTTAACCTGCTTGAAGGTATGCCATTCTAAGACCATGCTTTACTAGTGTTTTTAGTTACTAAAATCAAAAGAAAATTGAAAGAAAATCTAGCACTACTTTGTGTTTTTTCATGTTGATTTTCTGTAAACACGTCATGGTACTTTCAGCAATATGATAGATTATTCGTTCCTGTCTACTTGATGATCCCGTTTGTTACATAAAATCTATTTCAATGTCTTTTGTTGTATCTGACCTTGTGCATAAATTACAAGATGATATTAAAGACATGAAGGCATAAGCTAATGTATAACACTAATTACAGTCAACCCTCTAATAACTAATAATGTTGTGATACACAAACTATTAATTTTTTGAGCTATTAATTACTCCCTCCGTCCTCAAAAGGATGGCTTAAGTTACAATTTTCTTTGTCCTCAAAATGATGGCTTAAGGTACAAAAACTAAGGGGTAAGTATATCATTTAGTGAGGCCCATTAGTATAAAAGAATAAAAGGACACATCACTTGATGTAATATTGTGGGGTCACTAGGGATAAATATGGAATTTTTTTTTATTCTCTTTCCTTTATCTTACTTTTCTTAATTTGTGTGAAAAATATATTTATGCCATCCTTTTGAGGACGGAGGGAGTATTATGGTTTTCTACACACTTTTGGAACAAAGTCTTAAGACATAAAGAAGCTTGAAGCTTCTAATATCATTTTTCAGTTTTAACCAAGAAAGATTGTACTTGTGATTGTTCATGCCTCAATTTTACTTGCAACTCTAAGCGTGCTCTTATAGTATTGGTTACAAAGTTCTTTTTTGAATTGGCTAAAAACATAGACACACACACATATAGTTATATTATCATTTTAGTAATTAATAATGCACAAAGTTTTTATCAATAAAGTATTAATTATTATCTCAACTCAACTCAACTCAACAATGTCTTTTATTTCAAACTAGTTGCATTGTGCTGAAAATGAATCCCATAGGTAAGTGTGAACAGAAGGCAAGGAGTAAGATAAAAAGATAAAAATAAAAAGGAATAATAAACTAAATAAAGAATAGATGCATGAAAATAAATAAATGAAAAAAATACATCCAATATAGTAAAGCTTGGTTATTAAGCTCGACTTTGAGAAGGGTCATGATAGGGTGAGTTGGTCTTTTCTAGACAAGGTGACAGAGAGAAATGGCTTTGGTGTTTGCTGGAGGAGTTGGGTTCGTGGCTGCCTAACTCTTCTTGCTTTTAAGTTATAGTAAACGGAGAACCTAAAATCTTGGTTTAAGGCTTAAATGAGCTTTAAGACAGGGTAATCCTATGTCCCCCTTTCTCTTTACTATGGTTGTGGATAGCAGGTTGTTGTGGTGCAGTAAGGAAGTTGGGTGAATGGTTGGTTGCGCTGTGGGTAGAGAGCAGATTGGATTTTCTCATTTCTCTTCTTTAATTTGCTGATGATACTATTCCTATCCCATCTGAGGGTATTCAGGGCTTTAAGAACATTTTGACTATCTTGCAGATTTTTGAGGGATTTATGGATTAACGTTAATATTTCCAAGTGTAGTCTTACGGGTATTAATTTGGATACTCAGTCTCTTCTGTCATTAAGGAGTTTCCTTCGACTTATCTGGGAGTGTGTTTAGGTGGTAATCCTTCTTCTAAATCTTTTTGGGATGCAGTTAAGAGGTTGGACGGGTGCAAAGGGGCTTCTTTGCTTTACGAGGCTGCAATCACGTTGATACATTATTGTCTTTCTAGCATTGCTATTAGCAATATGTCTCTATTTAAGATTCTTTATTGGAGTGGTTACATCTCTTTAGCGTATTATGAAATCGGTTCCTCTGACAGGGCCTAAGGAGGATTGGAAGGATCACCTCATTGCTTGGGTTCGCCCTAAAAAGTAAAGGGGATCTAGTACTAGGGAATCTTCTGTAAAAAAGTCTCTCTCTTGTAGGTAAATAGTTGTGGTGATTTCTTTGGCATAAAGTGGTTAAGAGCAAATATGGTTTGCATCGGAATGGGTGGGATCGAATCCACTCATAATGTTGTAACTTAGGGTAGCCCTTGGAAATTTAATTTAGAAGGATTGAGTTCTTTTCTTCTTTTAATCTCATTCAAGGTTGGGGTCGGGGATCATATTCGTTTAGGGAGGTTATTTGGTTTGATGATATTCCTCTAGTTACATCATTTCCGAGGTTGTTCAATTTCTCCTAGACCTTCTCGGCTAGCTCTCTCTCTCTCTCTCTCCTACTTATAATAGGAGATTATGGTCTTTGGATTCTTAAGACAATTTTACTTTCAAGTCCTTTTTTAAAATTTTTTTTATTCGTCTTTGATCTCGTAATGATTTTTTTTCCTAAATTCTGATATTTGGAAGGCCAAGGTTCCCTCAAAAGGCTTTTGTTTGGTCAATAATTCTCAATTGTCTTAATACTAATGGTTTGTTGCAAATGAGGTCATACACTTGTCCTAATAAGTGTTATGTGCAAAATAAATTTAGGGTGTCATGAACATCTTTTCTTACATTGTGTTAAAGCGTGTAGCCTTTGGAATTACCTTTTTGGAATATTTGAGGAGTTTTGGGTGTCCCCTCTCTAGGGATGACAATTTGATCCCCACGTCCCGCCCCGAATGGGGCGGTAATTTTGACTCTAACCCGGGTATGGGGCTAGGGATGGGAAATCACCAAATAGTTATATGTGGGGATGGGGAGGGCATGATTTTTGTTTCCCCTGCCCCAACATATACCCGCCCCGAATAGTTATATATTAATTAAATTGATATTTATACTTTTATGTATTTATATAATTAAAATATATGCCCTTGTTTTTTTTTTTCGTGTGTGTGTGTGTATATATATATATAGGGAGCTGATCCATAGCCACCGCTAGCTATAGATCATTTCCTTGCCAACCCATCCTTAGCCGTTTATTGCAATCATGGATGACCAAGATTAAAAGGGAAGATTAAGTATCCGCAAGAACTTCTTACGAATAGTTTATGTTAAAAAATGTCAGAATAGTCATTCTCTCCTAACACAACTTTTTCTCTCTTCAATCAAATTTTAAAATTCAATAACTTTTTTTTATTACAAATCCAAAATTGTTAATCTATATATCGTTAAAAAGCTCTCGTTAACATCTTTAAAACAAGATCTATTGTTGATATCTTTTTATTTAGTTAAAATGACCAAAATAAGGATTAAAATTCTGTATTTTGAAATACACAATTATAAGCTTTGGTTGCAATTTTTGACATTTTAACTACATCAAAACATATCAACAATACCTCTTGTTTTGAAGATCTTTTCGAGATCTTTCCAATGACATAGATTGACAATTTTAAGTTTATAACGAAAACGATATTAAATTTTGAAATTTGATTGGAGAGAGTTTTATATTAGGAAAGAGAAGTGTTTTGACCATTTCTGGGTTTTTTGACGTAAAAAGCTATCTGTAAGAAGTTCTCGCGGATGCTAATTAGTCTCCGCAAGAACTTCATGCGGATACTAAATCTCCTCTTCTAATCTTGGCCATCCGTGATTACAATGAATGACTAAGGATCAGTTGGCTGGGAAATGATCCATAGCCAGCGATGGCTATGGATCACTCTCCATATATATATATTAATATATAATTCATTTCCATTTATGTATTATTGTAAGTATAACTAAATTTGGACTTTTCTAAATAAACGACTAAATTCCAATTTGCACCCTAAATTTTAACCCTAAAATTGATTTGCACCCTAAACTTTGTTTTAAATTAAATGCACCATAAACTTTCAACGAGAACAAAATGCACACTCCACATCATTTTTCAGCCAAATATTCACCCAAAAATGCAAGTTTATAAAATATGAGGGGTATTCCTTCACACTTCCACATTATAGAGATAATAAAAAGACTAAAATACAGTTTGCACCCTAAAGTTTTGTGGGTTATTGAGATTTGCACTCCAATATTTAAAACGTATCTGAGTGCACTCCAAAGTTCTTTTTGATGTTTTAACAGTTCAAAAGTAAGGGTACATTTTGTTTAGCGCAACGAACTTTGGAGTCTATTTTGTTGAGCTAAAAAGAACTTTGGGGTGCATTTTGACCAGTTTAAACCTCGGAGGTTGCATTTTGTTTAACATAAAAGATTCTTTGGGTGCAATTAGATACGTCTTAAACATTAGGGTGCAAACCTCAACTCCATTATAAACTTTGGGGTGCAAACTGTATTTTAGTCTAATAAATATGAGGAATCGAGAGATAGGGTGAGCATTTTTTACTGAATGTGTGGCCCATGGTTCAAAGTATCGGCCGATACGCCGAAATATTAGCGTATCGGTTAGGTATTCGTCGGTGCCGAACCGCAACCTTGACACGAATTACAAAATTAGGAATTATTCATGTAAAGGGTAATTTTCGGCGAAATTTCGGTAACTCGGCGTAATGTAGCGGTTTCAGACCAAATAAAAAAGGAGTCACAGCGTAAAGGAGAAATCACAACAGAGCGGTTTCAGACCAAATAAATGAGAAATCACGGCGTATCTATATAACACCTAATTAAGTATAACTTTAAAAAATAAATTTAAAAAATGTACTTAATAGATCATTAGTTGAGCTAAATTGTACTTCAATTATCATTAAATTGGACCTATATAGTACCTAGTTAAGTATAACTTGAAAAAATTGCACTTAAAATATACTTAGTTAAGTTGAATTGTACTTAAATATACAGAACATGTGTGCTCAACCATTTGAGCTAAGACAACGTCAATATCAACTTTATTTAAACGTAAAATTGATTAAACATATTTGCGAGATGTTTATTTTATCATTTGGACAATCTTTTGTGCATTACATAATGTTTTTTTACTTTTTTTTAAGCTCATAACTAGTTAACAATGCGTATTGCCCGAAACCGATACCGAGTCAAAAAGTGACCTTCCGAAACATAGGTCGCTATCACAACTTTGAACAGTGTTCTAAAAATTCCCGCCTAGGCGCTAGGCCCCCCTGGCGCCTCGCCTAGGCCCAAGGCGGCAAAAAAATCCCTCTAGGAGATTAGGTGGGACTAGGCGGGGCCTAGGCGGGCAAGACGGAGAAATTAGGCCCCGAAGCGTGGCCTAGGCGGAGAAATTAGGGCTGCAATTGTTTTTGTAATGTCCAGGAATTTTCAAACATTGTATCAAATTTATTTTGATAAATAAAATTCGTTTTATATAATTTTTGAATTTAATTGGATCCATGTAGGTATTATTATTTAATTATATAAATACGTGGTCCAATAATTTTCCTTGCCTTACAGAGGCTCATTAATAGTTTAAATAAATTAATGAGTTAACCCTAGCATTTGATTGACAAGAAAATTTGGGAAATTTAACAAAAAATTAAATCATTTTCGAAGGTAATAATCCGAATGAGAAATTATTGGTAAGACAAATATTTTAAATAATTAATCGAATTAATTATTCACTTTAAATATTAGAATATAATGTGGTTAATTTAAATTTGGTCACTAATCTTTTATTTAGATTAACCCATTTCTTTATTTGAACCCAAACTCCTTTTTCCCTATTGGACTGGGTTCATTTTTCTTTTATTTTTCGGATTGGGCCAAACCCATTGTCTATTTAATGCAACCGGCCCAACCCTATTGGGTTGAGCCCAAATTCTTTCCAGCCAAACCGAACCCAATTCCCTTCTTTGGTTAACCGGCAAGTCAATTGGGAGGGGTTTCAAATCAACAGATATTGATTTGGGGAAAATAAGTCAGCCGAGCAAAACCTCTGGTTCACAATCGAGCGACCTAGGGACCTAGACCCTCAATCGGACGGGACGAGAAAGGAGGGGGAAGTCACACCAAGTCAGGCCGGCGACACCATGGAGCGATCGATCGACGGATGGTTCGAGGTTCAAGGCAGATTATCGAAGCAACCGAGCGCTCAATCGGTCGGACCAAGGGTCCCGGGTTTTCGGCGATTGGACCGGTGGGGGGGTACGATGCTCGAGGGTTGAAGCCGGCGAGTTCACAGGTTGGCGTGATGGGATCGGACGGCGGCCACTCTTCTCCTACCGTCGGTCATTGCCCAGTCATTAGGGTATTGCCCAAATAATTTGGGTAATTTTTCTTCTATAAATTGAACCCAAAAAAAAAAAATAAAAAAATAGAGAAGTAGCTACTGTGTGTCTAGCTTGGTCACTTATTTCGGTAGAAGGAGGAGGTCGGCGAGTCGGTCAACACCAAGGTATAAAGTAGATTCAAGCAACTGTGATAATTTGGTTGGGCAGTTTTAATTAATCCCATTGTGTTGCTTTGTAGTATGGAATTGAGTTGATATTGTACTATGATAGTTCTCTGTAGGGTTGTGTATAAATTTCCTTCTTTTGAACTGGGTTTGGTGTTGCCGTTTGTGCTGTGATAGCTTTATGTTAGGTTCTGTGCAAATTTCTTCTTCTGTATTAGGATTAGTATTGTTGACTGTGTTGATACATTGAATTGGTTGATATACACAGTATTATATTGTTTGGTTTTGATTTGGGAAAATCTGGTATTGTTGTTTGGGTTAAAATCTGGGATGGAATTGTGTTATTTTGTTTTGGGTTGGGTTGAAAATAATTGTAAGGGTTTGATTCAGTGACTGAATTATGCCACAGTTGAACAAATTTTGAAATGGGTTGTGCGATTCATTGGGAATAAATGACTGTTAAACCACTTTTGCCTAATGAAGATTAAACGACTACTATTGGTTTAATTGTTGATATTTAATTGAGTTAATATAATAAATTTTTATCAATGCATAATAAATAAAGTTAACAAATATTTAATTATTATTTAATTAATGTTAAATAATAATAAATGAAATTAATAGAGTAATTATTTATTATTTATCAGTAAATAATAAATAAAGATAATAAATATTTAATTATTGTTTAATTAATATTAAATAATAATTAAGTATGAATGTAGTTAATAAGATAATTATTTATTATTTATCAATAAATAATAAATAAAGATAATAAATATTATTAATTAAATATGAATGAAGTTAATAAGTAATTATTTATTATTAAATAAAGTTACTAAATGTTTAATTAAGTATGGATAAAAGTAATAAAATAATAGCCTTATAGGCTATTATATTTTCCATATATAATAAATTGTTTATTTATTTTTAAGCAATGATTAAGAATTTTAAATTATTTGATTAACTTTAAGTAAACTTAATTAGTTAATATTTAATAATAACTAAAGATCATACATTGATAATTACTTGATTAATGAATAAACCAAATTAGTTATTGTTTATTATTAAATAATAACTAAAGATAATTCTTACTCACTATTTAATTATTTATTATTTGATTAGCTTAAATAATAAATAAACCTAGTTAATTATTATTTAATCCTAAATAATAATTAAGGACGATTAAAATTAATAATTCGATTATTATTTGATAATTAAATAATAAGTAAATATAATTAGTTATTAATTACTATCATTAATAACTAAAGATAATTAATTAATTACTGTTTAACAAATGTTAAATAGTAATTAAATAAAGATAAAGTTAATGAATAAGGAAATCTCAATAACACATTAATTAAACAATTATAATTAATTGTTTAAGGGTTTAATAAGTGGTTATTACTTAAGAGATACATGGTTGATTAATTAAACCATCAACCTAGAAATCAATTAAGTGTCTTATAGGATTTACTATAGTTTATTTACTGTATGTTATGTGAACTGTTTAATTGTTAAATAAATAGCATAAGTAAGCGTATTGACGTACCACTACGCAGTACTAATTGATAGACCGACATTATCTATGTTAGGTTCTTCAAGGCCAAATAGTTAAAGCTAGAATTATTTGTAGCTGAGCAAACAGGCAAGTTCCTAACCCTAAACTTCTTACATTATTGCAAGTTCCCTAACTCAAACTCGAGTTATTATTTTCGAAGCATGTTAGTGAATAATTATTGTCGATTATTCACATCTATACTGATTATTGAGATTCGCACCTCGTGCAATTGAATTCCTATCCTATTATGATTGAACTGTAAATTTAATTAAAGTTCTTTCAAGCATGAACTGTTTATGAGATAGATCTATGCTATTTGTATCAGCTAGATCCAGCATGTCTAAATTGGTTAAGACAATGGTATTTTAAAAGCTGTTCTTATTAAATTGCTATGGTAAGAACTCTTGGCTGAGAAAAGGATAAACTTGTTTAAGGCATGATATCAATGCTGGTTATTAAGTGTTTATGCATAAATCACGGGGTATGAGAGGCTGATCCCCTCGATTACCGAAACTTTTTAAGAGGTCCAGCTTACATGCTGAGAACCTTGGAAAACGTCCTTGGTTATTTCAAACCACTCAGTAATTGGCATTCAATTATTTGAATATTCAACTGTTGACTGATAATTCATATTTCTTCACAATTCTATACTGTTGTTGAACATTGAAAGCGAAATTTCCGTCTATTCATGATATATCTCCCTTGTGTATAAACTTGCTAAGCAAACTAGTTGCTTACCCTTGCTATATCATGATCTTCATTTCAGCTAAGGCAGAAACGTCTAAAGGAGACAAAGGAAAAGGGAAGGTGCAAGAATAGATGCCCGATAGTGCCTATGTACTAGTTATTCTTGAATGTTGTTTGATTAAGTGAACCTTTTATTGTATTAAGGGTACGTTTTATGTTAAGGTTAAAGAACCTTGGGACCAAGATTGTAAGACTTTATTATTATTTCAATAAACAATGTATGTTTATTATTCCGCATTTAGTTAGAAAGTATGTTTGTCGTTGAGTATCGTGAGCATCGAATTCGAGGTTAGGAAACTCGGATTTGGGAGTGTCACAGTTTTTTTATTTTTATTTTATTAACTAAGCTACAAAATAACGTCGTGGGTCATTATCTTGAAGGAGTATGAGTGTGAGTCCGATGGGGACATTATTTTGGAGGGATATGGAGAAGAAGAGTTAGAGATATAGAGGGATATGGAGATGAGGACTATTAGTTTGTATTTTTGATTATTTGTTTGTGTTTAAACTTTGAACAATTGCATGTTTGTATTTGAACTTCGACATTGACAATATGGATATGTGTTTGAACTTTAAGCAAAGACCTTTATTATCTTTATTATAGATTGTTTTGCTTTATATTATTGTTTTGTTTGGATAAATGTAAGATAAAATATTAAAATTGACTTAAAATAAAAATCCCGCCTAGGCCCCGCTTAGCCCTCTAGGCGCTAGGCCCCCTCCGGCCGCCCGCCTCCCGCCTAGTGCCTTTTAGAACCTTGACTTTGAACCATGGTGTGGCCAAAAAATGATGCAGAGTGTGCATTTTATTCTCGCTGAAAGTATAGGGTGCATTTAATTCAAAACAAAATTTAGGGTGCAAATTAATTTTAGGGTTAAAGTTTAGTGTGCAAATTGGAATTTAGTCTAAAATACCTAACAAAGTATTAGTCCCTGTTGTAATTTAAATTCCTTGTGGGGGTTTAAATTTCCTATGGGGATGGTTATTAAATTTTAATCTCCGTGGGTATGGGGAATATTTATGAGACCGGGGATGGGGTTGGGATGTGTCATCCTACCCCTCACTCTTTGGAGAGTTTGCTTCTGGTTAGATTTTAGGGTTTTGGAAAGCACAAGGATGCTAAGATCCTTTGGATGTGTTCTTGTTTTCTTATTTTGTGGGGCATATGGACCGAAAGAAATGCTAGAATCTTCAATGATTCTTATATATCTAATCCTTTTCTTTGGGATATGGTTTTATATCTAGCATCGCTATGTGCTTCGACTATGAGAGCTTTAAGAGGAGTTGCTATTTCAGATGTTCATCGCGATTGGCAAGCAGTGCTTCATTAGCTTTTATTTATTTATTTTCTTGAAAGAACTCATTGTCTTCCTTTTATGTATTTTGTCTTCTTTCTAATACAACTCTCCTTTTATTGAAAAAAACATTGAAGGTAAAAACAAAGGGAGGGAAAAGAGGAACAAAAAACAAACAAGAAAGAGCAGAAGAAAAAAAGATACAATACCCACACTCTACTTGGACTCCAATATGCGGGGATTGCACTACACTCACTTATATGAAAGGTCACATCCTCAGCTATATTCCTCTCCTTAATATCTCTTTTTACGATTTCCCTCGAGCAATTTTCGCCCTACCCTTGGAATCTTTTCATCGTTGTATCTATAGGCTGCAGTAAGATATGACTAAACCATCTCACCCGATGTCCCATCTTCTATTCAATTAGCGTCACTATCCACCATAGAATACTTATAAAAATTATCCACCGTACAATGAAGTTGGGTTTTTCAAAAAATATTAATTATTGCAGACTATCAAGTTATAGGATATTAATTACAGTAAAATGCATTTTACCAATTGTGGTTACACCATTTTATAATTCGCCACATGCAGTTAGAAAACCTCCAGTTAACCACCTGTAGTTTGAAAAAAGTGCCGGTTGTATTCCGGGTATAAATTAAGGGGTTAATTATCTTAATTAAGTCATAATTAGTGATAATTAGTCCCCGGATTTGTCCATATCAAGAAATTCAAGCTCAGTCAGAAAATTGCTCCCGACGGGCTCCACCCCGGAGGCCACTTGGGCACCCTATGACACATCAACTCGTAAGGGCTTAGCATCCTCATTCGGGCCCCACCCCGGAGGCCACTTGGGCACCCTATGACACATCAACTCGTAAGGGCTTAGCATCCTCATTCACATCCTCACCATCTATCATAAGCGCCTAAGAGAGAGCCAAGGCAAAGCATTGGCCATTTCCACCCAAAAAGGCCAAAATTGGCTAAGTATGAAAAACCGGCAAGAAAATGGTTAAGTATGAGAATCTTCACTATGTAAGCCAACATGAAGAGAGGCCTTATGACACCGCAAGGCACATATTTCACACTCCATAAACAAGCAAGAAAGAATGAGGAAAGAAGAGGTCAAGCAAGCAAGGACATGCAATCAAATGGCTAAAAAGGGAGCAATTGAGGAAGGAAGCCACCATGAGGGGGAGGAACCCCATAGGGTCAGCCCCAACTCTCATAGGGTCGGCCCGAACTTATTCCCTCATGGTAGGGGCTGCTCTATGTGCCTCTCACCACACCTCACCTTCAATACTTAGTCAAATTCAAGAAGGAATGCAAGAAAGGGGCCAAAATGAAAAGGAATTGAGGAAAGGATCACCATGGGTTGGAGGCACCCCATAGGGTCGGCCCCAACCCTCACAAAGTCGGTCCCAACATGGTTAGGGGCTGCCCTAATGATTTCCCATCACATAGCACTTCTAATACTTGGACAAATTTAAGGAGTACAAGAAAGGGCCAAAATGAGAAGAAATTAAGGAAGTGACCTCCATGAGGCCAAGGCACCCCATAGGGTCGGCCCCAACCTCATGGGATTCGGCCCCAACATGGTGGGGGGTGCTCCCATGGCCTCCCATCACACCTCAAGCTCAACACTTGGCCAAAAATCTAAGAAGGTTACATAAAAAAGCATCCAAGCAAGAAG
The DNA here is from genome assembly GCA_034770075.1 of Aralia elata. Classification (NCBI taxonomy): domain Eukaryota; kingdom Viridiplantae; phylum Streptophyta; class Magnoliopsida; order Apiales; family Araliaceae; genus Aralia; species Aralia elata. The sequence goes on from CM068382.1 coordinate 40,018,719, forward strand.
GAATCAAGGGAACACCCCCATGAGGTGGGAACCAACCTAAAGTCGGCCCCAACTCCCTCATGGTCGGCCCCAACTCTCCCATGGTCGGCCCCAACATGTCCTCCCTCATGAGGGAGGTTCTCACATGCTCTACCATCTCCAACACTTAGCCAAATTGAAGGAAGTTATAGAAAAGGGGAACAAAGCATGAAAGAGCAAGGGGAAGGCCACCATAAGGTGGGAGGCCACCCTAGGTCGGCCCCAACCTCCCTAGGGTCGGCCCCAAGGTGGGCTTCCCCCTCATGGAGGTCCTTGCCCTCACCTCATGATGTTAACACTTAGCCAAATATTGGAGATGTTTTCAACCAAGAGAGTTTCAAGGAAGAGCAAGACAAGACTTTACATGAAGACATGTACCTCCAAGTTCACAGAAGTAGGCCCCAAGTTTACACAAGTAGGCCCGAAGTGAGGAAGTCAAGCTTTCAAGCCACCAATTGGGACCATGCGCACAAGGAGCATGCTAGAGCTTTAAGAATGATTTTCTTTGCTAGAATGATGATGTCATGAGCCGCCATTGTGACGTCATGCCAAGAAGACTGTTTTTTTCCTGTTCCCGATTGAGCCGAAATAAAGAATTACAGTCAGAGACGGCTACTTCAGGCGACGGATTATCTCTCTAACCTCCGGAAGAGGGTTAAAGAGGTCGTCCGGAAGTGGGATTCGGCGAGAGTTTTGGACTGGTGGATGGAGGTGTAGGGCGAAACGGATTCCGAAAAGGCAGTATTTGCACCTAGACTAATATTGTAGTCACAGTTTATAAGTGACAGATAGGTCATGTGCACGGCACATGGGGGCACTCCCCACGAAGCTTATAAATACCCCCTCCTCATTTGAGAAAAAGTTGAAACCTTTTGAGAAATCTTGAGAACTTGAGAGCTTCTCTCTCTAAAAAAACTCACTTTCTCTCTCTAGAATATATAAGCACTAAGTTGCTCTCACTAAGAAGACCTACCTCGTTGGCTTGGTTGGCCAAGTTCTATACTTAGTCTCCACAAGCCTCAAGTTCACTCACTAAGACTTAGCTTAGTCTCCATGGAGCTAAGTCCCCAAGCATATTTAAGCCTACACTCAAACATACACGGCCTTAATACTATGGGTTATGCCCATACTGCCTCAAGGAGTTTGCCTACAATCTTCCCCCTCGTCCATCACTCCACCAACTCCTGTATACCTTTGTGGAATTCTCACCTCACCCGATCAATCAAACGAACCCCACCGTGAAGGAATTGTAATAGTATAGGATATCATTGTGTACTTAAAGTTTGTAATGATTAAGGATTAATGAAGATATCAGTTTCTTAGTCAATCTTGTTTGTTAGTCTTTTAATTGTACATTACATTTCCCGGTCTTACACCGGTTATCTTTTCCATCCAACTTATGTGAGAGTGTAGGTCACTCACCCATGAGCGAGTAAATGACTGATATTCCTTGTATTGAGTACTAACCCTATGTTATATGGACTTGAGTACGGAAATCAGGTATTTGTAGTGTCTAGATATTAGACTTATCTATTCTTAAAATAATTGGTTCGGGGACTTGGCATAAAAGAACCTATTTTTTAGATAAGGGTGCGTGGATACAACAAATCATGTTCTTTAAAGTAAATATTATGTGAGATTTAGTGAAAAGAACGTCAAACATTTAGTATTAATTTGAATATAAAAGATAACTATTGGGATATACTTGTGATGAATTAAGTATGATGGATTTGGTGAAAAAGTACCAAATTTTCAGCTTCAGTAGGCCATTGATCCAGAAGTTGATGTTTTGCACCAAGTATACCTATCTCAACACCGATAAGTCTTCGATTATTAGAAGCAAGCCTGTTGGAGATCCAGTTTATGGACTGCTTCTGCCTATTATCCTATTATCCGCTACCTAATAGTAGTGGATAGTACAATAAAATATTAAGTTTATATAAAAAGTGGGCACTGTGGAAATTTCATATTAAAAAGCTATTCACAAGTAATTTTAGCAGCAACCGGGACTATTAGTAGTGGATAACACTTTTTTTATGTAACGCCTCGTAAAAGCCATTGAGGGCGCCATGTGCAGAACCTATGTCTAATAGAGTAACTAAATCCTCAACGGTAATTGTTTAATCTCCAAATAACACATAAAAGTAGGGCTGCAAACGATCCGAACCGAACCGAACTTTGTCGAACTCGAACCGAACTCGAACACTATGAGTCGAACTCGAACATGTTCGATTAACATAATCGAACCAACACCCATGTGCGAGTTCGAATCGATAGATGTTCGCGAACAGTTCGCGAACATAGTCGAACATGGTCATGTTCGCGAACACAGTCGAACATGGTTGTGTTCGCGAACATAATCGAACAGGGTCATGTTCACGAACATCATTCTGTTCGCGAACATGACCATGTTCGCGAACATCACTCTGTTCGCGAACGTCATTTTGTTCGCGAACATCACTTTGTTCGCGAACTATGACCCATGTTCGCGAACATCATCATGAATATTTGAAATTTTGAATGATTGAATCAACGAACTGAAGCAAAAATTAGGCCAAATATTTTAATCAACATTTATCCAAAATAAAAAATGAATTACTTAAAAAGAAGTTAAAATTTAAAAGTTAGCAAGTACTTATAAATTCTTAATTTGCAAATATCAAAAATCAAATATTAATATCCAAAAAGTCTTTCAAATCTTTGAGTATGAATTTTCAAAATCGATAGGAAATATTTTTAATTCAAAAGGAATGCAATAAATTAATAATTAAATACAATAAATCTTGAGAATTACTTTATAACAAATTTATAATTTTCATAATTATATTATTTTATTTAATTTAAATTAATAACTCATTTTAATTTCATTCAAACGACGATGTGACATATTATTTAATTAATTAATTGGATTATTAAACACCATTTTTTTCACTAAATATGATTACTTAATTGCATAAATCAAAGTTAGTCAATCGCTCTCTCTCATTCTCATATATATACCATAAGTCTTGTAACACTAAAAAAATAAAAAAATTGTGAAATCAAGTTTGCACTTTTAATTATATAGTTAATAATTGATATAATATTATTAACTATATAATTATTAACTTTATTTATGTGATTTATGACATGGGTTATAATTTATTAAATTATTAGTGATGTAAATTATAATAATTCAACAATCATTGTTAAAAAAAATTATAAAAATATTAAAATTATTTTAATTAAATTAGAGGTGAAGAAGTGCACATTATTATTTATTAATTATTTAATAAAAATGTATACTTACAATCAATTATTAAAAAAAAATAAAAAGATGTTTAAGTAATAAAATAAGAAAATTACTACAAATTTAACAATTATTGATAAGACAAATTTAGAATTTAATACACCCATATTCCTTTTTAAATGTCATTTTAGAGAAAGTGTTTTTGTTTCTCTTAATATTTGTTATTTAAGAATTTCAATTAAGCATTAATTGTTTAATTTTCAATACCCCAAGTACTAAAAATTAATTTTGTTTCTCTCACTACTTTCTATCCAATAAGTAACACTCTCTATTCCAATCCAAAGATAATATTAATATTTAGAGTTATTTTTTAATTAAAAACATAATATTAATTGTTTTTCTTAACATGTGTGTCCATTAATTTTAAAAAAACAAAAAACATAAGAGGACTGAGGGACCGAGGGAGTATGAAATAAACTAACTATTTTTTATTTAGAATACAATAAATCTTGAGAATTACTTTATAAATAACTATAAGTTTATAATTTTCATAATTATATTGTTTAAAACTATATAAATTAACTACGATTCTAAGATAAAAGACGCAAAACTATTTAAAGACTTTGTTTTATTCTTTTTATATAAAAAATTGCTTATTATAATTTAAATTAATAACTCATTTTAATTTCATATTTTCATGCAAACAATAGTACGGTACTATAAGTAATTGTACAATGACTATTACTATATTAGTGAAGTTTCGATATATTGATGACTTGAATTTTCTATTCTCTATCTCGATTTGACAATTTCAATAAGTCATGTAAATCAGAAATGTAAGCAATTGTATTGTATTGTATCATTCTTTAATTAATATCAAATTGTCATTGTATCATGATTAATTACTTTATTTATGTGATTTATGGCATGGGTTATACTTTATTAAATTATTAGAGATGTAAATTGTAATAATCCAACAATTATTGTTAAATTTTTATAAAAGTATTAAAATTATTTTAATTAAAATAGAGATGAAGAGGTACACATTATTATTTAATAAAAATGTTTACTTTATTACTTAGAATCAATTATTAAAAACACAAAAAGATGTTTAAGTAATAAAAAGGAAAATTACTACAAATTTAACCATTATTGATAAGACAATTAGACAAACATTAGAATTTAACATGAAATAACCAATTATTTATATTTAGAATTTTAGAAACAATTTAAATTTTAAACATAAGAAATCGAACATCTCGAACCAATCTCGAACTCGAACGCATTGAACCGAACACGAGCTAATCGAACCGAAACCGAACTCGAACTTACCAAGTCGAACCGAAACCGAACTCGAACTTACCGAGTCGAACCGAACTCGAACTTACCGAGTCGAACCGAACTCGAACTGTTCGCGAACACATGCGAACCGAACCACATGGTTCGCGAACATGTTCGATCGAGCAATCGAACCGAACAACATGTGCGAACTCGACTCGATTTGGTGCTCTAGTCGAACTCGAACCGAACCGAACTCGAACCGAACCGAACCGGTTCGCGAACGGTTCGGTTCGTTTGCAGCTCTACATAAAAGGTCATAAGTCTCCGTTAATACATCGATACCCTAAATGGGTTTAAAACAACTAATAAATTATTAATAGTATTAATAAAAAAGGATCTCTTCACAATAATAAAATACTAACAGTATCTCTCTCTTCACACCCTGTCCGTGCTAGCTAGCCCTGGTTAACAGTGTCATAACAGGAGTGCCAGTTGTACTTTTTTCAAACCACGAAGTGAGGATTTTCTAACCAAAAGTGGTGAATTATAAAATGATATAAACTGCAGGTGGTAAATTGCATTATTCCCTATAAAATAGTAGAGGGTCGACTGTTCTCTCAACACTAATTTTTTAGGGGAGAAAAAAAAACTGTTATTCCCATGGGTTTGGACGTATTAAAAAAAAAAAGAAAAGAGGCTTGAAAAAAAAGGGGTTGGTTTTAATGGCTTGAGCGAGCTCACAGAATGAAATCTTGTCAATTCTAAGGGGGTCAACGACACAAATGTAAGTCAGGACTTGTTGAAGGTATGGATCTTGTCGGAGGGATTGTTTGCCCGAGGGATTGGATTAGGTGGAACTATTAAGATGTTTGGATACCGTAGCACCCATGAAAAGTTAAAGATCATATATTCAAAAAATGTTGAACTTTTGACTTTTGCAAGCTTCTGTCTTTGGATTTTTATAAATTTTATTATTGAACAGTAATTTTAAGAAACATGAGCTTAATAACGTTATTCTTTTGGTTTGTGAAGAAGCAAGGACCGGGGAAAGAAAAGCTTCCGTGACTTGGTTTGTTTGGATATAACTTGTACTCACTTAACTTAACCGATCGACTGATTAGCTGAAGACACTTGAATTAGTTTATTAGTGCTTCTCCTTGTGCAATGCAGCTTGTGTTGCAGGTGTGGCCTACTTTTTTGGCCAGATACTGAATGAATGCTTTGAAAGAAAATCTTCCTTCTCCTTGGTAGAAATAGGAACCTCGTTATAAAGATTTGTCTTGCTTCATATTATTTCTGTTACTTGACGAAGTAAGAAGTTAAGTAGTCCAAAATCCCTTAACAAATATTTTAAGGATTACTTCATATATGCTGTGGAGTTGAAAAATGTGGAGTTTTTACTGATTTATAATGGTTCCTATGGTCGTTTTTATTTCTTGTTTGTTAATCACGAATATTATATTCCACCTAGCTCCTTTTCCCCTCTATATTGAATTTTAGTTTACATCTGTGATAGGTCCGGTTGGAAGTATCACCTCTGGAACTCTGAAGAATCTTAACTTATCATCAAACATGCTGTCAGGTCCGCTGCCTGCCAAAGTTGGACACTGTGCCACCATAGATCTAAGTAAAAATATGCTTTCAGGAAACTTGTCCAGATTTCAGGGTTGGGGAAATTATGTGGAAACAATAGACTTGAGTTCAAACTTATTGACAGGAACTTTGCCAGACCAAACTTCTCAGTTTTTGAGGCTTACGACATTCAAGATTTCCAACAACTCAGTAGAAGGTGTTCTCCCACTTGTGTTAGGATTGTATCCGGAGTTAAAAAGGATTGACTTCAGCCTCAATCAATTTAGTGGTTTTCTCCCTTCCAGCCTTTTTAACTCTACAAAACTGACTGATATTAACCTGTCATTCAACAAATTCATGGGGATGATAAGTATTACAGATAGACCCTTTGAAGAGTTCACCCAGAATTTGGCCCTAGTTTCTCTTAATTTGTCGCACAATGCACTAACTGGTCATTTGCCTCGGGAATTAAGTAGATTCCATAACATTGTGTATCTGGACCTCTCCAACAACAATTTTGAAGGTGGTATCCCTGATGACCTTCCTGATGAAATCAAAGGGTTCAATGTATCTTACAATAATCTTTCTGGATTTGTACCTGAAAACTTGAGGAGGTTTCCTGATTCATCATTCCATCCAGGAAATTCTTTATTGTATTTCCCTTACTCAGCTTTTTCTCCAAAAGGTGATCCAGACATAAATTTGAAAAGGCACGGTTCCCATATGAAATCTGCCTTTCGAGCTGCCCTTATTGCAGGCTTGGTTTGTGGTGTTTTTGTTATAGCTCTATTCATATTGATGATCTATTACAAAACCCATCAACAGGAAGCTGGGAGGAAAAGTTCGAAAGGAAGTGATGAATCAAAAGGTATTCATGAAAGGGTTTCTTCCCTACCTGGCGCATTAATACTTAATGAGAATGCAATTGCATCATCAGCTTCTGTTAATCTCCCTCCAGATCATGTAACTTCAACACACATGGGGTCTCCAAAAGAGCAGTCGGGCACTATATTTATACAGAGACCCAATGATCTTTGCCTCCCTGAATCAATACAACATAATGAAGTAATATCTTCACCCATGACTCTCATTGCAACTGCTAATCCTTCTCCGAGTAGAGTTGAACATCTATCTGAGAATCCTGGGTCACTCAGGGTTTGTTCTCCAGATAAACTAGCTGGGGATCTACATCTTTTTGATAGCTCCTTAATGTTCAGTGCAGAAGAACTTTCATGTGCTCCGGCAGAAGTTATTGGGAGGAGTTGTCATGGAACACTATACAAAGCTCTGCTTCCATCTGGTAATTTTTTGGCTGTGAAATGGTTGAAGGAAGGGATAGCAAAAGGTAGGAAGGAATTTGCAAGAGAGGCAAAGAAGCTCGGAAATATCAAACATCCAAATTTAGTTTCTCTCCAGGGTTATTACTGGGGCCCAACAGATCATGAGAAACTGATTATATCAAATTATATCAGTGCATCAAGTTTGGATCTCTATCTTCATGGTAAAAACTCTCTTTGTTTTCATTTATTCTGCTAGATTTTCAGTGACGCAACTCAGAATTGCCTTCTTTTTCTCCTTTTATTATATTTTTATCTCCTTTTATTATATTTTTTTTCTTATGTTTTATAAGTTGGCATCTGCATCATTTCATATTACTGTATAATATATATGTCCGTAAGGCCTAAGTCAATTTAATTTAAGGTAAAAATTTATCAGGATGTGACTTGCATTTTCTTTCAGGTGATTATAATATAATGAACTCATATCTCATTTTAAATTTGGCTTCTAACAACCTTCCAAGGACAGAAATGGAAATAGCAAATAGTTTGTATTATCTAGAAGTAAGATTCCTCTGAGGTGGTTACGAGGTTAGTAGTCTTATTCTTTTTCTTTGTTGTTGCAATGAATCAATGAGATCTCTCTATATTGTTAGCTAGCTATTAAGAAGAATGCTATGATGAATGGAAACTGAAAACAGACTGACTCACTTCCTATCCTCTTCTCCTTCCCCATTCGTCTGCCTTCTCATCCCTTCCTCGGTCCTTTCATCCCCTTCTCTGTGAATTTTTCTACTTCTCGCTTCATTTATTCTAATTTATCACCTTATTTTCTGGTTACTAACTGCTTTGGTCAGGGACACTATTAGAGTCCTGATAACTTGGTAATGTTGATTCTGGTCTAAGCTATCTCATCTTCTCCTTCTGCAACTTCTACTTCCTCTGTTTTCTTGTCAAATCTTCTCCCAATTCTCAAGTACTCAAATTCTCATCTCATTCTTCTAATTCTGGTAAAATTTCACCAACACAGATCAATCAACACCAAACGAAACTCATAGAAGCATCAAAACTCACTCAGCAACAATCAATTGAAGTAATACAAAATGGATCTTTGATGCTCTGTTTTTCACGAGTACATCTGCAACTGAGGATCTCAATCACCTTCTGTGATTGTTTGGGGTATTTCTTACTCAAATCCGCTACCCTAATTATGTTTCATCTAGCCCAGTACTTATTTCTAGTTAATTACCTCATTTACATAGTTTTCACATCAAAAAACAAAAAATACACCGTCGGCATTTTTTTTCTTCAATTTTCAGCAAATTTCCATTATAGATATGTTTGTTGTGTTTGATTGATATTTACTTGGCCATCATATGCGATCCCATCATCATTCTAGCATCCAAACAAGATGAATCTAATTCCCAATTCTGTATTATTTTTAATTCTCACAATATACATTTATCTGTCTATTTTCAGTTTTAAATCTAGTTTAATACCTTGTTAGACTTGATCTAAAGCTGAGGTTGATCTTTGTTTAGCCATACCTTCATTGTGTATTCACTCAGTCTTATAAATCTCTGTAAGCTTTAGCAAGATTGATCTAAATTTTCATTGAGATTTCGGGTACTCTTTAAATCTCAGATTTCGGATACTCTTTGTAGGACCGGGAAATGTAAAGTGCAATTAAATGACAAAACAAACAAGATTAACTAACAAATGATCTCTTCATTAATCATTGATCTTTTGATAACTTTACAAGTTTCGAGCTCCATACAATGATTCCCTATACTATTACACTTCCTGTTGCAGTTGGGTTCGTTGATTATTTGGGGTTGAGGTGAGAGTTCCACGAAGGCTGCGAGACCAATGAAGACTTGGATAAGGGGAGAGATCGTAGGCAAACTCTTCAAGGCAATATAGGTAGAACTGTTGTGTCAGGGCCGTGGTGTATGTGTTTGTGGGTTTGGGTGTGATCAAGGGACTTAGCTCCGTAGGGGACTAAGTCCTTGGAGAGGTCCCTTGGGCTTGTAGAGACTAAGTATGAAACTTAACCAACCAAAGCTACAAAGTATGTCTCTTACTGTTAGCAGCTTGGTGCTTGTTATTCTAGAGAGAGAAAGTAAGTTCTAGAGAGAGAAGCTCTCAAGTTCTCCGAATTTCTCAAGTTTCCAACCTCCTTACAAATGAGGAGGGGGTATTTATAGGCTTCATAGGGGTGCTCCCACGTGCCGCGCGCATGACCTAACTGTCACTTATAAATTGTGACTATAATATCAATTCTAAGTGTAGGTACTGCTTTTTCGGAATCCGTTTTGCCCTCCGTCTCCATCTGTCAGTCTAAAACCCTCACCGAATCCCACTTCTAGACGACCTCTTAACCCTCTACTGGAGGCCAGAGAGGTAATCTGTTTATCCGAAGTAGTTATTTTTGACAGTATTTCTTCATAGCGGCTCAATCTGGAACAATTGGAGATGACTAATCTTCTAGGTGTGACATCATCGGTTTGGGTGCAATAGGAGTGACATCACCAGTGACATCATCATTCTATTTCAAAAGGTTGGATCTTACAAGGAACATCACTCTTGGAATCTTAACATCCACCTTGTACTCATGTTGCCAATTGATTGCTTGGAAGCTTGAGTTGTTGCCCAACTTGCTTAGAATTTGGCCAAGTCTGGAGGAAGACGACCTTGACGATGGAGTGCCCTCAGGAGCCAAAGTTAGGGAGGCCAACTCTAGGAGAGTTACACTCCCTCTCTATCCCTTCCAAACATACTCCTCACCTTCTTGGATGCTTCGGAAGCTCTGGTGCCTAAATACCCTTGAAATGGCTGTGTTGGAGAAGTGCTCATGGAGAGGTGCCTTCCCCCTATGGCCTGACCCCTATGGGCCGACTTTAGGGGAGATAAGGCCCTCTTTTTCCCTTTGTCACTTCCATGCTTTCTTTGGTGCTCTTGAATACCTCAGAAGCTTTAGTGTTGGAAGTCCTCACAGACTCAACAAATCCAAACCCAAAGTCAGCAATGAACTAATCATTTTCCGCCTCCTCAAAAAGCTTTGTCACTAACAATGGAACTAAATAACCCATGTAATCTGCAAATTTGATCAATGAAGCTATTAGATTAATTTAGAGGATTCTAGGATTCTATGATTGATTTGATTAGGAGTGATTAGTTGTAGGATTATTCTAGAAGCATGATTAGTGGTAATCATTGATCACTAGGATTTATTTTCCATATTTAGCTTTGACACTTAGCCTATATAAAGGCTCTCTATTGTACACATGGAATAATATTGTCTTCTAGCATTCACATGGTATCAAGAGCCATGGTTTCCTAAAAAAAATTTCCCTCGCCTTTTTTTTCCCTCTTCTTTTTCTCCATTCCAAAAAAAAAATAAAAAATCATTGTTCACCATGAACAGTCCGCACTGTTCATCGTGAACAGTGTCCGGCACTGTTCATCTCTTTCCTGTTCATCGATGCAAGTGCAAGTTCTAATTTCTTATGCTCTTCTGAAATATATGTTTGAGTTGTTTTTTTCATCAGCGAGTTTTCGCAGTCATTATTCAAATTGGTGGGAACAAGACTACATGCGGCCACTGCCTATCACTCACATAGTGATGGCGGCACTGAAAGAATTAATCATTTTTTAGAATAGTATTTTTGGTGCATGGGCAGTCAAGCCCAAGCATTGGAGCCAGTGGTTACCTGCTGCAAATGTTAGTTCAATACCACTTATCATACAGCCTAAAAACCACACCTTATCAAACTGTTTATGAGAAACCTCAGTACCTTAGTCTGTCTTCAAGAGGGATGGCGGTCTCAGTTCCCAACTTCCTTTGGGCTAAAATAAAGCAACTTAAGCATCAAACTTTTATCATGTGAAGCAACTTAAAAGGTCTCATCTTCTATATGGTTTTGAGTTTGGAAATTGTGCAATGATTTAGAAATGTCTGAAAGAAACCTTCCAGATTTAATGATACATTACAAGTTCGTATAAACTTGCTGAGTCCAAAGAGGTATTCATCTTAATTGGGCTTGAGATTCCCAAGAGGATACCCACAAGGAAGATAAAGAAGAGCTCGATTTTTCACAATTTGATGCTCGAGAGGATTGTGATGAGAAAGAAGTTGAGCAGCTTGAAAATATCATTAATGAGCCATACGAAGAGCAAGTTGGAGCTGAAGCTGAACAGTCAATAAAATGATGAGATACTGATGATTAGTGGAAAGCAGATCAAGAAGACTAAGATTTGGTCATCGGTGACAACTCCAATAGTCTCTTTGATAAGAAAGCCATCTCGTTTCCAAGTTAATAATATACATACGAGGAGCAAAGAGTTCTTGAATTTTGGAGTGTAGTTTGTGGCTTATGGATTCTCCTATATATTATAACTCGACTATTTTTTTTTGCAGAAGAGGAGAAAATGATGAGGATCATGGTAAAAGAAGATTTATTATTTTTATTAAGTATTTTATATTATTATTATTCAAAAATAAACAATTGGAATTAGTAATGGTATTTTAATTATACTATTTAGATTATTCTAGAAGTTGAATTGTAGTAGATTAAAATTTGGAGTTCCTTCCTTTTTTAAATTTGGGGTTATACTTGGTCTTCAAAGACGTAGGTCCCCTACATGAGTTGATGTACACTTTATTATTAGATAGAGTTGAATTATATTTTGATTTGAGATGAAAACTATGTGCTTTTATTGCGTGTTGTGCTTCTCTACTGATTATCTACAGGGATAAGTACTCTTAAGCCTTCTTTCTTCATAAAAAATATATTTTCTAAGCCTTCCTAAACTTGTCCTGCCAGTGGAGCAAAATGACAATATAGAGTTTTATAGCCTACCCCATGTAGTGTAGTTGGTACAACTGTACAAGGCTCGTTGTTGTTGTTTTCAAGTAACTAATGATTGAGATAATCCTATTTTCCTATTTTCTGGTGTTGCAATATGACTAGCATTCATTTGTAGTTATGGAGGAGGAAATAGGTTACACGGAGTTTTTTTTTTCTGTGTTATTGGCAATAGAGACATTCAGACACCGATCTCATACTTTGTTCTGAAATATCTATATATTTGAATGAAGGTCAATATTGGTTTTCATGATCATATTGAATTTACTAATTGTGAAATGGAAGTTTCAACAATTAATTTTCGTACTTTTATTTGGTATAGTTTTTATTTCTCCTCATGTTGTGGCTGCTGCTTATTAATCATTTATGACTAGCCTCTACAGCTATTTAAGTTGATGTGGTCTGAATAAGGGTTTGATGGTGTTATAACCCTAAGGCCTAAACATATGTAGAAGACCGGGGGGGGGGGGGGGGGGGGGGGGAGGGGGGGGGCGGGGGGGGGGGGGGGGGGGGGGGGGGGGGGGGGGGGGGGGGGGGGGGGGGGGGGGGGGGGGGGGGGGGGGTGGGGGGGGGGGGGGGGGGGGGGGGGGGGGGGGGCGAGGGTCAAATCGAATGTAAAATGGATCCTTTTAGGGCGTTGATTCATATCCGTTAAGTTTTAAAGCATAGGTTGTTTGCCTACCTTTTGTATTTCTGTTTTCGTATTCAGATTATTCTAGGGTTTCAGTTTTTCATTTGTCTAACTTACAGAAAATGAATAGGAGCTTGGTCACCGTTCTCAAAAGTTTAACGTCATGAAATTTATGAAAAAATAGAATATGCTAATTTGCTTATACATAAAATGCATTATAATTCCCATCATAGTAAACTTTAGTATGTGTTCAAATCATTTTAGATGCATTTTTTCCTATTCCGTTCCATAAACAAGTGAAAATAACTGTCTCAATTAATTGCACTCGCTTCAAATATAAATTTTACACTTGTAGTGGAGTGCAAATGGTGAAAAGTGGAGTGCATTTAACTTTACCTTTTCTGAAATGAGTTTTTTCTCAAAATAATTCCTGAAAATGGACAAGGACAGGCTACGTTGTGGAAGTGTCTATGCTTCTTAGGTTAATAGAGTTCAATTATTATCAGTAAACTCTTTCACACGCCTTGGCGAAAAACATCTAGTAACATCTACAAGACTTCTACGTAACACGGACATTATACAGTCTTGCTTATTTTTTTAATTATTTTTTCATTATATTTTACCTGTTTCTTACAAACAGATATGCTCTAACAAAATGTATTCCTCACTTTATCTCAATATGGCTATATTAAATGAATTGCGTGCTTCTTATTTCTTTGCAGGGACAGAGCCAAGAGCATTTCCGGCCTTGTCTCTTGATGAACGGCTCAAGATTTCTGTGGATGTGGCTCGTTGCCTGAACTACCTTCACAATGAGAGAACCATACCTCATGGGAACCTGAAATCTACAAACATATTACTAGAAACTTCCAGCTTGAATACACTCCTAACTGACTACAGTCTCCACCGAATAATGACATCTGCTGGGACGTCTGAGCAGGTTCTCAATGCTGGCGCCCTCGGGTATCGGCCGCCCGAATTTGCCAGTACAAGTAAGCCTTGTCCATCACTGAAGAGTGATGTCTATGCTTTTGGGGTTATTTTGTTGGAGCTCTTGACTGGGAAAAGTTCAGCTGACATTGTCTCTGTGAACCATGGGGTGGTGGACCTAACGGAATGGGTCATACTGTTAGCGGTGGAAAACCGTCCCAACGAATGCTTTGACATGCAGATTTTGGATGTGCATAATATGGACGGTCTACCCAAAGGACTCGATGATATGCTTCAGGTGGCTCTTAGGTGTATCCTCCCTGCTGCTGAGAGACCTGATATGAATTCGGTTTTTGAAGATCTTTCCTTGATAGTATTAGAGCAAACGCCAGGAAGATAGACCAAAGGAATGAACTGTAGTTCTTTGCTCGCCAACATTCTTTCCTTCTATACCTTTTTCATTTGATCATTTATCAACCTTTCTTTTGGTTTTAGCTAAAATTCTATTAGTATCTGATCTGTAGAATAAAGCCAAAATATTATTCATTTTCCTTGGATGAGGAAGGCCATAAAATGTGTACATGTTAGAATATCCTTATACTTTTTGGTTGGGGGCAGAGTTATTTGTTAATTATCCACATCTGTGGGTAATTTCACACAGTAAACTGTTTTATTGTGATTTACTTGTAATTCATTTGTAAAGGTTTGTAATGTGATAGCTGAAAATCTGTAAAGTTCAATTCATAGGCTAAACTAGCTCTCTCCTTTTATGACAACTGTGTTGCCTTTTGGTAATTTACTTTTGAGCAACGTGTTTGTTTTTCCCTTCTAAATTTTCTCACTTGAAATAGAAAAATAATCAACAAACACTCTTTCCGTTTTAAAATTAGAGATATAATTTGATTTTTGAGGTCAAATGATGGCATATTAAACTTCAAATTGATGTAAATTTATTTAATTTTAGTTGATACAATGCAATTATTATAATTGTATAGTATATAACAAAAGCTATTAATAATAAAATTTATTTCATTCTAAACTTTTATGAGTTGTATTAATTTTCAAGTTTAATATGTTGTCGTTTGACTTCAAAAATCAAATTGTATATTCACTTTTGAAACAGAGGTTAGTAATAAACATCAATCTTTAAAACAGTCGTGGAAAGGCAGATGTACTACTGGCAGTTCATAAATAATTAAGCTTGGAGCCGACAAGCGGAGGGACAAGGAGCTAAATACTAGGCTGCTCCGTTGGTAGGTGCTGGAAGACGCCAAGCGGCACAAGCAGAGGGACACGGAGTTGATTACTAGAAATAGCAAAAAGAATGAGAGGTTTTTTGCCAATAGTTATTCATTTTACCTCAGTTCAACCTAAACCCTCAATGTTTCACCATTCAGACAACACTTCAACAATCTCCTGCCCTTAGCCATTCCCAACACCCAAATTACACCAAGGATACGTTTGTTTGTAAAAAGTATGCTTGTGATTGGACTATTTGTCATAATTTAATACTATTTCGGACTATTTTATCCCATGATAGGGATTAATAGTCCTTTAAATAATCATATGGACTATTTTTTTTATATCATTTCTAAGGCTATTTATGATGGATTATATAATCCCATGATGAATGTGAAATTAATAGTCTCTTCATTTTAAGTTATCAAATGGCTTTGTGAGACTAATAGTCACACATTAAGGGACTAATAGTCTCTTTTCAAATGATTAAATAGTCCTAAGTAGTGTTAAATTAAGATAAATAATCCAATCACGAGCATAGTTTTTGCAAACAAATATAGCCCAAGTGCTCATGTCACTCTCAACAACTAAGAAAAACCAACAATCACGCATCCTCAAACATCCCTGTCCCCCGAATACCCAAGTCACACCCCAAGTTACTCCCATAGTACCACAACTTACATCCTCCGCCAATCTCCGACCCACTGCTACCCAACCTCCACTCATCCGTGTACCCCAGCCTCATCTTTAGTTGTCCATGAGCCAGCGTATCCCTCCACCATAGCCAAGTACTGCTCCGAGTAATTTTATGACCAATGCAGACATGCTCGACATCATAGCCCAACTCCAGAGTATGGACTCTAACTTTATTGAGCTAGGCTTTACACCCCATACCCGGCCTCCATTAAGAGAAAATCATACCCCCGGGTTATATTGAGCACTTACCGGAGTTCCCAAAGTATAATGACGAGAAGGACAATGCATGAGAGCATATCACCAGATTTATAGAGTGCATGTTGCCTTAGCTTATTGATTATGAAGAGGCTAATCATTATCTGCCTTTTCAATTGGGGAATTATAAGATATTCCTGAGGCCCCAGTAAATATGATAGAACTTATGCGGGAGCGTGAAGGGATCCGCACAATAAATTATATTGAGGAGCGGGGAGATTATATTGCCATGTGGTATGCATGGCAAGACATTCTTCTGGATTTTGTGGTGGCAACCAGACAGTCAGTTAGATTGGCTAATTATCTGAAGTGGTATCGACAGATGACTGTCGACGCCGGGTTTTATCCGCTTACTGCGATATTTGTCCTTTTCCGATTTTGGCCTTTTGATTAGGTGATTTTGGGGAAAAGGTCGGCATTGATGTCGACGGGGTTTTGAAAGATTGTTTTTTTTTATGATGAGCCAATTAACCAGAGTCGCCAGTTGGTATATTTGAAATGGATGTACCAACTCATCCGAGTTTCATTTTTTTGTAAATCGCTGGCTCATATGTGACTCCGAATTAATTGGTCTGCGAATCGAGATTCATAGAGTTCGGGGGCTTGCTTAAGTGAGGGGAAGGTGTTAGGCACCCCTCGACTTCCGTGAAACACAGTTACCGCAATCTTGATGCTTTTCCTATCCTTTAATTCATGAAATGTGTGTGTGTGTGCGCGCACGAGTGTGTGTGTGTGTGCTTATGTGAATGTTGTGGTGAGTTTGTATGAAAGAATCATTTGGATTTTAGGGAAAATCGTGTTTTAATTTCAGAATGCTTCGGAATGTCTTTTCGGCATACACGAGAAAGCTTTATGAGAAAGGTTTGATTTTAATTGTCAAAACTATGAGATTTTCGTTAGGTGTCGTTTTGACAAAACAAGAGTTTTAAAAACCTTCGTCAAAATAGGAATCGAGATCTATACGTTGCTTTCATAAAATGATGGGCAATTTCTAGGATCTCTTTAACCCTATGCACAACGGTTTAATAAAACGTCAATTATTTATAAAATCATTCCGTGTGATGTTTTGGAAAACGATTTTCTTTAGCCTTCTTGTCAAATAGGAATCGACATTCATTAGCATCCCCAAATTTTAGCCTCGTGATGCTAATATCCTAGTTTGATTGATTTTATGAAAGTCTTCATTATTTTAGTTTTGAAATCAATTTTAGGTCGTAAATCAAATCAAGCATTAAAATGCATTGGGGCTATTCATGGGCATGTAAGCCATCAAAATAACCCCAAACGCCTACAATCACAAGTTTCACTATTTCGGGGCCTTAAACACGATTCTCGCCTTGGCGTCGTTTTAAGGCCCGACGATTACATATTTACAATGAAAGGTACATCGAATTTATTACATATATATCAAAAGATGTCCATCATCGGATTTGGACCACGAGGTCGCGCTCCTAGGCTCACATTCAAAATCGCTACACACCCACAAGATCCTAAAATAGCAATCTAAACAACCTATGCACGATACATCATTACAACGAGCTAAAAAATCATCAAATGGATATCATCGGGCCATTAGGAGGAAATTCGTTCCATTTGGGAATCCTCACTAATAGCCCTCAATCCATAGATCCACAACAATACACAAGGAAACTACATTTAATATAATTTGGATGATGAAAGCTTAACAAAAATGGTAAAACAAAATGCTAAAACAAAGGATTTTTCACCTTGCAAATGATCCCCACAATATGTATGAATTTGTGTATTGAATAGAGTAGGAAATATGAGATGTAATCTCACAAAATGGGTACAATTTCTCACTTCTTTTCTCTCTTTTCTCTCTATTTTTCTTGCTGTTTTCTCCTTCTTTTCTTTCTTTTTCCGCCGCTGCTGCTGCTGCTCTCTCTTTGTTCCTGTATGCTGAATGAGCTGAAATAGGCTGCATTAGGGCAGCCGCAGATTGATCTGCGGCTGGCCGCAGATGGATCTGCGGCTGGCCGCAGATGGATCTGCGGCTGGCTGGCCCACCCCCCATCGCACTCAGCTGGTTTCCTGGTTTCGAGTCCCGTGCGCACCACCATTATTTTATTCGTTTGGCCGCAGATCAATCCGCGGCTGGGTGGGCTGATTTTCTCGATTTCCGTGCCGCACCTCGATTCGCGTGTCGTGACGTCAGTTTTCGCCGACAGGTTTGTATTTTGCAGTCCGGGAATCACTGGGAGACGTGCCGCATCATTCGGGCAGGCTCATTTCGGACGGCCCTGCTGTCACGTCGGTTTCGGTTGTAAATCGTCGCGGTGGCGTCGAATGTTCGTTCTTGTGCATCCCTCGCCCTCACAGGCCGGTTCATTTGACGATTTTGCCCTCCTGTCATGGTTAGTATACAAAGCGCAAAATTTGGGTGTCTACAGCTGCCCCTCTTTATCATGTTTATGAAATGTTAAATGAAATGAACATGATAAAGAAGTAGACACATTATGCATGAATAACAGTGCATAAGAATGACAGTGCATACATGATACAACACATACAACTTATGATGCAACGCAAGATGTAATGTCTGCAAAACATTCGTAAGAGTGTCAATGCATCAATCCCTGACCTGTCGCTCGTCTCGTAATCGCCGGATCTCGTATCCGGTCGATTGTCCTGTGAGTGCCGGGTCTCGTATCCGGTCGCTCGTCATCTCGTCGGGGCCGGGTCTCGTATCCGGTCACCCCTCTCGTAATCACCTTATTCCATCCCAATGCCATCAAAGGAAGTTATTCTCCTGACTAGCTTTGAAGGGCATCCTTGGAATTCGTCCTCGTACATCGTTCTTGGCAATCATCGCTTTTGACTTTGATAGGCCAGGACCTTGACACCTAACCTGCATGGATCACGTACAGAATTATCATCTATTCAATGCATGTGACACAACATTTAAAATGAAAAATGACCCCTGTACAGTCTTTTGATACGATTCTACAGGTGTCACCACTTGTCGGAGCCGGTTTTCGTCGCCGGACATCCATCTCGTAATCGCCGGTTATCGTCGCCGGTCAATTGTCTCGTCGGGGCCGGGTATCGTCGCCGGTCACCTATCTCGTAACCCCCGGTTATCGTCGCCGGTTGGTTATCTTGTCGGAGCCGGTTTTCGTCGCCGGACATCCATCTCGTAATCGCCGGTTGTCGTCGCCGGTCGATTGTCTCGTCGGGGCCGGGTATCGTCGCCGGTCACCCATCTCGTAACCCCCGGTTATCGTCGCCGGTTGGTAATCTTGTCGGAGCCGGTTTTCGTCGCCGGACATCCATCTCGTAATCGCCGGTTATCGTCGCCGGTCGATTGTCTCGTCGGGGCCGGGTATCGTCGCCGGTCACCCATCTCGTAACCCCCGGTTATCGTCGCCGGTTGGTTATCTTGTCGGAGCCGGTTTTCATCGCCGGACATCCATCTCGTAATCGCCGGTTATCGTCGCCGGTCGATTGTCTCGTCGGGGCCGGGTATCGTCGCCGGTCACCCATCTCGTAACCCCCGGTTATCGTCGCCGGTTGGTTATCTTATCGGAGCCGGTTTTCGTCGCCGGACATCCATCTCGTAATCGCCGGTTATCGTCGCCGGTCGATTGTCTCGTCGGGGCCGGGTATCGTCGCCGGTCACCCATCTCGTAACCCCCGGTTATCGTCGCCGGTTGGTTATCTTGGATCTCAGCCCTTCCCAGGGTTTGTTGTTTTTTGTCTTTTTCTTTTTCTGGATATCAGCCCTTCCCAGGGGTGCTCACCATCTTGTTGTGGTTCGCGTGGATCTCAGCCCTTCCCAGGGTTTGTTGTTTTTTGTCTTTTTTCTTTTGTGGATATCAGCCCTTCCCAGGGTTGCTCACCATCTTTGTTGTGGTTCGCGTGGATCTCAGCCCTTCCCAGGGTTTGTTGTTTTTTGTCTTTTTTCTTTTTGTGGATATCAGCCCTTCCCAGGGGTGCTCACCATCTTGTTGTGGTTCGCGTGGATCTCAGCCCTTCCCAGGGTTGCTCACCGCTCTGTCGCAGTTTGCTTGGATGCCTTCCCAGGTTTGCTCACCGCTCTGTCGCGGTTTGCTTGGATGCCTTCCCAGGTTTGCTCACCGCTCTGTCGCGGTTCGCTTGGATGCCTTCCCAGGTTTGCTCACCGCTCTGTCGCGGTTCGCGTGGATCTCAGCCCTTCCCAGGGTTTGTTGTTTTTTTGTCTTTTTTTTTTTTTTTTTTTTTTTTTTTTTTATGGATATCAGCCCTTCCCAGGGTTGCTCACCATCTTGTTGTGGTTCGCGTGGATCTCAGCCCTTCCCAGGGTTGCTCACCGCTCTGTCGCGGTTTGCTTGGATGCCTTCCTAGGTTTGCTCACCGCTCTGTCGCGGTTCGCTTGGATGCCTTCCCAGGTTTGCTCACCGCTCTGTCGCGGTTCGCGTGGATCTCAGCCCTTCCCAGGGTTTGTTGTTTTTTTGTCTTTTTTTTTTTTTATGGATATCAGCCCTTCCCAGGGTTGCTCACCATCTTGTTGTGGTTCGCGTGGATCTCAGCCCTTCCCAGGGTTTGTTGTTTTTTGTCTTTTTTCTTTTTGTGGATATCAGCCCTTCCCAGGGTTGCTCACCATCTTGTTGTGGTTCGCGTCGATCTCAACCCGTCCCAGGGTTGCTCACCGCTCTGTCGCGGTTTGCTTGGATGCCTTCCCAGGTTTGCTCACCGCTCTGTCGCGGTTCGCGTGGATCTCAGCCCTTCCCAGGGTTTGTTGTTTTTTTGTCTTTTTTTTCTTTTTGTGGATATCAGCCCTTCCCAGGGGTGCTCACCATCTTTGTTGAGGTTGAAAGCGACGTGCTTGTACTTTCCTGAGATTTTCATTTTGATCGTACCTGCATGCATGAAAAAGATGTCATGCAGGATCTGGCAGACATGTTATGGACAGATGCATGTGCACAACATATGTTTAGATAGAAATGACCCCTGCTTAGTCAAATGATACGATTCGACAATCGTCGTTGCTTGCCAACATTTGATTGGATCACGCCTCGTCGTGAAGTGTATTTTCTAGGCTTCAACATGGTTTGATACTCTGCCTGCTCTTGGTCGTCTTCATTTGAGGCAGTCTGTTTCATTGGCTTGGTATTTTGCCTGTTCTTGGTCGTCTTCATTTGAGGCAGTCTGTTTCGCTCTCTGTGATGATTGACAGCTATGCCGGGCTCCTTGGCCTTTTGCTCATTTCTGATGGCCGATATGCTGTCGCCCCGCACTATATCATCCTTGTATATGCTCATGCACGTGGATCATGTCGAGGCAGTGATAGTCAGGATTGGGGAGAGGCCCAATGCCGAAGAGTTCTGTGCAGCCTCAGCCTCCTTCCATTTCACGATTCTTAACTGCCCCTGCCTTGGCGCGTGTCGCTGCCAAGAATTTCTATCGAAAGCTCGCGATGCTTACCGTGCTGAGTTATCCACAGCTCTGCAAGATCCTGTATATCAGATGACTAACAAACGCCAAAACTTGAAGGCTCGGGCTGTTAGCGTTAGTTCAACACAAAGATACTATAATCTCGATAAAAATGCAGTTAAAACACATGAAATTGAATATCTGTTGATCGCACAATCTAGCAAGTTGTGACCCGTGAATGCACTATATTGGAATTTTTTTTTATTTTTTTTATTTTTATTTTTTTTTATCCCTCGTGAGTTGATGATTTTCTATTTGACGAGTTACGAAATCGTAAGAACACCTTCAAGCGTTCATGGTCATTGTATGTGAGTAAGGTCGAATTCAAAAGAACTACCTTCCCTCGTCAAAGGCATTCTGTCTTCATTCTCGACAACGTTCTTAGCAGGATTGACGTCATATGACCAATGCACTATGCGATGCAGCATTCAGTAGGGGTTTCTCTCCCATGACTCATTGTTTAAGGCCGAGAGTTTTTTCATATTATCTTTTCTCTTTATTAGTCCACTTCACTTGTCTCGTTTTCTTAGGCTATTCAAAGTTACCCATTTAACGAGTTTTGGACCAATGACTCCCGAACCAGGCGGTTTTGGGGCATTAGGTGTACAGACACCCCTTCGGGTTTATTTACTCGAGTAACAAAGGCCACGGTTCGAGACAAGCTGGTGGTCTGCCCCATTCATTCTTTGCTTGACCTTGCGCAAGATTCGTTTTCTTAGGCTTGAGTTACCCATGTAGCGAGTGTTAGGCCAGTGACTCCCAAACCAGACGGCTTTAGGGCACCAGATGTAGAGACACCCCCTTAGGCTTAATTACTCGAGTAGCTCATGCCACGATTCGAATCTGCTCGGGCCTCCTCTACTGTCATGCTCGTTTTCTTAGGCTTTGAGTTATCCATGTAATGAGTGTTGGGCCAGCGACTCCCAAACCAGATGGCTTTAGGGCACCAGGTGTAGAGACACCCCTCGGGCTTAATTACTCGAATAACCTAGGCCACGATTCGAGACATTAGCCTGATAATCATTTATCGTCTGACTTCTTGATATTAGCTTGATAATCATTGACTGTCTGACTACGTATTAATTGCCATCAACATCGTCATAGATTTATACCCCACAACTGAAAGCTTGTGCAAATGCAAGGTGAAGGCTGTCACATGAGGTCGATTCTGTCGCAAACGTTGCTTTGAATTAAGGCTTTGTACCCGATCAAAAGGTTGAATAGCCTTCTTCATCTAATCATACTCACGATCGTGCTCCACGGTTGCTTGTCAGAATTAATCTGATTCCTATCAAGCCAAATAAAATCCCCCTTTCACGCGGATCCTCGTATCCCGGGAAAACTATGCTTGACAAATGCCAGATGATCGTACCGTTGAAGACTGAATTGTCATGAGGTATCAATTGATGATGATGGTGCATGTTGATGGGATTATTGCATGGGTGCCAATTTGCACGTCATCATTTCCTGGGTAGTTGACAAGTGCCCCAGTGTTAAGTTGCTTTCTTGTGATCTTCCTCGTACCGGTCGCATCGGTATCTCACTAGGCTTGATAAAAGATCCGGTCCTTTGACTTGTTGAAAGGTTTGGGGGATTTTTTGATTTTTTTTTTTTTTTTTGATTTTTTTTTTTTTTTTTTTTGTGGTCGAATTTGCCCCTACTCCGGTTTCTTTGTGATCGTTATGCCACGCTTTCACGGTTCTCTTAATCTTATCCTGCAAAACAAGGTCAGTGTTTGATGACAGGATAGTATTTAGAAGTTTTTAGAAAACCTCGGTATGTGGCACGGATTGCCCTCCTGCAAAACCATGTTAGTACTCTCTTTATGTGCAGGTGATGCAATCACATGATACAGGACATATTTATTACGATGATGATGGCATGACAGTTGTATGCCATTTGCATGACATTTATTTATTCGACTGAATGATAAAAGGGCATGAAGAAGCTTCCCTTTCGTTAGGTTTATCAGAGGCTGACCTACCCTAGGGTTACTCTCGCGGGCTTTTCGGCATGAAGGTCCCCAAATCTTCGCAATCTACTCGTCTGAATCCTTTCGATTGGAGCGGATATGGGTGGTGCGTTTCCTGAGCCATCTCCGGGGAGCAGCCCCTTCGAGTCCAGTAATAAGCAACCGACAGGTTCGCCTCAGGAGGAGGTACTCTCTCAACATACATTCACATTCATCGTCCTCACCGTATGCAAATGATTGCTTTAAAGTAAAATCATCACATTCAATCATTCATTCATTGGACAAAAGGCACACATTCACACACAACAATAAGTAAAATAAGTCAAAATATCGCACGTACATACACATTCATGAATTTTAGAGGATAGGATAGCATCAAGATTTGAACGCGGCTTAAGCCCTCTAATGTCCCCAGCAGAGTCGCCAGCTGTCGACGCCGGGTTTTATCCGCTTACTGCGATATTTGTCCTTTTCCGATTTTGGCCTTTTGATTAGGTGATTTTGGGGAAAAGGTCGGCATTGATGTCGACGGGGTTTTGAAAGATTGTTTTTTTTTATGATGAGCCAATTAACCAGAGTCGCCAGTTGGTATATTTGAAATGGATGTACCAACTCATCCGAGTTTCATTTTTTGTAAATCGCTGGCTCATATGTGACTCCGAATTAATTGGTCTGCGAATCGAGATTCATAGAGTTCGGGGGCTTGCTTAAGTGAGGGGAAGGTGTTAGGCACCCCTCGACTTCCGTGAAACACAGTTACCGCAATCTTGATGCTTTTCCTATCCTTTAATTCATGAAATGTGTGTGTGTGTGCGCGCACGAGTGTGTGTGTGTGTGCTTATGTGAATGTTGTGGTGAGTTTGTATGAAAGAATCATTTGGATTTTAGGGAAAATCGTGTTTTAATTTCAGAATGCTTCGGAATGTCTTTTCGGCATACACGAGAAAGCTTTATGAGAAAGGTTTGATTTTAATTGTCAAAACTATGAGATTTTCGTTAGGTGTCGTTTTGACAAAACAAGAGTTTTAAACCTTCGTCAAAATAGGAATCGAGATCTATACGTTGCTTTCATAAAATGATGGGCAATTTCTAGGATCTCTTTAACCCTATGCACAACGGTTTAATAAAACGTCAATTATTTATAAAATCATTCCGTGTGATGTTTTGGAAAACGATTTTCTTTAGCCTTCTTGTCAAATAGGAATCGACATTCATTAGCATCCCCAAATTTTAGCCTCGTGATGCTAATATCCTAGTTTGATTGATTTTATGAAAGTCTTCATTATTTTAGTTTTGAAATCAATTTTAGGTCGTAAATCAAATCAAGCATTAAAATGCATTGGGGCTATTCATGGGCATGTAAGCCATCAAAATAACCCCAAACGCCTACAATCACAAGTTTCACTATTTCGGGGCCTTAAACACGATTCTCGCCTTGGCGTCGTTTTAAGGCCCGACGATTACATATTTACAATGAAAGGTACATCGAATTTATTACATATATCAAAAGATGTCCATCATCGGATTTGGACCACGAGGTCGCGCTCCTAGGCTCACATTCAAAATCGCTACACACCCACAAGATCCTAAAATAGCAATCTAAACAACCTATGCACGATACATCATTACAACGAGCTAAAAAATCATCAAATGGATATCATCGGGCCATTAGGAGGAAATTCGTTCCATTTGGGAATCCTCACTAATAGCCCTCAATCCATAGATCCACAACAATACACAAGGAAACTACATTTAATATAATTTGGATGATGAAAGCTTAACAAAAATGGTAAAACAAAATGCTAAAACAAAGGATTTTTCACCTTGCAAATGATCCCCACAATATGTATGAATTTGTGTATTGAATAGAGTAGGAAATATGAGATGTAATCTCACAAAATGGGTACAATTTCTCACTTCTTTTCTCTCTTTTCTCTCTATTTTTCTTGCTGTTTTCTCCTTCTTCTTTCTTTTTCCGCCGCTGCTGCTGCTGCTCTCTCTTTGTTCCTGTATGCTGAATGAGCTGAAATAGGCTGCATTAGGGCAGCCGCAGATTGATCTGCGGCTGGCCGCAGATGGATCTGCGGCTGGCTGGCCCACCCCCCATCGCACTCAGCTGGTTTCCTGGTTTCGAGTCCCGTGCGCACCACCATTATTTTATTCGTTTGGCCGCAGATCAATCCGCGGCTGGGTGGGCTGATTTTCTCGATTTCCGTGCCGCACCTCGATTCGCGTGTCGTGACGTCAGTTTTCGCCGACAGGTTTGTATTTTGCAGTCCGGGAATCACTGGGAGACGTGCCGCATCATTCGGGCAGGCTCATTTCGGACGGCCCTGCTGTCACGTCGGTTTCGGTTGTAAATCGTCGCGGTGGCGTCGAATGTTCGTTCTTGTGCATCCCTCGCCCTCACAGGCCGGTTCATTTGACGATTTTGCCCTCCTGTCATGGTTAGTATACAAAGCGCAAAATTTGGGTGTCTACAATGACTCGTACCAGAATTAGTTAACCATAACTTGTCACAGATGAGACATTCACTCCACGTGCCATATTTGATCAGTACAAAGCTATGAATCTTGTAGGTGTTAAGGTTGATAATTTTGTTTAAAAGTTTAGTAACACATTTGTACGATTATCCAATCATATGTACATTTTCATTATAGATTGATTCGGCTCGAGCATTCGTACATAATATCTTGCAAGTACCACCCGTACACAACCCTCGCCATGTATACGAGAAGTGGCGTGCAAGGTCGGTGTTGTTTAATGAAGTTAATCAGGGAGTTTCTGAAGATCCCAATGATACCATCCCCAACGTTCCACCATCTCAATTCACGCAAGATATGCCCTTCTCCGATTCTAATCCATTCAGTCAAGGATCCCTCTATCGGTCTGACCTCCCATTTGTAATTGAGAAGGAATCCAAAATGCAATTTACACCTCCTCCCCCTTACATGTATCAGTCGAGTCATACTGGTGATTTTAAGAGTATGAGACAATTTCAAGCTATAGAGTTGACTCTAATACACGAAGAAATGCCAGTTACTAAATCACATTCTGAGTGTGTATATAGTTGGGGTGAATGAGGTGTATAATATTCTTTCTTTGTGGCTATGGGTGGACCGGTTGTCCATATTTAAGAAGGATCCTCTCAAACCATTGAAGGTACAAAAGGTGGAGTGGCTTAATAGGAATTGGTTTTCAAATATGGTGGACCCAGGTCAATTTCCTCATATAGGTCCCGATAATGAGTATAAATTGGAGCATAAGGACCTAATATCGCTTAGGCCAGGGAACTTGATATGGGATTAGACGATTGACGTGTATCTTAGTTTGTTGAAGTTACTTGAAGAATGTCTACGATGAGGCCGATATGAGCAGGGCAATTTTTATTTCATGCCTTGCTGTTTTTTCCAACTACTCCCACAATGGTTTAATTCTTACACCAACCTCTCGATGTCACAAAAGAATAAATATGACATTTTTGACGTGTTTCCATTTTTTTCAACTAGGGACAATGACCGGATTTGTCGGATTGTGATTTTGCATTTTTTTCGGTTAACGACAAAAACGAACATTATTTTGTTCGTTGTAGATATTAAGCAATGGAGTACTCATAGATTCTTTATATGATGATGCACCAAGTTACAAAATAAGTAGTCGATATCGACTACAAATAGAATATGTGGTACGTCTGCACTTTTGACTATTTGATTTTTCAATTATATTTATGTTATAGTGTCCTACTAATATTATGTTTGTCTAATATACAACGTGATTTTGTTGCGAACGCCCTTCGAATTTGGCGTCCCGATAAAAAAATCCCAAAGAAAAAAATGGTGTGGGCATTCAAGGCCAAGTGACCTAAACAAAAGAATGGTTTTGATTACGGAGTCTACGTGATGAAGTACGTTGACTACGCTATCCAAGGCATGTCTTTAGGGGAGGTTGACTGGTTCGAGAAAGATGCCTCCTTATTTAGATATAGAATTGTCCATGAATTGCGTAAGCATAAGGCTAGAGACATGCATTTTACCATTATAAACACTAGAGTTACGGATGTATCTTAATTTGTACATTGGATATTTACAATTAATTTATGTTGTGTATAATATTGGATTTACAGTTTGTGATCAATGAATTTTGTAGGTGTTGGTTTTGTTTGTGATATGACATTTATAGTTTGTGAATTTATGGATTTTGTTGTTGCTTTTGTTTGTGATATGATATTTACAGTTTGTAAATATTATGGATTGTAGTTGTTACTTTTGTTTGTGATAAGACATTTATAGTTTGTAAATATTATGGATTGTAGTTGTTGCTTTTGTTTGTGATATGACATTTACAGTTTGTAATATTATGGATTGTAGTTGCTGTGACGCCCCCAAATCTGGGTACCTTTAAACCTATATTCAGTGCTACACGGTACTATTCCTCCATATACATATATCTAAATATCTTAACATCATGAATGTAATTTGTAACGCCCCCAAATCCGGGTCTACCTTTAGACCCGAATCCAGTGCGTCACGGTGCTACCCATTCACTACAGTAACATTGACATAAAGGTAATTACTATATTATTACAATATGTCTTACTTTAATCCCAGGTTCTAAAACCATTACATCATTCGTTGTCATAATAATAAATAAATATTACAACAACAATAATAATAAGTCCTTCATAGTATAAGCTTATTACATATAAGGATAATAATCCTAAACGTTAGCTTTTCCTTTGCCTTTATCCCTCTGAGAACCTTCGGCAACCTCGGGCTTAACTGAAAACATTTAATTTATAGCAAGAATGAGCATACAATGGCTCATTAAGTATAACAGTCGAATAACAATAAAATCAAGAATCATGGCATGTGTCTTCAACAATTGAACAATAGTTGTGAAACAATCTGAATAAACAGAAATCATACTTTCGTTTTGTTTAAAACATTTTGAAACAAATATTGAGTGGTCAGAAGACCTCAAACGTTCTTTTTTATTCATAAATGGTTTCACCGTATTTCTATCGCAAACCGATGTACTTACGAGCACGTCTAGGTGATCAGCTTATAGTACTCTATGTTGATTAACACTCTACTTTAGACGACTATATGCGTCTGGTTAGGCACTTGCAGCCTTGCCGGAATATTCGACTGAAAACATTCCCTATTATAAGGGTTTTTCATATTAATCATGCAATGGAATCCTAACTGAAACAATTTAGCTGGATCATATTTCAAAGATTTATAATGCAATTGATAAAATATTTAAAACATGTGTCTACCCGAGTCAGGTGGCATTGACGATCCTCATAAACAGTTCATGAATAATAGAACTTGAAAGCTTTAATAGTTTATGCATAGCATAGCTTGAACACTTGAGAAAAGTTTTGAATTATTTGCACAATACAAAGTTGTACAAGTTTATAAAACTTGCCTTGTGCGTCTTCTAGAATTTATGCTAGATTGCCCTTCAAATGGCCTACACATTTAAGTTCACATATACGTACCAATTAATCACATATTGTATGCCAAATAATTAGTTTAGCTTAACCCTTAATTAATAATTAATAATCTTTTCTTTTTATTCTAGACTTAGTATTACTCCAGGACTTGGCATGACATTATGCAAGTTGCACAACGCTTGCCTAACATGTCTAAACAAACACCCACAACCCGAGCTCATAAAAGCTCTTCACTAGGCTTGGCACAGTACCGGTACCGCGGCGCCCGATTTCTAGTTCATTCCGGCATTATGGCGCCAGACTTGCAATAATCCGGCCTCCAGAAGCGGCGCTACGACGCCAGCTTTTACACTGAAAGCGGCGCTGCGGCGCCATGCTTAATTCATGCACAGATCGTTAAGCAGCACTGCAGCGCCAGCTTATTAGCCTATAAGCGGCGCTGCGGCGCCGTTCATCAGGGTCCATTTTTCATGTTTTTTGTAATTTTTCTCGTTTCGCCTAAATCGCTTCCGAATGTTGTAACTTCCTCATCCGTTATCAGAATGAGTCTGTTTTTGAAGC
This sequence comes from Aralia elata, assembly GCA_034770075.1. NCBI lineage: Eukaryota > Viridiplantae > Streptophyta > Magnoliopsida > Apiales > Araliaceae > Aralia > Aralia elata. Next base: position 40,048,139 of record CM068382.1, read on the forward strand.
CATTTCTAGCTATTAACATAATCTATAATTTCATCTGGACAACATAATTTTCCAAATCTTTAATGAGCCTAAAACTTGGCTCAATGTTCCTTATGGTTCATTAAGTGACGTTTTCGACGTTGAATTTTCAATTTACCAAAACTCGCTCGTTTGAAGTCGGATCGAGCTCGTTCTTGAGCCTACGACTCACAATTTTCATGAACTATAGAAGTCCTAACATATCGGACACATGATCTACTTACTAACTTGACCCCAAACATGGTTTCAAGCTAGGGTTTTCATCATTGAACGTCTTTTATTTAAATTTTTGCCATGACTTTGTCGTAGCATATTTTTATTTCGTTCCACTTGGAACATTTACAAGACTCATATATGTTCATTCCCTTCTTCTTAGACTTTATTAACTAATATGCAAATGATGGTTTTAAACTTTTCCATCAACAACGTTTATATACGATTTCATGCTTTCTTGGTTTTGGCTCTTTATTAGCATTATGTTCTCACTTTACATGCATTTACAGGGTAAATATTAAGTCCTCTAAGTTCATCATCCTTATTCCACCAAGATCCTTCCAATGATCCAACATAACAACAACATCTACCAATAAGCACTTCTATATTTAATAGAAAGCATAGAAGATAAAAACTAGTTTTAGGGTTTTAGGGTTTTACCTTTGCTTGCTTCTTGATTATCTAGACTTGGTAGCTTCTTTCCTTCCTTTCCTTCTTGAATCCAAGTGTTCTCTCCCTTTCTCTCTCTATTTAGCTATAATTTCTTTTCTTGCTTTTGAATTGGTGAGGATTTGTGAAGGAAATGCTTCCTATTTATAGGATTTCCAAGGCTTGGGCTAGTTTGGTTATTGTATAACCTTTGCTAGGGTTTGTAAGTAATCCCCTTAAGTTTGGTCTTGCTTGGTCATTTCCCTCTAACTTCTCAATCCTTGCTACCATGCCCTTGCCTAACCTAACCATGGTTGAGTTAATTCCACTAACCAAGACTTTTGAGTAGTATTAAATGATTACTTAGCTTATTGGAGAAGCTTTGCCAAGCTTCTCCAAGAAGCCACCCCATGGCCGGCCACCACCCCCTTGGGGTGGGTTGCTCTATTTCCTCTTTTGCCCACCCGTCGATCCATGGTTGATCCACTTTGATCCAATTAGGTTTTGGGCTTGTTTTAATATTTTTTAGGGCCAATCTTTAGGTCGATCCATGGTTGACCCACTTTGATCCAATTAGGTTTTGGACTTGTTTTAATATTTGTTCGGGCCAATCTTTGGGCTTTCTTAACAATTTGATTGGGCCTTGATTAAATTATTTTGGGCCTCTTATGTTACTTCCATTGGGCTCCCAAAAATAAAGCTTGTGACACCCCCAAATTCAGGTACCAATACCTCGAGTTTGGTGCTCACGATAAAGTACATCCATACACTTCTAAACAACATATGACAACTAATACGGAATAAATAAACATAGATTGTTTATTACAAAAGGTTTACTACGGTCCCAAGGTCTCTAACCTTAATCAAAATACATCATGAAATATTCAAATAATATAAATAGGTTCCATGATTACATAACGGAATAGTAACACATAAATGTTATTCACGCGACTATTCCTTAACCTTTTTTTTTGTTAAATACTCCTTAAGCTTTCCTTTGCCTTTGTCCGCTTTGGAATTCTCCGGCTTAACTGCAATTTGTTCATGATATAGCAAGAGTGAGCAACTGCTTTGCTCAACATGTTTAAAATGAATAATGAAGTTATATCATGAATGAATAAGAATAATAATCGCATAGTTCAACAATTTAAGAATATTGATGAGATAACTGAATAATATAACCAACGTTCAAATGAAGAAATGAATATTAATTATTTACTGCTAAGTGGTCCAATAGACCATGAACTTTTGGCCAACGAGTCAATCATTCAACCGACCCTTTTAAAACCTGGCCCCGTCAGTAGTACTTGAGAAGATTAGCCTCTTGTACCCCATGTATATGCATAACATTAAGTCCTGACTGCACCGGATAACCGATACTTATAGTCCCCTAATAAGGGTTGCTCTCTCAGTCCAAGAATCCGTACCAACTACTGGTTTGGATAACTTTAAATAAAATATTAACCTACATATGTCTAGCCGGAACAAATGGCGTAGACTATTCCTTAAACAGTTCATGAATGAAGAACTTAAATATTTCACAGTCCAACAACAAATCATGAATTTAAATGCACATAGTGCGAATATCAATAATTACCTTTGATGTGAAGTAATTGACAATAATTAAACCACTAATAAATTAAGTGAGATAGAGAATTTGCTCAAATATAACTTGAGTAAAGTCAGGAAACTTGCTCAATAAGTAAATTTAGTTAGGATAGGAAACTTGCCTCGAGCGTCTGCTACAGAATTATAAAATACGCTCTTCAAATACCTTACACATTTATTACATATTCACATAACAATTAATGACATAACGGATATCAAATATTAATTTATACTACTCTATAATGTTTCACACTTATTAAAAACAGAATATTAAACAAGGTTTTACACACTAGTTACGGCGTTACGACGCTTGCACGTCCGTACGCCAAACTTGCCCACTCGAACGCCCAAGTGACACGCAATTGCGTACACCTAGCATGCCCATTCGATTTATCTAATACTCATTGGTTAATGCTAAGTATCATTATAATTCATAACATTCATATTTTAGAACTTAAAACATCATAACTTAGCGTCGAAAACATTGCACATTGCACACGCGCATGTCCGACGCCCTCTGATTGTCTCCACCGCACAACAGTTCTAAAGATGGCCAATTTAGGAATTTTTCCCGACCTCAAATATTAAAACTTATTAAATAAAAGTTGTAGGTCTACTCTTTCTCATTCCGGATCATCTTGAATCACCTCAATCCGAGTTCGTATGAGAAAGTTATGCCCGTTTTACTACAGAAGGTCAAAGTTGTCCAGCACATACGTCGCGCGCGCGCCCAACTCCAGCATGGCAGCACGCCCGCGCCCACTCCAGCGTGCCCACGCCAAGCTACGACATCCCACACTCAGCTGTTCGCGATTTTCGCCCTTCCTTCACTCCAATCCTCATAACTTCTTCTCTAGACGTCTAAATCAGTCTATTTCGGACTCTATGGACTCCTAAGACATAGAGCTACAACATATCAAAAATTTACAGGCACCCATTAACATTAACATGCTCAAATCCTTGACCAAAACTCAAGTTCATACTATGTTTTCCACTATCATTCATATGATTTGCTTCAAATTACTATAACTCCCTCATCCGGAGTCGAAATGAGGTGATTCCAAAGCCTAAGGCTTCGTAACTCAATATACTTTAACTACCCAGAAGCTTAGAATCTCATGAAACACCTTAATTCTAGAAATGGATTCAATGGGCACTATTCATCTGTACTTTGTTTTCTAACATGTTTTAGCGAAACTCTTGGTACGAATTCATTTTAACACCTTTTTACTCCATTCGAACTGGGATATTCTCATAACCTATGGAAGTATAACGTTATAATAACAAACAACAATTTTAAACATAAAAGGTAGCTACAAAAGTCCTCTAAATCATTCCATTGTCCATAATTATCCATTTTCGTCCGTTTTCCTCCTCCTTATGTATGGGTTCGAATTTCATTCATTCTTGTTCCACTTTCATGTTATTAATGGTTTATAAAACTTTTGAACATCATTATTAATCATTCATAAACAATCAAAAACAACCATAACAACAACTTCAACCTAACGAGTTAGAAGCTTAAGAAATAAAGAAAACTTGAAACTAAGGAGAAATGGATTTGGGTAGGTTGTTTACCTCTTGTAGCTACTTCTTGGATGATAGAACTCCTCTAGAGCTTTGCCAAAACCTTTCCTCAAACTCCTTGAGTTCTCCCGAACTCCTTTTTTCAAGCTTAGCTCACACCCACTTGTTTCTCTCTCTAGAATGGTGAAGGTTTAATGAAGAAGATGAAGATGGAGAAGATGAAGTTCTCTCTCTCTCCTCTTCTCTTGCTTAGCTCTCAACTTTTTACTATCTTCTCTTGCCTAGCAATGAACTAAAGTTATGCTTGAATGGGGAGAGGAGGAATCGGATGAGATGGTGTGGGAGAAGGAAATGGGTTTGCTACCTACCCTCTTCTTCTCTTTTCTAAAGTTGGCTATGGGAGAGATTATGGAAAATGAGAAGTAAAGGTGTTGAACATGTTGCCTTATTAGGCCTAATCAATTAGCCAAAATAATTGCTAACACACTTCCTCCTTTTCATCCCATTTTTGCTCCTTGTCCCCTAATTTGTCTCCCTTATTGCCAGACAATGCACAAATACTTGCATAAATACTGACATGAATACCTCTACCCATTTGGATCTTTTCTCTCTCCACATCACACGTATGCTACTCCCTTAATTTTGCTTTCTAATTTAAATCCCTACTTGGGTCATGCAAATGGTTAGGTAAAATTAATAAATACGGGGTTTGTCCATTTTTTGGAACACCCATATTAAACATTTTGGGTACTAATTAAATCACCACTAGGCTCAAATAAAAATTCTAACATTTGGAAAAATTATCTCTTCGCATACACACTTTGGCGAAATTAACAGAAATCAAAAAAGATGTAAAAATATTTTGGCATGAATAGTAACTCGTGAATATTCGACACTTCCTCCCGTATAATGCTTCATATGGCGGCATGCCAATACTCGCATGATAACTGTTATTATAGGCAAACTCCACTAATGGTAGGTGATCATCCCAGTTGCCCTTCAAATCCATCACACACGCTCTAAGCATGTCTTCATGCGTCTGAATCATTCGTTCGCTTTGCCCATCCGTTTGAGGATGATACGCCATACTCAACCTCAACTGGGTTCCCAACCTTACTTGCAAGCTCTTCCAGAAGACGTGAAACGCAGATCTCTGTCAGACACAATAGATACCGGCACTCCATGTCGTGACACAATCTCTTTCATATATAACTTTGCTAACTGCTCCAGATTGTATCTTATCTTGATCGGTAGAAAATGTGCAGATTTAGTTAAATGATCCACGATCACCCAGATCGCGTCGTAACCCTTCTGAGTTGGTGGAAGCAATGTCACAAAGTTCATTGTGATATGTTCCCACTTCCACTCCGGAATCTCCAGCGGTTGTAGCAGCCCACCCAGTTTCTGATGTTCTACTTTTACCCTCTGACATGTCAAACACCGTCCAACACATTCCGCGACCTCCCTTTTCATGTTTAGCCACCAGAAGTGATGGCGCAAATCCTGATACATCTTGGTACTACCAGGGTGTATCGAATACCTTGTAGAATGAGCTTCTTACAGAATCTCTTCTCTCAACTCCGGAACCATCGGTATCCAAATCCTCCCTTCAAACCTTAGTAGTCCCGTGCTATCAATTTTGTACTTCAAGTCTTCGCCTTCTGAAATCCTCTTCTTTATTCTGACACACTCTTCATCCTGCTCTTGAGTCTCCTTTATTTTATCTAGCAAGGTCAGATTTGCCTCCATTGCATACAATTTCTCATCTGTATCTTTCAGATACTTGACCTCCAACTCCAGTCTTTCCATCTCTTTTATCAGTTCTTCTTGAGCTGTCAGCATCATCAACTTTTCTCCGCCCTTCCTACTTAGAGCATCAGCTACTACATTGGCTTTACTGGGATGGTACATAATTTCACAATCATAGTCCTTGATCAACTCCAACCATTGCCGCTGCCTCATATTTAGCTCCTTTTGAGTGAAGATATACTTCAGACTTTTGTGGTCTGTGTATATTTCACACTTCTCTCCATACAAATAGTGCCTCCAAATCTTCAGAGCAAACACTACTGCTGTTAGTTCCAAATCGTGAGTTGGATATCCCTTCTCATAGTCCTTTAGCTGTCGTGGCGCGTATGCAATGACCTTCCCATGCTGCATCAATACACACCTAAGGCCTTTATGTGACGCATCACTATACACTACAAATCCCCCTGTATTATTGGGTAGTGATAACACATGTGTTTCACTAAGTTTCTTCTTCAATTCCAAGAAACTTTTCTCACACTTATCCGTCCATACAAACTTCACAGTCTTCCTTGTCAAATTTGTCAACGACATCGCTATCTTCGAAAAGTTCTGGATAAACCTCCGATAGTAACCTGCTAATCCCAAGAAACTTCGGACTTCTATCGGTGTCTTCGGCTGCTCCCAATTTATCACCGCCTCCACCTTTGCAGGATCTACTGAGACACCATCCTTGTCAATTACGTGCCCCAAAAATTGCACCCTTTGTAACCAAAATTCGCACTTGGAAAATTTTGCGTACAACTTCTCCTTTCTCAGCGTCTCCAATACTATCTTCAGATGCTCGACGTGCTCATCCTCCATCTTCGAGTAGACTAAAATGTCATCTATAAACACGACAACAAACTTATCCAAGTACTGCTTGAACACTCTGTTCATCATGTCCATAAATGCTGCTGGCGCATTTGTCAGCCCAAACGACATCACCAAAAACTCAAAGTGACCGTATCGAGTTCTGAATGCTGTCTTCGGTATATCCTCCTTTCTCACCTTCAGCTGGTGATATCCTGTCCTCAAGTCGATCTTCAAAAAATACCTCACCCCCTTAAGTATGCACACAAGCCAATCATATTTGATATGATGTAGCATATACTTTGTAATCTTAATCATTTATTAATAAAAGAATTGATTTTCTTAAAAGAAATTTTATATTATCTACATGGTGCTGTTATATTAAATATGATAAACCCATAGTTTTGAGCAATGTTTTTAGAATCATGATGGTGATCATGCTAATGAGATCTAAATTCTAGATAGCTCACAAACTAAAATCGTTCCTAATCGTTGGATTACTAAATAGGGGATTAGTGAATTCGGATAGATTAGTACATACGTTGCTTGCTCTTAAGAAGAGGATGATTGATCTCATAATCATTTGTGTGGAGACACTAAAGCAAGTATGTAGGTGCTTATTGGAGAATAAGTTCACTGAACGTGGCTCGCTAAGGAATACCTAATGGAGTTTTACTCGCCTGTCAATAGGAATTCCTATAGTGATAGTAGTACAAGTGATCCTTGGACTTGAGATCATCATAGTATCTTGTGTATGATGAGTTATACTTTGACATGTCCCTTAAGACCTTTAGGGTATATCAAAGGGAATGATTGGGTATAATAAGTTGTACATGGAGATAGGTGAATGATCAACAAAGAATCTACCACGTCTAGTAAAAGATGTGAATGTCCTATGTGATTCGATAAATGACAACTCAGTAGTCCTTGGTCAAGGCAGAATGAAAAATTAGAAAGGAGTTTCTAATTTGCATTATTTAGAGTTGTGCATTTGGGAATCGAAATACATATAATTAAATAAAATAAGACTTGACAGTAATTTCATGTCTTATATTTAATTGGGACATTGTACGGTAGAAGAATTGAATTGTACGATAACTATTCACTGAGAGGTTCTTTTGTGATTAATGTTGAAATCTATATTATCTGGAAAGTCGTTGATCGCTAAGGGGGCTTACCCTTATTATAGAATAAATATTATTTATTTAAATGAATTAAATAGTTTAATTTATTTATTTAAATAAGATTAGAATTGTTCTAATTGATTTATTCACAACCGGTTTAATATGGAGAACCTAAAGGGTCACACCACAAAAGGAAAATATTTATTTAAGAAGTAAATGGCATAATTGTAATAATAAGTTAAGTGTATTTAATTTAATCTATGGAGATAGAATAAATTAAATAACTTAATATTTATTATTTAATATTTTGAAAATATTAAATATAAATTAATAAGAGGAGTCTTATTATTATTATTACTATTACTATTATTTAATTCCTAATAGGGATTGAGAATTAATTAATAGAAGTAGTCACACATGAATTCCTAATTGGATTAGGAGCATAATTAATTAAAGGAGTTTAATTATAATAGAAACCCTAATCCTAAATAGTTTAGGGAAGGGTTTTCTTACATCTATAAATAAGAGGAGTCTTATCATAGATTAAGGTTACACACTCTTGCATTAGATTGTGGAGAGTACTTACAATTTCTGTAGAGATAGAAACTAGGGTTTTGCCAGTACCCAACTTCTTGAATACCTATTCTTCCTTGGTGGATCACCTCTAGAGGCCAAACACTTAGGTGGCTAACGTTGATCAAAGGAAGGAATCTCATTGGTGGAATTCGAGAAGATTACGAAGGACTAGGAGTTGAACTTGTACCCAAGGAAGCTTTGATCTACGAGGGTATAATTCTTATTCTCTTTCTCTTTCTTTTAATTGATAATTAAACACAAGGATAGATCATGGTGATGGTTTGTATTAAAATTTTAAAATACGTTTTATCATACTTCTGCTCTATTTATGTAATTTGATTACATGTTCGCGTCATATACAAACCTAACAGTATTTACTTAGTACACCTATGCTAAACAAAGTAAAGATCAGAGTATAATGCATTCGATATAATAAAGGATGATAATATATTTTATATCATTAAGTTCGGTTACATCGTTCTCAGTACTAAGTTATTACAACAAAGCCTTATAAAAGACTTGAATTATTCAAAAAAATAATTAAAACTAATTAACATGTCCTTTTCCTTTGTCTGTCCCATAAGTGCCGAGATTATCATTTAAAACTGCAAAAGAAGATATATGCAAAAATGAGCTATAAATGCTCAATAAGTTCATTAGAAAGCGTAAACACAATGTGTTTGGTTTGAAAGATGTCAATGATGTATAACTGAGGGTTTTGTACATGAACCATATATTTCAATTAGTTATATCAGTCTTCAATGACTTAGAACCGCTTGATTTCGGATATCTGGTAGGGGATCAGCCTAACCAATATCCTAGGAGTATGCATATCATCCTACAATTTTGTGTCGATATATAATCAACATTTACCACCACCTTATATCAAGGTGTTTCAGTTCACCTTACATCAAGGTGTTCCATTTCTCAGTATAAGATGTCGTACCAAAACAATTTGGTTTGACATAACATTTTACTCTCGAATAAACAATATATGAATAATGATTCATTTCATAAGTTATGCTGAACAAGAAGCAATAACTTCACAATAATTGATAGCAAGATGTAATAGACTTGCTTAAATGTAACAAGGTTAGAAGACTTGCCTCGTATATCTTTTACAGTTAATATAACGGTCTAAACGTTCGTCGTAAATCCTACACGATTATAAGTTTATGTAGACAAATAAGCGTTTAACGATTAAATCTTTTAAGTTCTATTTCGGGTATCATAACCGCATATAAATAAGACTTCTTCTACAATATATGAAATAATTTGAGCATTATAACTGCTTACAGAATAAATATTTTTCAACTATATTTAAAATAAATTGAGCATTATAACTGCTTGAAAAATGAATATTCGGTTACTATGGTTGAAATAAATCGGGCATTATAGCTGCTTATAAAATGAATATTCGGCTATTATATTTAAAAAAATTTCAACATTATAACAGCTTATAAAATGAATATATTTACTAAATAGTTGAAGAAATTCAGACATAGTAACTGCTTATAAAAGTATATATTTTCTAACATATAAGAGAAATAAATCGGACATTATAACTGCTTGTAAATAGGACTTTTGTACTATATACTTAAAATAAATCGGACATTATAACTGCTTATAAAAGTATATTTTTACTAAATATATATAAAGAAAAATAAAAATAATAACCACTAGAGTAATACCTCTTGTAGTTGCTAGCTTTACTTCCAATCGCGCAGCGCTTTGATGCTTATAAAGTAATTTTTATCTCATAATATAAATATAGAGTGTTTTTGCTCTTGAACTGCTCTTGAAAAATAGTAAGGAATGAATGAACTGAGCTTGCTATTTATAGAAAAATTAAGTTTCACTAATTGCACATTAGGGGCTCGGCTTATTACACTTTGGACCCTAGCATATTCTTAAAATATTCTTCTAAGCTCCTCAATGAAAATATCTTCCAAGCTCGACAATGAAGCTTGCAATTGAACCTATCTTCTAAGCTCTTCAATGAACATATCTTTAAGCTCGACAATGCAGCTTGCAGTCTAAGCTCCTTAATGAAAATATCTTCTAAGCTCGACAATGCAGCTTGCAATTAAATCTATCTTCTAAGCTCCTCAATGAAAATATCTTACAAACTCGACAATGCACCTTGTTACTTTAAGCACGACAAATCACTTTGTCATTCTTAAGCACGATACAGCAACTTGTCAAAAATAATTTGTCAGGATGTTTCTTGGTAAAATTGTGGAAAACACGACAAATCATTTTGTCAATGTAAGCACGACTAAACAGCTTGACAAAAAAATTTTATTTGACCTAATTCATCATTTACATAATATAATCACAAAACACCTGTTTCGAAATATCATTTCAATTTTTATTAAGCACATATGTTACAAACTTCAAATCTCAATAGGGTTTATGGTTTTAAACTTCTCGATATCTAGTTTTACATTATACGTTCTAATTCTAAACGTATACGATAATGTTTTCGAATCGTATTAGGTTTTCAAAGATTACCTGAACAGCCGTTCATCAGAATATATCATCACATAACACAAAGTCGGAATAAGAAATTTCATTTAATAAACACATAATTTACATATACAAATCTTATTTGGGTTTCGAATATTACAAGTTGTAACATGTTCCAAATATCTACTAGGTGCTATGTCTATGGTTTCATTTCGTTTCGACGTCCGGGACGGGTTTTGGTATTTTTTCGACTATTTTTTAAGTTTTTTTTTAATTTATACAAGTTCGACAAACGAGCTGATAACTCGACCTCCGGATCTTGTAAACGTGTCCCGTAAGTGGTAACATGTTTCAAATATCTATTAGGTGCTATGTCTATGGTTTTGTGTCGTTTCGACGCCCGGGGCGAGTTTTGGTTTATATGTTGCTAAATGTTCTTTAATATGTGCAAGTTCGACAAATGGGCTAATAACTCGGCCTCTGGATCTCGGAATCGAGTTCTGTAAGTTGTAACGTGTTTCAAATATCTATTAAATACTATGCCTATGGTGTCGTGTCGTTTCGACGCCCGGGACGGGTTTTGGAATCTTTTTCAACTATTTTTCTAAGTTTTCTTTTTAATTTATACAAGTTCGGCAAATGAGCTGATAACTCAGCCTCCGGATCTCGGAATCGAGGCCCGTAAGTTGTAACATATTTCAAATATCTATTAGGTGTTATGTCTATGGTTTCATACCGTTTCGACGCCCGGGGTGGGTTTGGTCTATATGTTGCTAAGTGTTCTTTAATATGTGCATGTTCGAAAAATGAGCTGATAACTCGGCCTCCAAATCTCGAAATCAAGTTCCATAAATTGTAACATGTTCCAAATATCTATTAGGTACTATGTCTATGATTTCGTGTCGTTTTAACGCCCGGGGCTGGTTGTGGTAACTTTTTCGAATATTTTCCTAAGTTTTTTTTAATTTGTACAAGTTCGGCAAACGAGTTGATAACTCGGCTTCCGGATCTCGGAATCGAGTCCCGTAATTTGTAACATGTTCCAAATATCTATTAGGTGCTATGTCTATGGTTTCGTGTCGTTTTGACGCCCGGGGCGGATTTTGGTCTATATGTTGATAAGAATTCTTTAATATGTGCAAGTTCGGCAAACGGGCTAATAACCCGGCCTCCAGATATCGGAATCGGGTCCCATAATTTGTAATACATTCTAAATATCTATTAGGTGCTATGTATATGGTTTCGTGTCCTTTCGACGCCCGGGGCGGGTTTTGGTATTTTTTCGACTATTTTTCTAATTTTTTTTTTAATTTATACATGTTCGGAAACAAGCTGATAACTCGGCCTCCGGATCTCAGAATCGAGTCCCGTAAGTTGTAACATATTCTAAATATCTATTAGGTGTTATATCTATAGTTTCGTGCCGTTTCAACGCTCGGGACGGATTTTGATATCTTTTTCGACTATTTTTCTTAGTTTTTTTAATTTATACAAGTTCGACAAACAAACTGATAAGTCGGCCTCCGGATCTCGAAATCAAGTCCCATAAATTGAAACATGTTTCAAATATCTATTAGGTGCTATGTTTATGGTTTCGTGTCGTTTCAACGCCCAGGGCGGGTTTTGGTCTATATGTTGGTAAGTGTTCTTTAATATGTACAAGTTCGGCAAACGGGCTAATAACTCGGCCCCCAGATCCCGAAATCGAGTCCCGTAAGTTGTAGCATGTTCCAAATATCTATTAGGTGCTATGTCTATTCGTTCGTGTCGTTTCGACACCCGAAGCGGGTTTTGGTATCTTTTACGACTATTTTTCTAAGTTTTTTTTTAATTTATTCAAATTCGGCAAACTTGTTGATAACTCGGCCTACTGGTATCGAAATCGAGTCCTGTAAATTAAAACATGTTCTAAATATCTATTAGGTACTATGTCTATGGTTTCGTGTCGTTTCGACGCCCGGGGCGAGTTTTGGTCTATATGTTGCTAACTGTTATTTAATATGTGTAAGTTCGGCCAACGGGCTAATAACTCGGCCTCTGGATCTCGGAATCGAGTCCCGTAAGTTGTATCATGTTCCAAATATCTATTAGATATTATGCCTATGGTGTTGTGTCATTTCGATGCCCAGGACGGGTTTTGGAATCTTTTTCGACTATTTTTCTAAGTTTTTTTTAAAATATATACAAGTTCAGCAAACGAGCTGATAACTTGACCTCCGGATCTCAGAATCGAGTCTCGTAAGTTGTAACATGTTTCAAATATCTATTAGGTGCTACTTCTATGGTTTCGTGCCGTTTCGACGTCCGAGGCGGGTTTTGGTATATATGTTGCTAAGTGTTCTTTAATATGTGCAAGTTCGGCAAACGGGCTAATAATAACTCGGCCTCCGGATCTCGGAATCGAGTCCCGTAAGTTGTAATATGACACCCCCAAATTCGGGTACTTCGTTTCCTCAGGATTTAGTGTTCACTATCCATATACATCTCATCACGTCTAATTACCCATCAATCATAATGGAAATACTATTAATTAAAATAGGAATCTCCCATTAAAGGGTTACAACATCATTCATAAATAAATCCCAGGTCATCTAACCTTAAATAAACATCAATGCGGAAACATAAATTAAGTCTATTACATAAACATCATTTAATCAAATAAAAACAAGTCTTCATCACTTGTTTGCTTTTCCTTTGCCCTTACTAGTGGATGACTCATCAGTTCTTTCAACTTTAGCTGCAATGTTATTATGCAAGGGTGAGCAATGATTACCCAGCAAGTATAACAACAACAGTAATAATAACATGCGAAATAATTAACGGATATTGAATAATCGAAGATTCAGCACTTGCTCTTTCCTGTCAACTATCTGAACATGCTCTTCTTCGTAAGACAAATCTTTCTCAACTTGCAGGGGTCATACTCTATTACATGTTTGTAGTCGGGTTTGTATGGTCGTAACACCAAGACATGAAAGACATTGTGGATGTGTTCTAGCGCTGGAGGTAAAGCTACCTCATATGCGACCTCACCAACTCTTCTTAATACTTCAAAGGGTCCAATGAACCTCGGGCTCAGTTTTCCCTTCTTACCAAAACGAATCTTCCCTTTCCAGGGAGATACTTTCAAGAAAACATAGCTACCAGACTCAAACTCTCAATTCTTACGATGTTGATCGGCGTACTTCTTCTGTCTATCCTGAGCTGCTATCAATCTTGCCCTGATCACTTTGACGATTTCTGTGGTCTGTTGTACCAGTTCTGGTCCGAGCAATTGACGTTCGCCAACTTCATCCCAACATAATGGAGTTTTGCACTTTCTACCATACAACGCTTCGTAAGGCGGCATACCAATACTTGCGTGGTAACTGTTGTTGTAAGCAAATTCCACTAATGGTAGATGATCATCCCAATTTCCTTTGAAGTCCATAATGCAAGCTCGTAACATATCTTCCAATGTCTGAATCGTTCTTTCGCTATGTCCTCGGTCTGTGGATGATATGTTGTACTCATACGTAACTGCGTTCCCAAGCATTCCTGCAGTCGTTTCCAAAAGTTCGATGTGAAGCGTGGATCCCTATCTGAGACAATAGATATTGGAACACCGTGCCTCGAAATAATCTCCTTCACATACAACTTCGCCAACTGATCTAGGTTGAATCTGATCTTGATCGGTAGAAAATGTGCTGATTTCGTCAGTCGATCTACGATAACCCATAGAGAGTCGAAACCTTTGTGAGTTGTCAAAAGACCTACTACGAAATCCATGGTGATGTGTTCCCATTTCCATTATGGAATTTCTAACGGTTGTAATAGCCCACTTGGCCTCTGATGTTCGGCTTTAACTTTCTGACATGTCAAACACTTGGCTACACAATCGGCGACGTCTCTCTTCATATTCGGCCACCAAAAATATTGTCGGAGATCTTGGTACATCTTTGTACTTCTCGGATGAATTGAATATCTTGAATTATGAGCCTCACTCAAAAATTTCTCCTTAACCACTTGTACTGGCAGAACCCAAATTCTTCTCTCGAATCTCAATACTCCATCGTTATCAACTTTAAATTTCACTTCATCACCTCCAGATATTCTTTTCCTGATTTTTTCACATTCTTCGTCATGCATTTGTGCTTCCTTAACTTTATCCACCAAAGTTGAACCGATTCTCAGTTGAAATAATCTTTCGTCACACTCCTCCAAAAGTTTCACGTCCAACTCCAATTTCGCCATTGCTGTAATTAACTCCTCTTGAGCGGTTAACATAAATAATTTCTCCCGTCCCTTTCTGCTTAAGGCGTCGGCCACAACGTTCGCTGTACCCGGATGGTATAAAATCTCGCAGTCGTAATCTTTTATTAATTCCAACCATCTCCTTTGTCGCATGTTCAGATCTTTCTGTGTAAAAATATATTTCAGACTTTTGCGGTCTGTATATATTTCACACTTCTCCCCGTAAAGATAGTGCCTCCATATCTTCAAAGCAAACACCACCACGACCAATTCCAAATCATGGGTAGGATACCCCTTCTCATAGTCCTTTAATTGTCGTGATGCATACGCAATGACCTTACCGTTCTGCATAAGAACATAGCCTAGTCCTTTATGCGACGCATCACTATACACCACAAAATTTCCTGTGCTATCTGGTAGAGACAACACAGGCACCGTACTCAACTTCTTCTTTAATTCTTGAAAACTTTCCTCACACTTCTCCGACCAAACGAACTTCACCGTCTTCCTAGTCAAATTCATCAACGAAGTTGCGATTTTGGAAAAATCCTGAATGAATCTCCTTTAGTAACCTGCCAATCCGAGGAAACTCCTTACTTCTGATGGTGTTTTCGGCTGATCCCAGTTAAGCACTGCTTCAACCTTTGACGGATCCACCGAAATTCCATCCTTGTCAATCACATGTCCAAGAAATTGCACTCGTTCTATCCAGAATTCACACTTTGAAAATTTAGCGTACAACTTCTCTCTTTTTAACGCTTCCAATGTCAACTTCAGATGTTCTGCATGCTCTTCCTTGGTTTTGGAATAAATTAGAATATCGTCAATGAATACTACTACAAACTTATTCAAAAACGGCTTAAACACCCTGTTCATTAAGTCCATGAATGCTGTAGGAGCATTCGTTAGACCAAATGACATTACCAGAAATTCGTAATGACCATAACGAGTTCTGAACGATGTCTTCGGTACATCTTCCTTCCTCACCTTCAACTGATGATACCCACTCCTCAAATCTATCTTCGAGAAATATTTAGCTCCTTTCAACTGATCAAACAAGTCGTCGATTCTTGGTAACGGGTATTTATTCTTAATCGTAACCTTGTTCAACTCCCTGTAATCAATGCAAAGTCGCATCGATCCGTCTTTCTTTTTAACAAACAATACTGGCGCTCCCCACGGCGATACGCTCGGCTGAATATACTTCTTATCTAAAAGTTCTTGTAGCTGCACCATAAATTCTTTCATCTCTACTGGGGCCATACGGTACGGAGCTTTCGATATCGGGGCAGTTCCTGGCGCCAAATCGATTACAAACTCAACTTCCCAATCTGGCGGAAGTCTTGGCAAATCGTCAGGAAAGACGTCTACAAAGTCCCTTACAACAGGTATCTATTCTAATTTTGGACTCTCTTTTCGAGTATCAACTATGTAGGCTAAGTATCCCACATAGCCTTGTCTTAACAACTTCCTGGCCTGCATCATCGTCAGACAACTCGCTTGTCTAGGCGATTTGCTGCCATAAAATACTACCTTTGATGGAGTCATAAGGTTAATACGTTTCTTTTGGCAATCAATTATGGCTCCATAATTGAATAGCTAATCCATTCCCAAAATAACGTCGAATTCTCCAAGTTTGATTGGAATAAGATCTACAGTCATCACGTTTCCTTTAATATTCACTTTACAGTTCTTGTGTACGTACCTAATAGGAATTACTTCCCTATTCATAATTTCTATGTTCAAAGGGTAATCTAATTCCTCCTTAGGCAATTCTAAGTTCTTAGTAAAGTCATCGGATATAAATGAACAAGTAGCACCTGAATCAAACAATACATAAACATCTATATTATTGATCGGAATGATACCTGACACCACATCGCGAGACTGCACGACATCTTGTACGGTCATGTTGAAAGTCCTAGCAGTAGGTCAGTTTGTTGGTGATGATTCAGTTATAGTTAATGTATTACCACCACTGTTCCCCTTGTTACCTCCTGTTCCTGCTCCTCCTGCTGCCTTCTTGGGACAATCCCTAGCCAGATGATCCTTTGATCCGCATGTGAAACAAGCACCATTCTTTAGATTCGGACAATTCGGGACTATGTGGCCCTCCTAGTTGCAATTATAGCAAACTCTCTTCCCCTTTAGGCAAATCCCCACGTGATTCTTTCCACATGTAACACATGCTTCTACCTTCTTCTTCTGACCTCCTTGCTGATTTCCAGTAGATCCGTTATCATTCCACTTCCTCTTCTGGTTATGGCCTCCAATGTTACTACCACCCGCTTTGTTATTTTCATTCTCACCTTTCTTCTTCTGCTCCTGGTTATACCTAGTCAGAGCATTACTTCCACCTTCGGCGATAATCGCCTTCTCCAAAACTCCGGTAAAAGTGTTCAATTAGAACATTGACACCTTGCTGTACAACCACGGCTTCAATCTTTGTTCAAATCTCCTCGCCTTCCTCTCATCCGTATTCACTTGGTAAGTTGCGAACCTAACCAACTCATTAAACTTTGCCCCGTAGTCCAGTACAGTCATGGTACCCTGTTTCAACTCTAGAAATTGAATCTCCATCTGGTTACGCGAGCTCGTCGGAAAGTACATCTCGAAGAACACCTCCTTAAATCTATCCCATGTGATTACACCCTAACCTCCTCGAACCTTATTCGCCTGCCACCAATAGCTGGCCTCTGATTTAAGCATGAACATTGCAAATGAAGTCTTTTGGTCATCACTAACCCTAGCAACGTCAAATACTTTCTCCATTTCCATCACCCAAGTTTGGGCTTCGATCGGGTTCAGGGAACCCCTAAATTTTGGCGGTCCTACCGCTTTGAAATCTTTAAATGACGTCACTGGTGGAGCTTGCGGCTGATTCGCAAGTGCTCCAGCCAAAAAGTTCACCAGCTGCTGAACAGGATTAGCATTGGCGTCGTTGTTGTTAGTAGAGCTCTCCTGAGCTTGTTGACATGGTTGGCGTCTTGGCGGCATTTTCTGTTCAAGAATATGCGCTTATTAGATTAACACTCAATTTTCTTAAGTGTTCAACATTTAACTCAAACAATTCATGTTAAACATTTAACACATAACATCTTCAAATAAAACTAATATTTCATTAATTCAAAGGTCTTAAACATAGAAAGATAGCATCACTGCTATTTACATCAACTACCCCAAGATCAAACAATCTCTAGGATTAAATAGTCATATTCCATTGTGTATAATCACGCTGGAATTTACATCATAAACTACCATAAATATTTACACATAATTCAAAATGTCCCTATCACGGCCTACTAAGGCATCAAACTGCCTTCTTACGTTCTTCCTCCATGATACGGAGCATCGTCCTGCAATCCAACATATACCATGACAAGTCATCGAACTGAACTGGATAATGGAAAACTCGATCCTGGGCCCTATCAATCGCTATCTGGAACGTGTAGTCTGTCTCCTCAATCTTAGCCTTCTTTGCCCGTTCGCCTTCTTCGGAAATCTCTGCACGTCGAGCATTATTCATCCAAGCATCCTCTACTCTAGCACGTTCCGCTGACTCCTCACTCAAATCATCTTTCAGTTTCTGAATCTCAAGTTTCATCTTCTCATTCTCAACTAAAAGGTCTTCCTTTTGGCTTTCTGTCTGAACTAACTTCCATTCTACGTCTCCAAGACGTATATCAAGATCCTCGATCTTCTCATTCTTCTGATCTGTGAGAGTCTGGAGTCTATTTGCCTGTCCCTCCAATTCTCTGACTCTATCTTGCAACTCTATGGTACAATCATACAAGGCATCGTACATCTCGGCATCGATAGAGGTAAGGGGTACCTCCTCGGAATCCTCATCATCCTCCTCAGCCTCTACCTCCTCAGGATCCTCCTCTGGATCAGACTCAGGCTCATACTCCTGACCCATAACCGTGATCAATGGAGATGGCTCTCTGTGTATCAACTGCTCCCAGATAACATGGATATCACGGGGTTCCTCCTCTCCAGCCACTCGGGGCTCAACATCCCTAGGTTGACTGAATCCTCCAACATCCGACATCCTGACAACAAAGTTTAAATTTTAATTAATACTCGGCACTAGTCACAACACATAGGTTGTTAACACATAAGCACATAGCACATAAAGTCTTTTATTATCTTTAATGAATTTCCTTAATTCATTCCTTAGAACTCGATGAGAGTTTATCACCACTATATTTTCTGACTCTTAAAAGGCTACTACCCTAAGGTTTTCCCACCTAAGGTTCATAACCTACAGCTCTGATACGAACCTGTTACACCCCCAAATCCAGGTACTTCGTTTCCTCAGGATTTGGTGTTCACTATCCATATACATCTCATCACATCTAACTACCCATTCAATCATAATGGAAATACTATTAATTAAAATAGGAATCTCCCATTAAAGGGTTACACCATTATTCATAAATAAATCCCAGGTCATCTAACCTTAAATAAACATCAATGTGGAAACATAAATTAAGTCTATTACATAAACATCATTTAATCAAATAAAAACAAGTCTTCATCACTTGTTTGCTTTTCTTTTGCCCTTACTAGTGGATGGCTCATCAGTTCTTTCAACTTTAGCTGCAATGTTATTATGCAAGGGTGAGCAATGATTGCCCAGCAAGTATAACAACAACAATAATAATAACATGCAAAATAATTAACGGATATTGAATAATCGAAGATTCAGCTTCTGAGTCAAGAATATAAAACAAGATTCAAAAGACCGTCTGAGGGTCTTAAGACCACGAACTATGTCCCAAGTTATCAAGTATTTCTACTTTAAACCTTTAACACTCGTAAGACTATATGAACCTTACTTCTCGTACTCAGGGAGATCAGCCCTTTGTACCATGTATGTGCACAACATCTTAACGCTCACGCGTAAATAAAATCCCCTGTATAAGGGTTGTTCATCTCAGTTTGACATCGGAGTCTGCACCAAAGGAAGTTTGGTTTGGATTTACTTTAATAATGTTTCTAGAATTTAGAACACTCATCAACTATGGACTAGTCGAATCAATAAGGTTTCGCTAGTCAATCAAGGTTCAATAAAATGTAATAAATATTCAAGAATCAAAGACTAAATCTCGCAAAAGTACGATTGGGTAAATTCTGTATAACTGAAGTATTGCAAAAAGGAAGATCAAACTTCTCATTGAAGTTATGAAATTGAATGAATTAGGAATAATAACTTGCTCAAGTAAGTAATAGCATTATGAAGTTCGCATTCTAAGACAATGAAATTTAGGGACTTGCGTAGTTGAAATCAAGGTAATGTTAGGAAACTTGCTCTCAACGAAATAAAAGATCAAGGGTAGAAAAACTTGCCTTGTGCGTAGATTACAAAATAAAGTACACGTTCCTTAATCACCTATACATCCGGTTTATAAAGCAGTAACAAAATTAGTTACAGTATTATAAACACTTCAGGATTCATTCACATCAAATTTTCATTCTAACATCTCAATTGTTTTCTGATTATTAATCTCACTTCAGAAGTTGTAAGTTTAATAATTATAGCAATATCATACTTATGAATTCTTAAAACTTAATGTTAATTTAAGGTCTATCAATCTCTATATTCTATAGTCAGCAAGTACATGCATTCAATTCAACATCTTGGTATTCGTTCAACACATTAATCTAAGTTTTAAACATGCATAGGGTGACATAGCTTAATGACAAGGAAAGAAAATTTTTAACTTTTCCTGCACTGAGCTCGTCGGGGCGAGAAAACTCAGTTCAATGAGCTCGCCTGTAACGATCGGGAATTTTAATTTCCTTTTAACCCGAGTTTATATGTGAATGCAATGAAAATTTTGTTTTTATTTATATTATTATGTGTTATGTGCTTAAAAGTTGTGTTACAACCTAGAATATGTGTATGTGTTGAATTTTACGTGTTATAGTTTTGTTTAAGTGAATAATTGATTTCGCGTAACGTCGCTAAATCACTATTCACGTGGCACGCTTATCGAGGCACTATTCACGCCATAATATTTTTGCGTTTTTTTTGACCTTAATAAATTTCAATAACACACGTGTACGAAGTGATAATTTTTCCAAGTGTCAGACTTTCATTTTGAGCCCATTTCGTATTTTATTAGGTATTCGAAATGTATAATATGACTGTTCCGAATAAATGGTCAAACTCCGTAGTAATTATTTTTATGTGTCCCAATAATTTATGGGAGTACCCATTTTAATTTTCGATAGAATTATATACTAGTTTTGGTACAAAAGTGGGAGTTTTCGGATATATTTTTGTGTATTTGGGTATTTATTTTGGCTTGTTACTCCAAGAGGAAACCAACCCCCAATTTTAGACCAATCAGATGAGGGAGTAGACAGTATAGCCGGTAGCATGCTGCTATTTTGTTAGGCTCAATACATTAATTCCCCAAATTATTGAGCATTCTTGAGCCACTCCCTTCATCCTCCCGAAGCCCTCAAAGCTGCCATTTCCATTCAAACTTCTCCTCTTCCATTCCTTCCCTAAACTAATAGTAGATAGAGAGAGATTGAGTGTGAGAGTGCTGCAGATTATTGAGAGTGAGAGAGCATTGAAGAAGAAGTAGAAGAACAAAAAGAAGCACAAGAACAAGAGAAGTAGAGGAAGAAGAACAAGAAGAAGTGAACGGGAGAAGGAATGAGGAGCTCAATCCAATCGAACCTAACAATTTCTTAGCACCTAGAAGCGATTAACAAGGTAAACAATCAACCAACAAATTCATTCCATGTGATTTTGATAAGATTTTCGAGTTATATGTGTTCTTGAGCTCAAACCATTGGGTTTGAGCATTTCTTGCAATTTTTGTTGTAATTGTTGGTTGTGGTTGATTTTTATTGTTGCTAAGACATCTTGTAAGCTATTAATAACCTCAAAGTGGAACGAAATTAATGAATGATCCGAACCTTGGCATAAAGGATGAAACTTTGGACTTTTTGGACAAAATGACTTTCGGACGATTTAGAGGACTATAAAGCCTTGATTGAGTAATTGTTTGGTCTAATTGATGTTGTAATATTGTAGTTCCATGGGTTACCTTCATAACCTAGTTGGAATGGAGTTAAAACAAAGATTTGGGGTTGATTTTGGTGAAGAACACAAAGAACACGAAAACAGAGTTTTCATTTTGTACTTTGGCTCACAAATTGGTCATGTTAATGTTTATAGGTATTTCTAAATTTTTGATATGTTGTAGCCCTATGAATTAGGAGCCCATAGAGTCCGAAATGGACCAATTTGCTTGTGTATAGGAGAAGTTATGAAGGTTGGAGTTGAAGGAGGTCGAGGTCGCGAACTGGGCAAAAGCCCAGAATCCGGCCACTGGATGGTTGACGCTGCAACGCCAACAACTCACACTGCAGCGTGGCCTATCCAGGGAATGAAGGGGGGCTCACGCCGCAGCGTGACCTCCAAGCCTTGAGCCTGGCACCGCAGCGACGCCACTTGGCAGGAAACAGATGGGACTCGCGCCGCAGCGGCGAGCCCAAGTACTAAGCTTCATGCCGCAGCGTGAAGCCCTGTCATGGGAAAAAAATGCGAGACTCACGCCGCAGCGTGAGGTCCAGCTCTAAGACTTGGCGCTGCAGTGCCAGCCCCTTGTCCGACCTGGGTCGGGTCAGTCAGATGGGGTCCGGTCGGGTCGCACCTAGTAAACTTGTCCAGCGGGTCCAACACTTACATTTCTGTCCTAAATGATTAAACAAGTTAGTCATTTATACCTTGTTAAACATTAACCTTAATTACTTAATTATTTATTGAATGTCAACCAACTTGGTATTGTCTTAAGGCGTAAATTGACTAACCTGGTTGCAACTTATATTTGGCTTCCAGGGGGCGCTGCCCCCTTAGACCCCCCGCCAGCTCACCGGGGAGCGAGACCCCTGACTGGGTAGTCGTAGGGCAATCAATGTGTTTTAATGATGTAACGTCTATTTTGAACTTAATCTTTATGTGACTAATTATTATATGAATACGTATTTATATGTGTAGGATATTAAGGAGCGTGTGTTGTAATATTGTAGCAGCGCTTCAGGCAAGTTAGCGCTTCAGGCAAGTTTCTTAACTCAATTCAACTTATATTTGAGCAAGTTCTCTTAACTTTATTCAAGCTATTTATTGAGGAAGTTCTATCTTACTCAAGTTATAATTGGACAATTCTATTGTATTGCAAGTTTCCTCACTCAACTATTTTATTTGAGCAAGTTTCCTATCCTATACAAATGTTGTATATTGTTGCAAATATCACTTCATTAAGCGAGTTTCTTATCTTATTCAAGATATTCTGTACAGGTTCCTTTACTTCAATCATTGCTATATTACAAATGTTCTTAGAATGAACTGATAATCATTCACGTTACCTAACTATGCTTCAACGCATGTTATTAAAGCTTTCAAATTCTATATTCCACGAACTGCATAAGATAGATGTCAAAGTCAATTGTTTCGGCTAGACGTATGTTTAATCATCATTGTTGTTAAGTAAAGCTATCCGATCAAATTATTTGGTTTGGATTTTCATGTAAAGCTGAGATGAACAACCCTCATAGCAGGGGAAACAGTATGTATGTCGGGGAACTGACACGCGCGCGAACAGTATGTTAAATGGGTTATGTATAACACCGAGTACATTAGGCTGATCACCTAGTGTATTAGTATGTTGGGTTATCAGATGAAATTCTGGTGATTCTAGTAAAAGTTCAGTATCATGATGACTACTCAGTATAGAATATTTCCTCTATTTGGGAACATTGAAATCATTCGGTCCATAGAGGCCCTACAATTGTGTTAAAGAGATCATTCGTTGAGATTGTGCAAATTCTTGAGCTATGTTTTAATCTCTTGATCCTTGTAAGCTATAGAGTATTCATTTGATGATTCGCGATTATTGTTATCATACTTGCTGAGCAAATTTGTTGCTCACCCTTGCTTTTCTTAGAATATTTCAGTTAGTAGAGCTCGTGGTGAAAGCTCAGGGAAGGATAAAGGCAAAGGCAAAGCTACTGATTAGTTTTGAACCGCTAAGATTACCATTTTGATTATGTACTAAGACTCATTGACTTTTGTGATGTATTAAGACTTAATTACCCTCATGTATTAAGTTTTTTTTTTTTTTGATAATGTGGAGTTTCCGGGTCGCAACCCGACTAATCTCCCCAGCCCGAGCCCAGGCGCCTCATGTATTAAGTTACATTTTGTAAAAGTTTTGGTTTCGAGACTTGGGACAGGATTATTTATGTTATATCAATATAAATATTCCCTTATTTCCGCTGTAAGTTATCAACATCATGATGTATGTTTGAGATAGTGACGAACCAGGTCTGCGGTTCGGGTGACCCGGATTTGGGGGCGTCACATCGCCGGGGCGAGCTCCCGCCGGGGCAAGAAACTCAGTTCACTGAGCTTACCGGGGCGAGAAACACGAATTCCAGGTTCTGCAGTTCGCGAAGAACGCAGAAACAGGCCAAAAATTTTCAATTTTGTTATTCTTACGTCAAATTAAACATACCCAGTTACTATAATTCATACATAATGATTACCCAAGCCTTCTAGCATGATTCTAACAACTTAAATCACCTAAACCATGAATCTACGAATCAAATTTTGATGTTTTTATTATTTTATCAGAGTTTCTTCAAATCTCATGAAATCACACATAACAGGTTCATTGTAACACCAAATTAATCCGTTTAACTATCATTTTTTTCGTTTTTACGTAGATAAACATAATTAGTCATCAATTTAACTAATTAGCATGCAAAACCAGTATCAATTTCATACATTTCAGCCATGCTTGTAACTAACTACTCTGCAACTTTTCAGAACTTCAATTAAAACATGATTTCATGGATTTAATCACTCTAAGTCACATATACATCATATAAAAGGCGCTTATACATGCTTTCTAACATCTAATCATCATTCTATAAAAATTTAGCCATCGAACTCAGTTTATAGAGAACTCAAAACATGCATTCATGGAGAAAATTAAGAAAACATAATTTAAAGGTTAAAATCTAAGAATTACCTTTGATTTGGTGCTAGATTATGCAACTAGATGAAAAGATTTCCTTCTTTAATTCTTTAATTCCTCTTAAAATTCTCTCTTTTTCTCTTTGTATACTGAGGCTTGTTTAGAAACTGATGCGTATAATGATAATACGTGAAATAAACTGGCAAAAAATGGTGTCAGTTAATAACTGGCACCAACTCCCCATAAGGCCATGTTTGGTTACCCATTTATTCCTCATTTCTAATTTATTTTAATAAATAGTTTATAATATAGTTCATGTCACATATTTAAATTAACTAAATAATCTCATTTAAATCCATTAAATAAAATAAAATAATTCTACATTAAATCACATAGTTACATAAATAAAAATTCTCCTTTATTAGTAATGACAAATTATTAAATCTCTAATTAATATTAAATTAATTAGAAATAACATTATACTTATTTAAATAATGCTTTTAATCAAATAAACTTAATTAAACACATACTTTAAATATAAAAATTCTCCACATCAATTTAATTAATATAACACATATAATTAAATTAATCTACCACAAATTCATAAATAAATCAATTAACTCAACAGTCAAATCATCGAAAAATATTTATTTGATCAATAAATATTTAAATTAAGTTACAAAATTCTCGTTCGTCACATGTAACATGTTCCAAATATCTATTAGGTGTTATGTCTAAGGTTTCTTGTCGTTTCGGCACCCGGGGGCGGGTTGTGGTATCTTTTTCGACTATTTGTTTAAGTTTTTTTTCAATTTATACAAGTTCGGAAAACGAGCTGATAACTCAGCCTCCGGATCTCAGAATCGAGTCCCGTAAGTTGTAACATATTTCAAATATCTATCAGGTGTTATATCTATAGTTTCGTGTCGTTTCGACGCCCGGGGCGGGTTTTGGTATTTTTTGCGACTATTTTTCTAAGTTTTTTTAATTTATACAAGTTCAACAAACGAGCTGATAACTTGGCCTACGAATCTCGGAATCAAGTTCCGTAAGTTGTAAGATGTTCCAAATATCTATTAAGTGCCATGTCTATGATTTCGGGTCGTTTCGACGTCCGACACGGGTTTTAGTATCTTTTTTGACTATTTTTATAAGTTTTTTTTAAATTTATACAAGTTCGGCAAACGAGCCGATAACTCGGCCTCCGGATCTCAAAATCGAGTCTCATAAGATATAATATGTTCCAAATATCTATTAGGTGCTATGTCTATGGTTTCGTGTCATTTTAACGCCCGAGGTGGGTTTTGGTATTTTTTTTTACTATTTTTCTTAGTTTTTTTTTAATTTATACAAGTTTGGCAAACGAGCTGATAACTCGGCCTTCGGATCTCGGAATTGAGTCCCATAACGTCCGTTGGGAAAATGGCCATAACTTTCTCATACGGACTCGGATTTGGGTGATTCAAGATGATCCGGAAAGCTTAGAGATAGACCTACAACATATATTAATTAGAATTGAAATTTTCTAACTGGAGAAATTTTGAAATTGACCGTGTTTAGGGCTGTTGTGCAAACGGAAGGCGTCGGTCATGCGTATGTGCAACGTGTAATGCATCCGACAATAAAAGACATTGTTCTAAGTCCTAAAACATGAATATTATGAATTATAATGATACTTGGGATTAGCCAATGAGTATTAGACAAGTTGAAGAGGTGTGCTAGGCGTACGCAATTACGTGTTGCTTGGGCGTTCGAATAGGCAAGTTTGGCGTACAGACGTACAAGCGTCGTAACGCCATAACTAGTGGGCATAACCTTGTTTAACATTTTGTTTCTAATATGAATAGGACATTATAGAGTAGTATAAACCAATATTTAATACCTGTTATATAACTAATTGTTATGTGAATGTGTACTTGATTGTGTAGGATATTAAGGAGCGTGTGTTGTAATATTGTAGCAGACGCACTAGGAAAGTTTCTAAACCTTATGCACTATTTTTATTTCATGCAAACAGGTATATATTGTTGCAAGTTTCCTAGCGCTTGTCTAACCCTTGTGTTGGGCAAGTTCCCTAACTTTATTCTTTCTATATATTGAATGCAAGTTTCTTAAACTTACTCAACCCTTACATTTGGGCAAGTTTTCTATTTTATACAAATGTTGTATATTATCATAAGCTCCTTACTCAACTATGTTTAATTGAGCAAGTTTCCTAACTCAAACTCGAGTTATTATGTTTCAAGCATGTTAGCGGATTAATTATTGATAATTATTCTACATCTATAATACTTATTAATATTCGCACTTTGTGTAAGTTTTCAAATTCTTGTTTAAATTGACATTAAACAAGTATTCTATATTAAAGCAAGTTATCTAAATCCACTCAAGCTATGTATTGATTACATGTGTTGCGATATTGAGCTAGTTTTCTAAACTTCCGCAACTTATTTCATTGGGCGAGTACTCTTATGATTATTTAAATGTTTTGACATTCGTTTAAGTTATCTACCTATGCTATAATGCATGTTGTTGTGCCTTAAAGTTTCTTATTCCATAAATTGTTTGAAAGCTATGTTAAAGCCAATTGCTTCGGCTAGACACTTATTGATTTAGTTATTAAAGTGAGGTTAAGTCCTCAAACTATTGTTGATGTTAAGTAAAGCTATCCGATCGAATTGTTTTGGTTCGGATTCCCATGTAAAGCTGAGAAGAATAACCCTCGTAGTAGGGCAATTGTATAAACGTCAGGAACTGACACGCGCGTAAATAGTAAGTGAGGCTTATGCATAACGCCAGGTATTCTAGGTTGATCACCTATTGTACCGTTTTTTTTGTGGATTATTGGATGAATTTTCGGTAATTCTAGAATAGAGTTTTGTGCCTCGGTGCACCCTCAGTATTGAATAGTTCCTTTCCTTGAAAATTTTGAAATCCTTGGATACTTCAGAAAATCCTTCGGTCCACAATGACCACTATAATGGTGATAAAGAAGTTGTTTATTTCCTTGAGCTATCTCATTTTTAACTCCTATGTGCTATAAAGTTATTCACGTGATTATTCACTGCTATTTTACTTGCGGGGCAAATTTATTGTTCACCCTTACTTTCCTTAAAACTTTTCAGTTAGTGCAACACGTGGCGAGAGCTCGGGAAAGGATAAGGGAAATGGCAAATCTACTGATTAGTTTTGTTTAATTGTACTAGCATCATCGTTGTATCAAGACTTATTACTTGATGTTTTGTATTAAGACTTATGTACTCTTTGTTTTGGAGTAGTCTTGGTTTCGAGACTTGGGACAGGATTATTTATGTTATATCAATGTAAATATTCCTTTATTCCGCTATATATTATTGACAACATGATGTATGTATTAGATAGTGACGAACCAGGTCTGCGGTTCAGGTGACCCGGATTTGCGGACGTCACAATGCCTTTGGTGTCGTGTCGTTCCGATGCCTGGGAGGGGTTTTGGAATCTTTTTCGACTATTTTTCTAAGTTTTTTTTTAATTTATATAAGTTCGGGAAACGAGCTGATAACTCGGCCTCCAGATCTCAGAATTGAGTCTTGTAACATGTTCCAAATATCTGTTAGGTGTTATATCTATGGTTTAGTGTCGTTTCGATGGAAGTAGTATGAACATAAACCAATCATATTTGATATCTATAGTTTCGTGTCGTTTCGATGAAGGTTAGTGGAAGCGCTGTTTCATTACTTGTATTATATATTGATGATATATTACTGATAGGGAATGATGTTCCTATGCTACAGTCGATCAAAATTTGGTTATCTAAACACTTCTCCATGAAGGACATGGGTGAGGCATCCTATATTTTGGGGATAAAGATCTATAGACATAGATCTAAAAGGATGCTTAGCTTGACCTAAGGAAAGTACATTGACTCGATGCTAAAGAAGTTTAGCATGGAAAATTCCAAGAGAGGTCTCATGCCGATGAGCCATGGAATACATCTCTCCAAGAAACAAGCCCCAAAGACACCTGAGGAGAGAGACCGTATGAGTAAGATTCATTATGCTTCAGTAATAGGATCTATCATGTACGGTATGATATGTACTAGACCAGATGTCACTCATGCACTTAGTGTAACAAGTAGATATCAGTCGAATCAAGGAGAAGAGTACTGGAAGGCAGTGAAAAACATCCTAAAGTACTTGAGAAGAACTAAGGATATATTTTTTATCTACGATGGGTCTGAATTGAAACTAGAGGGCTATACAGACTCAAGTTTTCAAACGGACCAAGATGACAGTAAATCCGTTTTTGGGTATGTATTTACCTTAAACGGTGGCGCAGTGAGTTGGAAAAGTTCCAACCAGCAAACAGTTGCTGATTCAGTGACAGAGGCAGAGTACATAGCTGTAAAGGAAGCTGTTTGGATGAAAAAGTTCATAACTGAACTTGGAGTGGTTCCTAGCATTAGAGGAGCCATGCCTTTATTTTGTGACAATACCGGAGCTGTTGTACAGGCTAAGTGTAATATCCAAGAATTTTAAATGATATTATTATTGACTCTTCTATTTAATTTGGATATTTATTCGAATATGAGTATATGTGATATGTCACCATAATAGTGATGCAATAAAATGATTTCTTGTTTATTTAATAAAGGAGTGATTTAATAAGGAAAGGAAATTATTAATGTTAATTAATTATTGTGTGACTAATAATCTCTATTAAATTATTTAAGTGTTATATGCCATGCTACTTGAGGTGTAACCGTATGATGAAATGTATATTATTTATAATAATGTATATTGAATATTTGGGTGCTAGCAATTAATTAGATTTCACTTTAATTAATGTACATGGATTATATGATATGTGTACATGTGACTATTGATACAATGTGGTAGCATTTAATTATTTAATACACTACATGACCTAAGTTACATTTTAAATCATGTATGCACTAAAGGCTTGTTGGGAAATTTCTGAGTTCTTTGTCCCAAATTGAGAGTCCCTTCTTTGCCCAAATATTGCCCATGTGAATGGCTACAAGCTTAGACTTCTTTTTCTTCCTTGCAAACCTCAGCTTAATGATGAAATGGGGAGTGGTCCAAATAGCACCTCACCACTATTCCACCAACTTCCCATTAACCACTAGCTTCTATCTTCTTCCTTTGGTTCACCAAATTGGATAATGGCTTGGCATGGATAATATTTTCTCTATAAATTGGAAGCCTTACTTCACAAAATTGGGTTGCAACATCTGAGTTTTAGTCCATTAGGAGTGATAATCTGCTATTAGCTTCAAGAAGGTAATAATATTGCTTAGTATGTTTTAATTTTAAGTTTGGCAAATTCTTAGAAATGCATGAAAATCTCTTGTTAATTAGTTGGTAGTTGATGTTATGTTGTTATGTGAGTCAACATGTATGCTAAGGACACAATGTCACTGAACTAGAGCATGTTAAGTAAAGAAATTCAAGTTTGGTTTTGGTTTCTGCCGAAGCAGAGACCATTCTGAACCGTCCAGGGGAGGGCGCAGCTGCGCGCTCCCTACAATTCAGAACGGCGCAGCTGCGCCATGCACCAGACAAAGGCATTTGATTCTGCTATGATTTGATACTTTCTAACGTGGTTAGTTAACTTAGACATGCCTGAAAATATGTGAAACATGTAGTGTAAGGTCCCTTTGCATAGCATGACCATCCTAACTTCAAATTGTATGTGATTTTCTAAAGAAAACTTATAGTTTTGAAACTAGACTTTACCGAAACTTACAATGTTTAAGTTCTGATCATACAAGCATGTGTATATGGTCTGATTATGCATGACATAAGGTTCCAAGATGCTTTAGGAGTGCTAGATGACCATGACCAAGTTTAAAACAACTTTTAATGGCAAACTTGGACATTTTGAAACAAACATGCATAATTATAATGATAATTCCATTCTAAGGTGTTGGACATGCATGTTAGTACTCGGATATTCCCCAAACATGATGTGTATGTGTGTCCCTTTAGTATGTTATAGCATTGCATCGTTCAAGCATGAATTTAAGCAAATTCCCAAGCTGTGAACTATGTAAACTAAGTATATATGATGTGAACACATGAGCATGCGTATTTCAGATGGTATAACCCTTGTATATGAATAAGTACTTAGTATGGTAAGTTACGTGGATTCTTAAACTTGTTTGACATTATTTTGCCGAAGTTCTAAATTAAAGATTTATAAAGTAGTAATATGCATAAGTAGCGACCTGCACGAATGGTGTAACGACTGCCCAGCTGTCTCCGACATGGACCCGGTAAAATTGAATTCTCCGTGAAGATGCGGAGTACCAACGGCTAGACGGTAAGACCCCGTGCACCTTAACTATAGCTTCGCAGTGACAACCTTGATCGAATGTGTAGGATAGGTGGGAGGTGGTGACACACAACGACCAATCCTGAAAGACCACTCTTTCGTCTAAGGATGCCTAACCGCCGCACCGATTGGATTTTCTTTTCCTGGAACCACTCTTCTGAGCCTGTTCTCTTACTATGGGATTGGGGTCCCTCTTTTCGCTGTGAAGGGTTAGCCCCGTCGTAGAATCTCTGCTTTTCCGTAAGGGTAAGGAAAGGATACAAGAGTAGGCCAAAAAGCGTTAAGCGGAGAAGGGAGAAGCTTCGTAAAGTAAAGCGGAGCTCCTAGCTGGCCCTATCTTGCACGTTCCACTAACCGCTATCACGTGAGCATGCAAACCCCTTTAACATGTGTGCATAATAATTGTTAATGTCTTGGTATGCTAAGCAATGGACTGAAACCAAGAAGACAAAAGCTCAACTCTGGTCTGGCCAGGGGACAGCGCAACTGCGCCGTCCCTAAGCCTAACTAGAGCGCAACTGCGCGCTCCAGCAGTATGGTCTAGTTGATTCTGTTTGAAATCTGAACCTTATGGATTTGCTGCATTGTTATTCTAAAGTGTAAAGCAGAAGTTGTAGCAATGTTTTTGGTATTCAAATATGATGTGGTATTATTTGAATTATGAACTTGTATGACTAATGGAATTCTTATATATAACTATTATACAATAGGATTGCAACGTGTCATTAAGCTTTAAATTCGTAGACTACGCTAAAGGCAAGTTCCATCTTACTCAACTTTTACATTGAGCAAGTTTCCTTTAACCCTACTCAATTTACATTCGAGCAGGATGTGGTATATTGTGCAAGTATTCAAACCCTTTCTCTTTATTGAGCAAGCATGTAAACTTGTATATTCATGTATCATACAAGTATGTGACAATGACTATTGCTTTATAAACTGTCATTCGTATTCTAAGGATTGGTTTAAGATTAATATCCCTTAAACCTCATTGCGAGTATTGGTATTCATTAAATCATTGAATATGATTATAAAAGTTATCTAAACCATTGTTTCGGTTAGACTATTATACATGTGTTAGAAAGATATTCCAAACCAATTGTCTTGGTGAGGACCCTTATCTACTGAGATGAACAACCCTCATAAAAAGGGGAAATTATACATTGTCGGGGAACCGACGTGCGCACTTATAAGCATGTGACAGTTATGCATAATCTGGGGTACTATAGGCTGATCACTTGTGTATTTATTTTTATTGGATTTTCAGTATAAAAACTGTTAATTCTAGCAGGAGTTCTTAGTCCTTTGTGGCTACTCAGTGTTCATCATCTCGAACTTTGAAAGGATTATATTTTGAATCTTATTGATCTTTTCTGTTCATAGCGACTCTATTCGAAACAATTGATAATTCATAATGTTCTTGAACTACCCCTTATATACTCGAGACTTCAAACTTTACAATTGATTACCCTTGTTATTATATCACTTGCTGGGAAAATTTGTTGCCCATTCTTGCTTTCTTTAAACCTTTCAGTTAAGGCAGAGGGAGGTGAACCTTCAGGCAAGGATAAGGGAAAGGGCAAAACTACGGAGTAGCTTTGTTCTTCCTTAAGAAGAAGATTATTTACTATGTTGCTTTAAGACTGATAAACACATAATTCATACATTTTATTATCCCTAATTTTGTCCTTTTATTATATTAGTTTATTTAATTAATATGTTTTATTTTGTTTTGTAGGATTTAATATTTTATTGCAATAAAGTCAAAATCTTGGTAATCAAGCAATATTTAATGCTCTTATTCATGTAAGGAAATATCCAAGAAGAATTCTACAAGGAAAAGGAAGGAGGTGGAACAATCTTGGTGTGCAAGTCAAATCCAGCGAGATAAAGGAAAGTCAATCTAGAAGATATCTTTGTGAAGTTGATTGCCACTAGGAAGTTGAAACCTACATGGAAAAGGGACTCTTGAGAGATTACCATATAGAGATTGAAATCAAAAAGGGAATAAAAGAGGCCAAGTTCAATGAATGTAAATTAGGGCACAAATTTATTTTCCCTATAAATAGGTCTCTTGTTTTAGAGAGGAGGAGGTATCAGTTTAGGTTAGGAGTAGGAGTAAATTAAATTATTTTTCATTGTACGTTTGTTGGAGGATCGTTAATTAAAGGGAGTTTTTCTTATTTTATTTTTAATTTTCTAATTCTTCTTTATCTTAGTTAGTTTATTTATTCTTTAATGTCTAGTTAATTTCTTTAATCTAGGATGAAGATGAAATTAAATAATTATTCATGATAATATTTTCTATCTCTTCTATTATTTATGCTTTATATTTAATTGATTTCGCCTTCATGTTTCGTTATTGAAATACCTTCGTTTTATAGGTCTTATTTGATTTTAAATTAATTAAGAGGTTTTGATAGATTATTGTTAAGATATGAGTTTTTCATAATCCATGCTTGCTCAAAGAAGTTTTGATGGGTTATAGTTAATCCTTAAATTTTCATAGTCTATGCTTGCCCACGTTAATTATAAAATTACTAAATTAAAGGGAAGGGAGATCAAAATCATAATTAAGTTATAAAAAATAGAAGAGATTGAATTACTTGTTATGTTTATTATTTAATGGATTCGGATTCCTAGATTGCTTCTTTATTATTAGTTAGTTTAATTATAGTTAATTGATTCTCAATCTTTATTTCTAATTCGCCTAAAATAGATATTAAGGATACATTAAAATTAATCTAGTCTCTGTGGATTCGACCTGTACTTGCCAGTTCTTCAATTTGACACTGTGCACTTGCAGTTACATAATTTTATCACATCAAGTTTTTGGCGCCGTTGCCGGGGACTAGAATTAATTTTTTTTTATCCCTTAATATTTATTTATTCGAATTAGTTTTTTTCAACTCTAATTTTTTTTTAATTATTTTATTTTTTTTTCTTTCCAGGATTATCGAAGCGGATCGAAGGAGCGAAAAGATAAAGATTTTATTGTTGCTTTATTCCTGGCATTTTGTATCTTAACTCAAAAAAAAATAGTAGCTTAGTTTTATTTTATTTTTTTTGTTTATTTTTTATTTTTTTTTTAGTTTTTATTGTTAGTTAGAAAACTAATTGCCGCATACATGCATTCACTCACGTAGAGCACATCCTGTTTAGGTTTTTATTTTATTTATTTTTTGTCAAATATAAACTGTGTTGATTGCTGGAGGATTGAGGTACGTCAAATTTCTCTTCACTTCGTAATCCACATAGTTTTAGGACATTTTATTTGTTTACCATTTTTTTTTATTTGTGCATTTTCATCTTTAATCTAACATTAAGGGCAAAAACCTGTAACAAGATAAGGTGGGGATTTCATCACCCTTCCTTGGCCCACAAACAACCCAACTTGCATTTTGCATAACTTTGACCTAATAAAATCAAGTAGACGTTAGCCCCTAGGACTCTCGAGCTCAATTAGGACAAGAAACTCCAAGAGGAGGCTGAATTTTTAATTAATCAAACTACTGGTGTCTAGGCAAGTGGTTCAAAAGGCAAACGCCTAAAGAACGTGTGGTTATTTAATTAGTCACCGTATCCACGGAGAGACTCCCACCGTTTTTACACTTACCTGGCTAGTGACTTGATTAATTTTGAATTTTGTGGACCTTAAGGTGTAACTTGGAACAGTTAGGAGCTGTCTAGATTTTATTTAGGTTAACCGTAGAATTAGGATATTTATTTTTAATTTTTTTTCCCTTTTGTGTGACTTTCGTGGTTAGTTTATTTGTCTTGTGATTTGTGGAAAGATGGACTCCTATTATAGTTGGAATAATAATTTTACTTGGAATCAAGAACTTTATGAAAATTTTAATGCACACCAAGTAAATCAATTTTTTCCAACTTATGAAAATCCTTATCTAAGTTCATATTCCTATCCATATCCATATCCATATTCGAATCCAGAGCCTCAATATCCACAAGAATTTTCAAAAGAAGAAGAGGAAAGATTAAATACCTTAGAGAAAATTATGGAAGCTTTAATGGAAAATCAATTTAACACGAATCAAGCTATATCTCGTCTAGAAATTCAAATGAGTCGATTAGCCACCATAATAAATGAACAAGAGGTGGATGAATTTTCTAGTGACTCTGAGGTTAATTTTGAAAATCATGATGATTGTGGAAATGATGAGGAAAATGAAAATTTTGGATTTAATTCTACACCCTTTGAGTCAAGCCAATTTGAGGAGTCTAAAAATTATGAGTCCATGCCTAAAATTGATCATGTCACATTTAATGAGTCGGTTGAACAAGTCTATAAGCCTAAAGCTCTATATCCTGAAAGACTTATTCCTAGAAAACAACCGAGTGATTTTGTAGACCAGCCCATAAAAGTAAACATGATCCAAGAGTTGTCTATGACTGCAAGAAATGGAATGAAAATAGACTCGTGATTAAAGATGATCCAATTGATTTTTT
Organism: Aralia elata; assembly: GCA_034770075.1. Classification (NCBI taxonomy): domain Eukaryota; kingdom Viridiplantae; phylum Streptophyta; class Magnoliopsida; order Apiales; family Araliaceae; genus Aralia; species Aralia elata. The sequence goes on from CM068382.1 coordinate 40,083,741, forward strand.
CTTAAATCACCTTGACCAAAAGTGGAATGAATCTGAATATTTAGATAAGGTTAATGAGATGTTGAGATCCACTTCACATAAGTCGCCCAATACATTTGAACCAATTCGTCCACACTTTGAGCATATTAGTGAATATTTTTCCGAGGTAGACTTTAAACATAACTGTGATGAAAATTATGACTATTTTCAATTTCCTAGACCTCCGGAAAATCATGAAAAGACCACACTCATTTGCCCATTTGTATCATTCATTTGTAGTCACATACTTTTTAGGATATATGAAATTCGTAGGTATGTACATTTGTTTTCTTTTTCACCACATTTTCTTGCAGAACAACTGCCCCGCATACAAGGTACAATTCTTTCACATCTTTGTTCTCTATTTTTCATTTGCATACATTGAGGACAATGCATGATTTAGGTATGGGGGAGTTTGTTTGTATTATAGTATTAGATTTTTTTTTTATTTCCTTTTTTTTTTTAGGAATTTAGGAAAATTAAAAAATTTATAGTATTAGATATTTTTTATTTTATTTTTTTTCCTTTTGTTTTATTTTTTTTTTTAGGAAAATTTTTAAGATTTTTTTTTTGTTTTAAAAAAAAAAATTTAAAAAAAAATTTGTTTGACTTTTTGTGAGTTGGATTAATTCTAATAAGTATCTGTGGAGCAGAACTCATGCGTAAGATTAAAAGATTTAGCACTCTTGAAACTTTGATTAGATATAAAATCTTAGTTTGATGCACCATCTTGAGTAAAATAAAGTTTCTATGCATTTTCGGCACTTCACGTTCGCACTAACTCTTAGTTGTGGGGTATAAACTATGATTTGAGCAAATTGAAAAAAAAAGGAGAAAAATGAGAAAGAAAAGAAAAGGAGAAAAAAAAAAGAAAAAGAAAAATGAATTTGCTTGATTTTCATGGTAATAATCCCTACTAAGAGTTACATCACATACACAATGCATGGATCATATGGAATTAATTTTATGAAGGATGATGTCTAGAATGAAGATTGAGTATTTTTGATAAGGTGAAAATGTGATTTTGAATTTGATTTTGCTTATGTATAATGCCCATGTATACTTAGAAGTTTTCTTTCGATTTCATAATTTGTTGAACCCAAAAATATTTTATTTTGAATTTTGAAATTTGAATTTTGTGGGTATATTCACTGCAAACCCTCACGAGACACAACTCGTCCACTTGGGGTAACCTTGGGGTTTAAAGGCTTGTTGCACATGCTAAGTGCAATCGTGTTTCCTACGAAAATGGGGTAGTATACTTTTTGTTTTTATTTTTTATTTTATTTTCTTTTTATTTTACTCGAGGACGAGCAAAAGCTAGGTATGAGGGTATTTGATAAACACATAATTCATACATTTTATTATCCCTAATTTTGTCCTTTTATTATATTAGTTTATTTAATTAATATGTTTTATTTTGTTTTGTAGGATTTAATATTTTATTGCAATAAAGTCAAAATCTTGGTGATCAAGCAATATTTAATGCTCTTATTCATGTAAGGAAATATCCAAGAAGAATTCTACAAGGAAAAGGAAGGAGGTGGAGCAATCTTGGTGTGCAAGTCAAATCCAGCGAGATAAAGGAAAGTCAATCTAGAAGATATCTTTGTGAAGTTGATTGCCACTAGGAAGTTGAAACCTACATGGAAAAGGGACTCTTGAGAGATTACCATATAGAGATTGAAATCAAAAAGGGAATAAAAGAGGCCAAGTTCAATGAATGTAAATTAGGGCACAAATTTATTTTCCCTATAAATAGGTCTCTTGTTTTAGAGAGGAGGAGGTATCAGTTTAGGTTAGGAGTAGGAGTAAATTAAATTATTTTTCATTGTACGTTTGTTGGAGGATCGTTAATTAAAGGGAGTTTTTCTTATTTTATTTTTAATTTTCTAATTCTTCTTTATCTTAGTTAGTTTATTTATTCTTTAATGTCTAGTTAATTTCTTTAATCTAGGATGAAGATGAAATTAAATAATTATTCATGATAATATTTTCTATCTCTTCTATTATTTATGCTTTATATTTAATTGATTTCGCCTTCATGTTTCGTTATTGAAATACCTTCGTTTTATAGGTCTTATTTGATTTTAAATTAATTAAGAGGTTTTGATAGATTATTGTTAAGATATGAGTTTTTCACAATCCATGTTTGCTCAAAGAAGTTTTGATGGGTTTATAGTTAATCCTTAAATTTTCATAGTCTATGCTTGCCCACGTTAATTATAAAATTACTAAATTAAAGGGAAGGGAGATCAAAATCATAATTAAGTTATAAAAATAGAAGAGATTGAATTACTTGTTATGTTTATTATTTAATGGATTCGGATTCCTAGATTGCTTCTTTATTATTAGTTAGTTTAATTATAGTTAATTGATTCTCAATCTTTATTTCTAATTCGCCTAAAATAGATATTAAGGATACATTAAAATTAATCTAGTCTCTGTGGATTCGACCTGTACTTGCCAGTTCTTCAATTTGACACTGTGCACTTGCAGTTACATAATTTTATCACATCAAAGACTTCTAATTAGGTTATGTAATAAGCTTAGGCATGGATTATGTATTAGTACTATGTTTTAGTTTGAATTAAGACTTTTGGATAGTATTCTAGTAATGGTTGCGAGACCTTGGGACGAGAATAATTGTATTAAATCAATGTAATTTATTCTATCTTTTTCGTTGCATTAGTTTTATGTCATTATTGTGTTAGATCGTGACGAATCAAATTCGAGACAGTGGTGTCAGAATTTGGCGAATTTGGGGGCGTCACAGGTTGGTATCAAAGCATTAGGTTATAAACCTTTGGAGCGAGAATCCTTAGACTATAACCTTAGAAGAATTTAGGAACTAGGAGGAGATAAAACTCATATAGAGTTTTCGTGAAGATTTAGTAGCATTATGAAATATATTTTCATTCCATACAATGAACTTATGTTTTGTTTGACCTTCTGATGGAGTTTGTTGTTTTGTCTTGTGTTGTGGCTGTAGGATGACAAGTGTGGGAGGAAATGGTTGGATTGTCAAGGAGGAGCCACGTGATATACATGTGGTATATGAGACACCTGTAATAGATGAAAAGGTGGAGTCTGACCCTGAAGAACCAATAGAAATAGAGTCTGACCCCGAGGAAGAACCCATGGAGGAAGAGCCTGAGACAGACCCTGACGAGACTCCTATTGAGGATCGCATATTGGGAGAGTACGAAGAACGGATCTTAGAGTTAGAGACTGAAGCCCAGGATAGAGAGGCAGAACTTCAGAAGTTGAGGGAGGAGAATGATCAGCAAAAACTAAAGATGTAGGAGATGGAGGTGGAGCTTGCACACCGCAAGGAAGCCGGTATTCAGATGGGAGCCCTTTTTCACTGTTCGGTAGCTAGGAACGTGGAATTGGTGGGAAAGCTAGAGGAGTCCGAGCAGAGGGAGTTGTCTGAGAAGACAGAGAAGGAAGCCCTTCGCATGCAGTTAGAGATGGAAGTGATGGATAGGATCCACTTTCAGGAGAAGTGGGAAGAAGCTAATGACAGAGCTAACGACCTAGAGGATGAGGTGAGATGCAAGAAAAGGAAGACGAATAAGACGAGCTATGTTTTTCGCACAACTATGGAGAGGTTAGTGGATGGTGTGTACCACTACCCGACAGAGCAGGGATAGACACGATACACTGTGAGCCGGAATTTGGTGGCACATATCACGCCGTAGGAATTTATCAGCGCAGTGGAGCGCGAAATGTTGGGATGAAATCTTGTGATTAGTAGTCTAGTAGTAGTAATAGGATGTCTAGATGTACATCGTTATGTAAACTCCGATCTACCGTGTGAGATACGGAATTGTTATGTGAACCCTTTTTGATGTTAAGGGTAGTATGTTGATGTTTTCCCCACCTTTTGTAATATTAGGGGATAAAGGTAACATTTATAGCAGTATGCAAGAAGTCAACATGATGTAACAACTTGGCATATGAATATAAATGTTTTTGTTTCATCACTGTGTTATTAAATTTCTGCATTAGAGAAATACCTGAGTTATATGCTTAGAAAATAAGAGTAAAATTTTGTGTTGCAGAAGATGCCGCCCAAACGTAGAATCGCCGAGTTGGATGAGTCAGTCAATAACGAAGGGAACCAGGCAGACCCCATTCAATGACTAGTAGACTTGCTAGGAGAAGCCCTGCGGGGAAGGAACAACGAACCAGTACACCCCAACCCCCAGGCTGCGCCAGTAGCAAACTTTAAAGATTTTAAGAGCGTAGGACCGCCCGAGTTTAGGGGAACTAGCGATCCCATCGAAGCACAAACTTGGATCAAGGAAATGTAAAAGGCATTTACTATTGCTCAAGTGGGGGAAGGTCAGAAGACGATATTCGCTACTTATATGATGAAGGGTGAAACGAGTTACTGGTGGGAAGCCAATCAGCAAAGAGTGGGTGAAGGAGTGATAGCCTGGGATAGGTTTACCACCCTGTTCTTCAATAATTACTTTTCGAAGAGCATGAAGAATAAGATGGAGGTTAAATTCTTGGAACTAAAACAAGGTGAAATGACGGTAGCTCAGTATGCGGCAAGATTCAACGAGCTCGCACGATTCGCTACACACTATGTCGACACTGAAGAAAGGAAGGCTAGACGCTTTGAGTTAGGGCTGAAACCTTGGTTATGCAACAAGGTGTCAGTTCTCCAAATCGATTCGTTCGCCACACTGTTGGAGAAGGCGATCATTGCTAAGGGAGGTAGTGATGCGTTAAGTCAGTACAACAAGGAGAAAAAGAATAAGAATTCTGCAGGAGAAAGTCGTGGGGGAAATAGCAGTGGAGGAAGCAATTTAAGAAAAAGGAAGTGGGATAATAACAACAACAATAACCGAAGCAACCAGTCGAGAAGTTATCAGGGAAGATTTTAGAAGGGGGTTGAGGTATGCCCTAAATGTGGAAAGAACCATCAAGGGGAATGCTGGAAAGGACGCAATGTCTGTTTCAACTGCGGCCAGGAAGGGCACATTGCACCCCATTGCCCAAAGCCGAAGAAAATTCGAGGGTGTTTTGGTTACGGCTCGACTGAACACCAGATCAAGGATTGCCCGAAGAAGGGGAACACCGGGGGAAACGATAATCAAGGGGGAAGCAAGCTGATGAATGGTGGACCAACACAGCCAAATCGGTCGACGCCCCGAACTTTTAACATGATCGTCCAAGATGCAGTTGCAGCAAAGGACGTGGTGTCAGGTATTGTACCAATCAATAATATAAATGCGTATGTATTATTTGATTCGGGTGCTACCTGTTCCTTTGTGTCTAAAGATTTTGCTACACGTTTGAACTTACCCCAAGAACGTTTAGAGAATCCTTTGAACATAGAGGTTGCGAACAAGGAAGTAATTCCCGTAGAGTTCGTTTACCGAAACTGTTCTGTAAACATTAGAGGTCATGACCTAAGTGTAGATTTGATTCCGATAAGATTGGGAGAGTTTGACGTAATATTAGGAATGGATTGGTTATCCAGCCACGCTGCGATGATCGATTGTCGACGGAAAAGTGTGAACCTTCAGACTTCAAATCGGTCTAAGGTGGTGTTTTATGGTAGCTCATCGCTTAAGCAATCCTGTTGTCTTACGATGATGCAGGCCAAGAAATTGTTAAAGAAAGGATGTGTAGATTATTTAGCCTACATTACAGATACTCAAAAGAAGGGAGTAGAAGCGAAACATATATCAGTAGTAAGGGATTTCCAAGACGTGTTTCCTGATGATCTGCCTGGCCTTTTGCCAGACAGAGAAATCGAATTCGTGATAGACCTAGCACCGGGAACTGCACCAATTTTGAAAGCTCCGTATCGTATGGCACCGGTGGAAATGAAGGAATTGATGATACAGTTACAGGAATTATTAGATAAGGGTTATATTCGGCCGAGTGTGTCTCCTTGGGGAGCACTAGTGTTATTCGTCAAAAAGAAGGATGGATCGATGAGACTTTGTATCGACTATCGAGAGTTGAACAAAGTAACGATCAAGAATAGATATCCATTACCGAGGATAAATGACCTTTTTGATCAATTGAAGGGAGCAAAGTGGTTCTCTAAGATAGATCTACGAACAGGTTATCATCAACTGAAGGTACGAGAGGAAGACATTCCGAAGACGGTGTTTCGAACCCGATATGGACACTACGAATTTTTAGTGATGTCGTTCGGTTTGACCAACGCTCCAGCAACATTCATGGACTTGATGAATCGAGTTTTCAAGCCATACTTGGATAAGTTTGTGGTAGTTTTCATCGATGACATCCTAATCTACTCAAAGACCAAAGAGCATGCCGAACATTTGAAGATAGTGTTGGAAGCACTAAGGAAGGAGAAGATGTACGCAAAATTTTCCAAGTGCAAATTCTGGATGAAGAAGGTTCAATTCTTAGGACACGTGATAGACAAGAATGGGATTTTAGTGGACCCTGCGAAGGTGGAGGCTGTTAGTGGTTGGGAACAACCAAGGACGCCAACGGAAGTAAGAAGTTTTCTAGGGTTAGCTGGGTACTATCGAAGATTTATCCAAGATTTTTCTAAGATAGTGATCCCGTTGAGCAATCTAACGAGAAAGACAGTGAAGTTCGTGTGGACGGACAAATGCGAAGAAAGTTTCCAAGAATTGAAGAAGAGGTTAAGCGAAGCACCTGTATTATCCTTACCAGATGGTACGGGAGGATTTGTTGTGTATAGTGATGCGTCGTATAAAGGACTCGGTTGTGTGCTTATGCAACACGGCAAGGTCATTGCATATGCGTCACGATAATTGAAGGATTATGAAAAATGATACCCTACTCATGACTTGGAGTTAGCGGTAGTCGTATTTGCGTTAAAGATTTGGAGACATTATTTGTACGGAGAAAAATGTGAGATATATACGGACCACAAAAGTCTGAAATATATTTTCACACAGAAGGAGTTAAATATGAGACAAAGGAGGTGGTTGGAATTAATCAAGGATTACGACTGCGAAATTCTTTATCACCCGGGAAAAGCCAACGTAGTAGCTGACGCACTGAGCAGGAAAGGAAGGGAGAAACTGTTCACATTGACAACTCAGGAGGAGTTAATAAGAGACATAGAAAAATTAGAAATAGAAGTTGGGGAACCTCGAGGGCCCAGTGAGAAATTATTCGTGATGGCAGCTTGTCCAACATTATTGGATCGAATCAAAGAAGCACAAGAAATGGATGAGGAGTGCGAGAAGATAAAGAAGCGGATAACAGGAAGTGAGGAAGAAAAATTCCGAATGGATAAGGATGGTATTTTGAGATTCGAAAATCGAGTGTGGGTGCCCGCTATTACTGAACTAAGGGAGGAAATTTTGCGCGAGGCACATAGCACGATATATTCTGTTCATCCTGGAGGAACAAAGATGTACCGGGATTTACGACAACATTTTTGGTGGCCCAATCTGAAGCGAGAGGTTGCAGAGTACGTCAGTAGATGTCTCACTTGCCAACGAGTCAAAGCAGAACATCAGAGACCGAGTGGTCTACTTCAACCGCTGGAAATACCAGAGTGGAAATGGGAGCACATTACGATGGATTTCATGGTAGGACTTCCAGTCACACAGAAGAATTTTGATGCCATTTGGGTTATCGTGGATCGACTAACGAAGACAGCTCATTTTTTACCGATCAAGATTCGTTTCAACCTTAATCAATTAGCAAACTTATATGTAAAGGAAATAGTTTCGCGACATGGAGTGCCGGTGTCAATCGTTTCCGATCGAGACCAGCGTTTCACGTCAAATTTCTGGAAGAGCTTGTAAGAAAGAATGGGGACACAATTGAGGTTAAGTACCGCTTACCATCCTCAGACAGACGGACAGAGTGAATGAACCATACAAACGCTAGAAGATATGCTTCAAGCTTGCGTAATGGATTTCAAAGGGAACTGGGATGACCACTTACCCTTAGTAGAATTCACTTACAATAATAGTCATCACGCGAGTATCGGTATGCCACCGTACGAAGCTCTCTATGGGAGGAAGTGCAGAACACTGTTGTGTTGGGGTGAAGTCAGAGAACGACGACTGTTGGGACCAAAAATAGTTCAACAAACGGCCGATGTGGTGACAACGATAAGAGCCCGATTAGTAGCCGCTCAAGATCGTCAGAAGAGATATGCAGATTTGCATCGTCAGGACCGAGACTTTGAAGTCAATAGTTTCGTATTCTTAAAAGTATCTCCCTGGAAGGGAAAGATCAGATTTGGAAAGAAAGGAAAATTGAGTCTGAGGTTCATAGGGCCATTCGAAGTTTTGAAGCAGGTAGGCGAAGTGGCGTATATGGTAGCTTTACCGCCTGAGCTGGAACACATCCACAACGTGTTTCACATCTCCGTGTTATGTCCGTACAAACCCGACTATAAGCACGTGATTTCCTTTGAGCCGATTCAAGTAGAGAAGAATTTGACTTATGAGGAAATTCCTGTCCAAATATTAGATAGGAAAGAACAGACCTTGAGAAACAAGAGTATATCTTCTGTAAAGGTAGTTTGGTGGAACCACGACGCCGAGGAGGCCACGTGGGAGTTAGAGAGTAAGATGAGGAGGGATTATCCCCATTTGTTTGTGTAACCTTGTATCAATTCCGAGGACGGAATTTTTATAAGGGAGGGAGGATGTAATATCCGAAAATTTTAAATGATATTATTATTGACTCTTCTATTTAAGTTGGATATTTATTCGAATATGAGTATATGTGATATGTCACCATAATAGTGATGCAATAAGATGATTTCTTGTTTATTTAATAAAGGAGTGATTTAATAAGGAAAGAAAATTATTAATGTTAATTAATTATTGTGTGACTAATAATCTCTATTAAATTATTTAAGTGTTATATGCCATGCTACTTGAGGTGTAACCGTATGATGAAATGTATATTATTTATAATAATGTATATTGAATATTTGGGTGCTAGCGATTAATAGATTTCACTTTAATTAATATACATGGATTATATGATATGTGTACCTGTGACTATTGATACAATGTGGTAGCATTTAATTATTTAATACACTACATGACCTAAGTTATATTTTAAATCATGTATGCACTAAAGGCTTGTTGGGAAATGTCTGAGTTCTTTGTCCCAAATTGAGAGTCCCTTCTTTGCCCAAATATTGCCCACGTTGGCTACAAGCTTAAACTTCTTCTTCTTCCTTGCAAACCTCAGCTTAATGATGAAATGGGGAGTGGTCCAAATAATGCCTCACCACTATTCCACCAACATCCCATTAACCACTAGCTTCTATCTTCTTCATTTGGTTCACCAAATTGGATAATGGCTTGGCATGGATAATATTTTCTCTATAAATTGGAAGCCTTACTTCACAAAATTAGGTTGCAACATCTGAGTTTTAGTCCATTAGGAGTGATAATATGCTATTAGCTTCAAGAAGGTAATAATATTGCTTAGTATGTTTTAATTTCAAGTTTGGCAAATTCTTAGAAATGCATGAAAATCTCTTGTTAATTAGTTGGTAGTTGATGCTATGTTGTTATGTGAGTCAACATGTATGCTAAGGACACAATGTCACTGAACTAGAGCATGTTAAGTAAAGAAATTCAAGTTTGGTTTTGGTTTCTGTCGAAGTAGAGACCATTCTGAACCGTCCAGGGGAGGGCGCAGCTGCGCGCTCCCTGCAGTTCAGAACGGCGCAGCTGCGCCGTGCACCAGACAAAGGCACTTGATTCTGCTATGATTTGATACTTTCTAACGTGGTTAGTTAACTTAGACATGCCTGAAAATATGTGAAGCATGTAGTGTAAGGTCCCTTTGCATAGCATGACCATCCTAACTTCAAATTGTATGTGATTTTCTAAAGAAAACTTATAGTTTTGAAACTAGACTTTACTGAAACTTACAATGTTTAAGTTCTGATCATACAAGCATGTGTATACGGTCTGATTATGCATGACATAAGGTTCCAAGATGCTTTAGGAGTGCTAGATGACCATGACCTAGTTTAAAACAACTTTTAATGGCAAACTTGGACATTTTGAAACAAACATGCATAATTATAATGATAATTCCATTCTAAGGTGTTGGACATGCATGTTAGTACTCGGATATTCCCCAAACATGATGTGTATGTGTGTCCCTTTAGTATGTTATAGCATTGCATCGTTCAAGCATGAATTTAAGTAACTTCCCAAGCTGTGAACTATGTAAACTAAGTATATATGATGTGAACACATGAGCATGCGTATTTCAGATGGTATAACCCTTGTATATGAATAAGTACTTAGTATGGTAAGTTACGTGGATTCTTAAACTTGTTTGACATTATTTTGCCGAAGTTCTAAATTAAAGATTTATAAAGTAATAATATAAAGGGTTAATGACAAAACTGTCCCCTCAAGTTTGGACGAAAATCAATTTGATACTCAAAGTTTGGGAATAGTCAATCAATACCTCTAAGTATTTTAAAACAACAATTGTGTTCCTTTTTTGCCGGTCCGACCAATTTTTCGTCGGAATACGATTTGACTACTTTTTCAATACTTTGACTTTGTCAATACATTTTTGACCCGTATTTGACTTGTATTTAACCTATATTTTTCTAAATATATTATTATTCATTTTGTTCATTTTCCCTTTTTAACATTTAAAATTCAAAAAAAAGTCCTAAAATTATTTATACAATCAATTGCAAACTAACCGTTTATTTGAAAAGTCAATAACAAATAAAGCATGAATTAAATATATATATTTATGAAATCTATAATTACAAAACTCAAAAAAAAAGTTCAATAACAAAATAAAAAGAAGACATATTAAGTAAGTTATATTTTGTAAACTTCACTTTATAGAAGAAACAAAAATAAAACAAATTAAATAAATAAAAATAATAGCAAGAAAACAAAATCAAAACTAAATTAAATAACAAAAGCATAAGAATTTATATAACAAAACCATAACTAATTATATAACAAAATCTATCACAAAATAATAACAAAATAAAAAAATTCACAACCCAGATCTGCATCCACCAGGTGAGATTCAACCCAATTATCACCCTCTTCGACCGTCACACGAGAAAAATTAATCTCAAATCGCAAGTCCCCAAGATTCATTTGAGGAATCTCTCACCCAACTCTTAATGTTAACTTCACTTTGATTTTCTTGGCATATTAAACAATTCATTAATACGCTAGAACATCACTTGATAAAGTAGGAGAGAAAGGGTTGGAGCAGTGTGATCCCATCAATTCAGTAGATGCAGGACCAACACAAAAACCAATTCCAAATACAATCTCTCAAAATGTAATTAATGCACCGGTGATGGTCCTTAAGCAGGAGGATGCAAAATATTCAGCCAAAAGTGATGTTCTCGATTCAGACAGTTAAGTCGTCGACGGTCCATCTTCGGACCATCTCAGGCTGCTATCCGTGTGCACCGCCACAAATTCATCGCGAAAAAATCATTGAGGCTCTGCGGCTGACCAATCATTCAACCCCTTCTAGTTCTGAAAAATCGGGATTTGTTGCGGAATTGGGTTCCTCTAAACTGGGATTTTTGTGAAGAAATTAAGAGGGATTTGAGGAGGAGAGGTGGGAATGTGAGGTGGGGTTTTGGTTTTGGTTTTGGTTTTGGGGAAGAGGGATGAGTGGGAGAAAAGGAGAGATTGAATGTGAAGGTAGATCTTGTTGTTTCTGAAGCCATTAATGGAGATAGGATTTGCTGCTGGTAGTTTGTTTGGGTAGTGAGGGTCTGATTGGAGGAGAAATCAAAAGGAATCCATGAATTAGCATATGCCCCCATTGAAAGGGAGGGTTTAAGGTGGTAATGAACTTAGGATTTGGCACACAGAAGAAGAAGAAAGTTAAATTTGTTTTAAATAAAGAATTTTGGTTTATTATATTTAATTAAGTTAATTTGATAATATACAACATATATACGGATTGTATATGTATTTTAAAAGTCAAATACTTTAATTGTAGTCAATTAGTACTCATTTCACCAAATGATGACATGTGGCGTATTCCGGCGAAAAATTGATCGGATCGGCCAAAAGGGAACACAATTGTTGTTTTAAAATACTTAGAGGTATTGATTGACTATTCCCAAATTTTGAGTATCAAATTGATTTTCGTCCAAACTTGGGGGGACAGTTTTGTCATTAGCCCTAATATAAACTTGAAATGATCACGTGAGCATGCAAACCCCTTTAACATGTGTGCATAATAATTGTTAATGTCTTGGTATGCTAAGCAATGGACTGAAACCAGGAAGACAAAAGCTCAACTCTGGTCTGGCCAGGGGAGAGCGCAACTGCGCCGTCCCTAAGCTTAACCAGAGCGCAGCTGCGCCCTCTGTGACGCCCCAAAATCTCTACACTCCCCTGTAGCAGATCTGGTGCTCATGTGAAACTATACAACTATAAATATTCAATAAAATATGACTTCTATCTATCCAAGGTTCACAATATCCCATAACAGGTACTAGTTCCGGCCAGAATGTTGTCTGTGTTTGATACCCTCAATTGGATGTATAGATTCATATCTAATGAATACCACTTTTATATTTATATTCCCTATCTATCTGACATTCACAGTATTAATGATAAGATTGTCCATAGAACTGAGGGACGCATTCCGGTAAGGATGGCACCTTACCGGCGCTCATTAAGTGTAACCCCAGAGCTTATAAGACTTTCAACATCATTTAAATACCCTCATTCAGATGTATAGTTCGTATAGATACTGTATCTAACTTAATACAACTATACTAAATAAAATATAGAGATCAGAGTATAACGCAATCGATGAAATAAAGGATCATAATATATTACATATCATTTGTTTCGATTACATTGTTCTCAGTACTAAGTTATTACAACAAAAGCCCTTAAAAGACTTAGATTATTCAAAAGCAGTTAATAAAACTAGTAAGCATGCCCTTTTTCTTTATCTGTCATAGAAGTGCTAGGGATATCATTTAAAGCTGCAAAAGAAGTTATGCGTAAGAATGAGCTACAAATGCTCAGCAAGTTCATTTGAAAATGTAAATACAAAGTATTTGATTTGAAAGATGTCAGGTGATGTATAATTGATACTGAGGGTTCTGTACCAGAACCATATATTTCAATTTGTTTTGTCAGTCTTCAATGACTTAGAACCTCTTTGAATTTGGATATCTGGTAGGTGATCAGCCTCACCAATATCCTAGGAGTATGCATATCATCCTACAACATTTTTGGTCAATTTAAGTTAATTGCCAATATTGGTCAATTCATTTAATTACCAATTTAAACCTTATTTGAAGGTTTATCGGACCACCTTCCATCCACGGTGTCCCTTTTACTCAGTATAGATGTCATACCAAAACAATTTGGCTTGACACAATAAATTTAAGCTCAAACAGTCAATAAATAATTTCATTTCTTAAGTTATGCTGAACAAGTAGCAATAATTTCACAATAATTGATAGCAAGACATAAATAAATTGCTTAAAGGTAACAAGGTTCGGAGACTTGCCTTAGCATAGATTCGTTAAAATTTAAGACAGTTGGTCAACGTACGTAGTCTACGTATACCAATAATAAGCGTTAGCACGTATATAAACATGTATTACGCTAATCTAGGCAAGTTTTATTAAGGTCCGACGTCGATTCGGTATCTCGGCCGCATCCTTAATTAATTAAACATATATGTTGTTCGATAAAACTTCATTTGGAAGCTTAATTATTAATATAAATAATTTATTTACTATTTATAACATTTTTAGAAGCTTGGTATTATTTTTAAATAATTTTCAGAAGCTTGGAAGTATTTTTGAATAATTTTACAAGCTTAGGAATATTTTTAAATGACTTAATTATTATTTAGAATATTTTGAAAACATTTAATATATTATTTAAATAATTTATTTGTCATTTAGAATATTTTTAGATGTCAAAATTATTATTTAAATGATTTATTTATCATTTATAATATTTTTAGAAAGGTAGAGTATTATTTGAATGATTTATTTTATCATTAATTAGAATTTATTTTATCATTATAATAATTTAATTATTACTTTTAATAATTTTCAAAACTGAATTTAATATTTAAATGATTTAATTATCATTTAAAGTAATTTTTAAATACTTAATATATTATTTAAATGATTTATTTATCATTAATAATATTTAAATATTTAATATTTTATTTAATTAATATATATAATAATTTTATTTACCTTAATATCATTTTTAAATAATTAATATAATTATTAAATGATTTAATATCATTTTTAAATAATTAATGTAATTATTAAATGATTTATTATAATAATTATTATTATTTAATTAAATAAAATAATAATTCAAAAATATATAAAAAATAAATTTTTATAATTAAAAATGAATTTTCGAATATAATTATTAATTATTTATAATTTATTTAATTAATTTTTATTTTATTTTTATTAAAAATCCATCGCTAAAGGGCTTTAGCGACGGTCTGCAAGTGTTCATAGGTTTCTGGGTTTGGTTATGAATTTCGTCGCTAAAGGTGTTCTTCAATGAAGAACAATTGGTCAATGTCCAGTTGGGACTTTTGACATCAAATTAATCTCAGCTGGTTTGATGTTTGTGTTTGATTTTTGTTTGTTGTTATAGCCAACATGGCAGTGTATAACGACATGTTAAATTTCACTTCAAATTATATCATATCATGTTTTAAATTTGATGGTCAAACCACCGGGTTCAAATTGTTCTTGAGTTTCTGGGTAACCCAGAAACTCAGTCAGTCATAACGGTCAACGTGGTTTGACCATTAATAACTTTGATTCTGTGTTTGCCAAATGTGTTTTGATGATTCAAGATTGTAGTTTACATACCAAATAACATGTTTAAAACAAGAAACAACATATTAAATATCATCTAGGCATGATCTGGGTTGATCAAAAGTCTTGTCAGACACTGTCAGAGTGTTCTTCATGTTTCTGGGTTACCCAGAAACAGTCTATCATGGTCGGTCAATGGGTTTTGACCAGCCATATCTTCCTACTGTGAGATAATTTTGGAATTCTACCAATTGGATCTTAAAGCTAACATGGCATACTACTGATTCATGCTTTAAAACACATCAAACAAATATTTTAAGCCGATCAAAAGCTCTGACAAAGTAGCTTGTCAGACTGTTCTTGACTACCAAGAACAGTTTACTATTTTGGCTTGATTTTCATATCTAGATGTTATGTAAACATGTTTTAACTACCTAGATCACTTAATAACATGTTAATAAGTATTCCTAAACACTAAAACATAACATCAAATTCCAACTTAAAGATCTAGCAACAAATTAGGGTTTATGCACCTTTTTCTTCAAATTTTGATTCCTGGCTTTTGATTCTGAACTTGTGGTTGCTGGGGCTTGTTATGGTATGATTCTAAGTGTATAAGCTTTGTAAATTTCGTGGCTTAGCTGACCAGCATCTCATTCTATTTATAGCAACCCCAATTTAGGGTTTCCTAGGGTTACTTTCCAAATCTTGCCTCCAAAAATATCTAACCACTTAACTTGTGCTGCTTATGATCTGGTATAACTCACCTACTTGTGCTGGAGTGTGTCAAGCACAAGCTTGCACACTCCTAGCTTAATTTTCATTGGCTAGGATTTCATTTTTGATTTATTTTACTTACTAATTAAAATTAGATTTTTGTTAATCATGATTAGGATGTTTAATCATGTTTAGTAATACTTTAATTAAGTTAATATATCATAATTAAAGTTTATCATTTCATAATTTAGTGTTGTCAAATCAAATTAGGGTTTTAGGGTTCCGAATTAGGGTTTAGGGTTTTCAAACCTACAATTAGGGTTTTAAATCTTTCGTTAGGGTTTTAATATAAGTTTAATAATTCATAATTAATATTATGACTCATTACTTAGATCTTCATTATATCAATTAAGATTATTGTACAATAATTAGGGTTTCGATTAGACAATTCGGATAAATATTATCAATTAGGATTTTCAAATTAGGGTTTCTGTTTCAGTTTATTATCCTAACCCTAATTAACTTATTTTAGATTTTTATCAGTTATCATAATATTATATTAACTCTGAAGCACGACAAAGTACTTCGTCATTCCAAGCGCGACACAGCAGCTTACAAAAATAATTTGCCGAGACACTTCTCGGTGAATTCGCCGGAAGCACGACAAATCATTTTGTCCGATTAAGCACGACACAGCTGCTTGGCGAAAAAGTTTTTATTTGACCTAATTGTTTAATAAAATACACAATCACACAATACAAAGTCAGGTCATGAAATTTCATTTATTAAACATATAATTTACATATACAAATCTTATTAGGGTTCAGAATATTACACCCTCCCGCAGTATGGTCTAGTTGATTCTGTTTGAAATCTGAACCTTGTGGATTGCTGCATTGTTATTCTAAAGTATAAAGCAGAAGTTGTAGCAATGTCTTTGGTATTCAAATATGATGTGGTATTATTTGAATTATAAACTTGTATGACTAATGGAATTCTTATATATAACTATTATACAATAGGATTGCAACGTGTCATTAAGCTTTAAATTCGTAGACTACGCTAAAGGCAAGTTCCATCTTACTCAACTTTTACATTGAGCAAGTTTCCTTTAACCCTACTCAATTTACATTCGAGCAGGATGTGGTCTATTGTGCAAGTATTCGAACCCTTTCTCTTTATTGAGCAAACATGTAAACTTGTATATTCATGTATCATACAAGTATGTGACAATGACTCTATTGCTTTATAAACTGTCATTCATATTCTAAGGATTGGTTTAAGATTAATATCCCTTAAACCTCATTGCGAGTATTGGTATTCATTAAATCATTGAATATGATTATAAAAGTTGTCTAAACCATTATTTCGGTTAGACTATTATACATGTGTTAGAAAGCTATTCCAAACCAATTGTCTTGGTGAGGACCCTTATCTACTGAGATGAACAACCCTCATAAAAAGGGGAAATTATACATTGTCGGGGAACCGACGTGCGCACTTATAAACATGTGACAGTTATGCATAATCTGGGGTACTATAGGCTGATCACCTATGTACATGTTTTTATTGGATTTTCAGTATAAAAACTGTTAATTCTAGAAGGAGTCCTTAGTCCTTTGTGGCTACTCAGTGTTCATCATCTCGAACTTTGAAAGGATTATATTTTGAATCTTATTGATATTTTCTGTTCATAGCGACTCTATTCGAAACAATTGATAATTCATAATGTTCTTGAACTACCCCTTATATACTCGAGACTTCAAACTTTACAATTGATTACCCTTGTTATTATATCACTTGCTGGGCAAATTTGTTGCTCATTCTTGCTTTCTTTAAACCTTTCAGTTAAGGCAGAGCGAGGTGAACCTTCAGGCAAGGATAAGAGAAAGGGCAAAACTACGGAGTCGCTTTGTTCTTCCTTAAGAAGAAGATTATTTACTATGTTGCTTTAAGACTTTTAATTCGGTTATGTAATAAGCTTAGGCATGGATTATGTATTAGTACTATGTTTTAGTTTGAATCAAGACTTTTGGATAATATTGTAGTAACGGTTGCGAGACCTTGGGACGAGAATAATTATATTAAATCAATGTAATTTATTCTATCTTTTCCGCTGTATTAGTTTTATGTCATTATTGTGTCAGAATTTGGGGGCGTCACACTAAGAACCTAGGACTCATAAGAAATCCAAACACGTGTTGCGGTGGTTTCATTTGATTAGAGAGATCATTGAAAGAGGAGACGTCACCCTAGAGCGTGTGGACTCTCAAGACAACATTACAGATCCATTTACTAAAGCTTTAACCCAACAACAGTTTGATCGTCACTTAGAAAAGATGGGTATTAGATACCATAGCGATTGGCTTAAGTGCAAGTGGGAGATTAAAAGTAGTATGCATACAAGCCAATCATATTTGATATGATGTAGCATATACTTTGTAATCTTATTCATTTATTAATAAAAGTATTAAAGGCATTTTACTTTATCTACATGGTGCTGTTATATTAAATGTGATAAACCCATAGTTTTGAGCAATGCTTTTAGAATGATGATGATGATTATGCTAACAAGATCTAAATTCTTAGAAAGCTTAAAACTAAAATTGTTCCTAATTGTTGGATTACTAAAAAGGGGATTAGTGAATCCGGATAGATTAGTACATATGTTGTTTGCTCTTAGGAAGAGAATGATTGATCTCATAATCATTTGTGTGTAGACACTAAAGCAAGTATGTAGGTGCTTATT